>CM037153.1:12717345-13117663 GCA_020921065.1 Vaccinium darrowii
TCAAATAGAAGAAACACACACTCAGTACACCTTTCAATAACACTTTCACATATTCCTATACACTTTTCACATATTTTAATACAATTTTTCAACCTTAAAGTGTGCCTATTAGGCACACGTTGGCATTTTCCTTAAGTTTATAAAAACCTAGACCGAGTATTTACAACTTATGCCTCTGTTCCAAGATTTTAGTCCATCTTTTAGTCTATCAATTTTTTCTTTATGCCTAGTCCGTTCCAAAATTCTTGTTACTATTATTTATAGTTCGATTTGAAAAATTGATGCGATGCCTGTGTTATTATAGCCCTTTGAAACAAATGGACCACACATAACACATCGTCCTAATATTTCAGGATCTCAAGACGGAAAACAACCCATCCCTTTTATTCATTTACACATCATTCCAAGAACGAGCGACTTTCATCTCCCATAGCAACACTGCGAGACGTGCCAAGGAGTACGGGGACATCAAGCTCGCTCAAATATGCGGCACTATTGCCTCAGACGAGAAGCGCCATGAAGCCGCTTACACAAAGATCGTTGAAAAAGCTATTTGAGATCGATCCCGAAGGAACCGTCCTCGCTTTTGCCAACATGATGAGGAAAATATCACTATGCAGCCCACTTGATGTACGATGGCCGCGACAACGATCTTTTCGAGCACTTCTCTTATGTGGCTCAGCGAATTGGTGTTTACACTGCCAAGGATTATGCAGACGTATTGGAGTTTTTGGTTGGAAAGTGGAATGTGGAGGCACTCACTGGACTTTCAGGCGAGGGACGTGAAGCTCAGGAGTATGTTTGTGGTTGGCTCCAAGGATTAGACGATTGGAGGGAATTCGGTCTAGAAGTAGGGCTGAGGAAACACGCGTCGTGCCATTTAGCTGGATCTTTGATAAAGAAGTGAGGCTCTGAAGCTTAGAGCAACAGGGACGGAGCTAGAAATTGTTACTAAGTAAGGTCAAAAACTTCATCAAGATTCACCCCGACAACTTTTGTCTATGAATAATTGGCAAACTGATGAATTTCAAATGCTATCCCCCGTTATGTAACATATTATAAGATTGTAAACAGATGAATTTCAAATTTTATCCCTAAGATGTGTGGTTTATTTTAGTGAAGATTCTGATGTTATTTCATTACGCAATTTAATTTGAACTCAACAAAAAAAAAATGTGACTACTCGAATGTACAAAACATACTCGGGTACCTATTTTTGAGACCCACGCGAGTAATCCGAACCGTTCATTGGACTTTAGTTCAACCACTTTTAACCGTCCCGGTTGAAGCTAAATTTTTGTGGGACCCCTCGGAAAAATATTCTAAGAATAATGAACGGTTCAGATCACTTGTGTAGGACCCAAAACTGAGCACCCGAGCATGCTCTGTACGTTTTTTGTGCCTATGGCTTGTACGTGTAGCAAGGTCCTTCGGGGCCATCTCACAGTTCGAAATTGTTTATGTTGTTGATCTCTTCGACAAGATTAACCATGTCAAAAAATTATATCCGCCGGTGTTCTACCCAGAATGAATCGAAACAAAACGGATTCCATGTTTTAGGTAGGACATGTCTTCTAATCAATATCCAATAAATATGATTTTTGGTATTTTTAAGCATGTCACCAAGAGCCAGGGGCACTATGTCTCGCGTTTGAGCTTCGTCCCGAACTTGAAAACATGATCCAAACAATTCACTGTTTAGATCTAGACGCAAATAAAGATTTTATGAAAAATCAAGTCAATCTCAAATCAAGTACTCCCTCCGTCCCAAAAAATATAGTGCTAATTCACTATTCACACCCTTCAAAAAATTATTGTATCTTCTTATATATAATAATATGTATATCCAATATGAATCTTATTTGATAGATCTTAATTAATTTTATTTAAACACGTGTTTCAAATCATAAAAAACATAATAGGCTATGAGATAAATAATTATTTGAGTGGTCCAAGTTTTCGAAATCTGATTTAGGGGGTGTTCCACTAATTGGTTTTTTTAGTTTTTTTGGTTCTTTTTTTATCTTTAGTTTTTCAAAAAAAACCAACTAGTTCCACTAACAAGTTTTTGGTTTTTTTGGTTTTTTTAGTTGTGTTATGAAATTACAAATCTACCCTTCTACCCAAACAACTATTGCTCTCTTTTTTTTAAGGGAGGGCAGATTCGTAATTTTACATGATTAAAGTACATGTACTTGATTGTGCAATGATTTGGTTTTTTTTTAGGTTAGTGGAATGAAGTGGTTTTTTTGTTGGTTTTTTTGTAGGGTTTTTTTTTTAGTGGAATGAAGTAATTTTTTATTTAAAACAAAACTAGTTTTTTTGTTAGTGGAACATGACCTTACTTTATTTTGCTACGTAACTCTTCCGTCTAAGCCTAAATTTAAACAGTGAACGATTATTCAAATTTTTTCGAGCACAGTGCTGGCAGGTGTGTTAGATGAATAGTAAGAGGGTTAATTGTTGTACCTGTTGTATCTTGGTTTTAGTCACAGAGGATTATTTCTCTGTGAGATTAGTTTAAGGCGGTTAGTGGAAGTATAAAGAGGGGGTAATCTCAGTGTAATGATTAGTTTTAGTGAAATGATATGAAATCAGTTTTCTCCTCTCTCTAGTACGTTCTTCTCTTCTCTGAGTTCTACATTTCTTCTCAAGATTTAGTTAGATAATGTTAGATTCATGAAAGTTCATATGGTATCAAAGCATTCGACGCAAGTCACATTCGATCCTGAGGCAGAATCGTGATTTCTTGACATCGAGTGTTGTCTTCATCATCGTAATCATGACGGAAAGCGGTACGAGTTCAACCTCCATGGCCATACCTCCAGCCCTAGCATTTCTGGTATCCAATTTTCAGTCTCTGGTAACTATCAAACTTGATTCCACAAACTATCTTCTCTGGAAAACTCAGATACTCAATTTAATGCGTGCAAATGAATTTTTGGCATATCTTGATGGAACAAATAATGGCACCTGCAGTTCAAATTCCTGATACTAATAATAATCTTGTGATTAATCCTGAATACACCAAGTGGTGCTTGATTGATAGTCAATTACTGTCCTGTTTGACTGCAACTCTTTTCTGCTGGTACTTTACCCTTAGTTTTAGGGTTTGAACACGCTTATCAAGTATGGCAGTCGCTCGAGTCTCGGTTCAACTCTTTGACTCGAACTCATGTTCATGAGTTCAAGCGACGCCTTTATAACATTACCAAGACTGGGACAATGGAGTCCTACATCGATCAGATTAAGGATTATGCAAATAGGCTTGCCGCTGCAGGATTTCCTGTAAGTGATGATGATCTGGTGTTTCATACAATTAATGGTCTTCCTGAGGAAGAGTTTAAGGGATTTCGTACTGCCATTCACACTCGAGGAGGAACGTTTACTTTTGATGAATTGGTAACTATGATGAATGCAGAGTCTATTACTAGTTCTAAAACCACTTCTCTGGACAGTGTGTTCTTGACCACATCTTGACCTGTTTCTGTGACACCAATACTGCATCCACCACGTCTGTCAATATGTTTACTCCTCCTTCTTTACAGTCACAATCCTCTCATGCATCTTCTACATCAACAAATGTTCCCATGGTTTCACATGTCAATCAGTCTCAACCTGTCTCTTATTCATCATCAGACACTAGATCTTTTAATAGAAACAAGTCTTTTGATAACAATGGAAGGAGGAATGGCTCTAACTACTCTGGAAATTATGCTCAAAATGGATGTCAAATCTGTGGCAAGACTAACCACACAGCCTACTATTGCTATCATCGACAAAATTGAATCTTCCACCACCAGTTCAGTATACATCAGGCTCACAGCATTTTCGTGATCAATGGAGACCTTCACAGGGGTATAATTCTCAAGGGAGAGGCCAGCAAGGATACTTTACACAGGGCCACCAGGCTAATTTTGTTTCAGTATCACAACCATACTGTACACCTTGTTATCCAGAGTTTATGCCTGGCTCTACATCTGATTTTACTGGTGCTCCTCAGTTTATGTCACAGATTCCAATAGCACAAGGTTCTTTTGTGCCTCAGAATTCCTTCGCTCCAGCTCTTGTACCACAACATATCTCTGCACCTCCTGCTTTTGTACCACAGACCTTTGATAAATATGGTTCTTCTGGTTCACTTTTGGGTGCTTCACCACATCAGATTGGTTTTTCTCCACAGGCTTATCAGGTTGGATCTGTCCCTCCATCAACACAGTCCTGGATTTTTTATAGTGGGGCCACTTCTCATGTGACTCATGATCTGACCAACCTGTCTTCTCAGCAGCCTTACACTGGCACTCAAGGTCTATCTGTTGGTAATGGAGCTACCATTCCTAGTACTCATTCAGGTACAGGGCTTTTGCCTACACCACATGCTACCTTTAGCCTCACTAAACTACTTCATGCACCTCATATTTCTCACAATCTCGTCTATCTATCAATTTTCAAAAGACAATAACTGTTTTATTGTTTTTTGATTCCCCATGGTTTTGTCGTTCAGGACAAGGTAACCCATCAAATCCTCTACAAGGGTCCCTGTCATCAGGGCCTCTATCCACTTCTGAACTCATCTAAGGGGGAGCTTCATCAAGCTAATCTCTGTTCTGATTCTTCTACCATGTTGTGGCATCAAAGATTAGGTCACCCTAGTTCTGCTTTATTTCTTCCTTTAATAAAACAGCTTGCTTTACCTATTCATAAGCTTGCACAAGTTCAGTGCACTAGCTGTCATGTAGCCAAGAGTCATAAACTGCAGTTTCCTTGTCTATTTCACATTCTAGTGTTCCATGTCACTTGATACATGCAGATGTGTGGGGGCCTAGCCCTATTCCTTCTTTTCAAGGGTTCAAATACTATTTGTGTTGATTGATGATTGTACCAGATATAGTTGGTTGTTTCCTTACACTACAAGTCTCAAGTAAAAGATAAACTTGTTCAATTCAAAGCATTTGTGTTCACCGGTTCAAAACTCCTATTCAAATAGTTCGGTCTGATAATGGGGGTGAGTTCATCAATCACGACCTTCTTACTTTGTTTCTTAATGCTGGTATGATGCATCAAAAGTCTTGTCCTAATACACCTGAGCAAAATGGTGTAGTTGAAAGGAAGCATAGGCACTTAATTGAAACCACTGTCACTCTACTTCATCAAGCTGGACTTCCTCTTAAATTCTGGTTAGAGGCTCTTCTTACAGCTGTATATTTGACAAATAGGCTGCCTCATTCTACTCTCAACTTTCAGGTTCCATACACTCTTTTGTTCCAAGCTGTTCCTGATTATTTTTCCTTGAAAACCTTTTGGTTGTGCATGCTATCCTTGGCTCAAACCCTACACACCACATAAATTGCTACCTAAGTCAACTACTTGTGTGTTTTTAGGTTACTGTGATACTACCAAGGGTTATAGATGTTTTGATCCCATTGCAAACAAAGTGTATGTGTCAAGGCATGTCAAGTTTGTGGAGACTAGTTTTCCTTATTCTCAATTAGTTTCTGTTTTTGCAAATTCTGTACCTTTAAAGCTGCATATTCCTCCTACCAATTTTGATGATCTTCTGTTTCTGTGTCTTCTTTCATTCCTAATTCTGTTTCTTCTATTCTCTCTACATCTTCTTCTAATACTTCCTCCAGTAATGCATCTCTCATTCCCACTGTTTCTACTGTTCCTGTTTCCTCTCCTCATGTTGTTGCTTCTTCTCCTGATATTTCTAGTCCAGCTTCCTCCTGTTCTGACTCCACTGGTCTTCCTTTACACACCTGTTCTTCACATCCTATGATTACAAGATCAAAGCATGGTATTCATAAACTAAGAAACCTCTCTCCTTATTAACTACTGTTCCTTCTATTTCTGTTTTCCCTTTGTCTTCTCTACCTACAGTTGAACCTAGATCTTTTAATGAGGCTAATAGGCATGGTGTTTGGCAAAAGGCCATGGATGAGGAGTATAAAGCTCTTCTTACACAGGGTACTTGACCTTGGTTAAGCCACCTCCTCATGCTCACATAATTGGGTGTCAATGGATTTTTAAAATATAACGACACTCTGATGGCTCAATGGCTAGGTATAAAGCCAGACTTGTTGCCAATGGAAATCAGCAGGAAGAAGGCCTGGACTTTTTTGAAACTTTTAGTCCAGTTGTTAAGCAACCTACTATTCGGGCAGCTCTTAGTTTAGCTTTGCATCATAACTGGCCATTGAGACAACTTGATGTCTCAAATGCCTTCCTTCATGGCTTGTTGGAGGAAGAGGTCTATATGAAACAACCATTGGGTTATAGAGATCCATCTCATCCTCATCATGTCTGCAAACTCCAAAAGGCTCTATATGGGTTACGTCAGGCTCCAAGGGCATGGTACTCTACTTTCTCCACCTTTTTGGTTTCTAGTGGTTTTGTGAATAGCAAGGCTGATTCTTCACTGTTTATTTACTCCAAAGGTTCTGTTGTGACTTTGATATTGGTGTATGTTGATGATATCATCATCACAGGTAGTAGTGACAGTTTTATCACTGACTTTGTAAGCCTTCTTGTTCTCGATTTGCTATGAAGGATCTTGGTTCTTTGAATTTCTTCCTAGGTATTGAAGTTCAGTATGTCAAATCTGGGTTGATCTTAAGTCAAACAAAGTATGCTCAAGAGTTGTTGTAAAAGGCTGGATTGTCTGAGTGTAAGTCAAGTTCTACTCCTGCTTCTGTGAAACCTACTTCCTGTGTTGATGAAGTATTCTCAGATGTTGCATTATTTCGTACTCTAGTGGGGTCCCTACAGTATCTCACTTTGACAAAACCAGAAATTTCACATGCTGTGAATGTAGTGTGTCAACATATGCATGCTCCTAAGGCTTGTCATTATGCTTTAGTCAAACGGATTTTGAGGTATCTCAAAGGGACACTGAATCATGGTTTACATTTTACGTCTGGTCCTTTGAAATTAACTGCCTATGCAGTTGCTGACTGGGCAGGGGATTCAAGTGATCGCAGGTCCACCACTGGATTTTGTATTTTTCCTGGGCTCCAATCTAATTTCTTGGTGTGCTAAAAAGCAACCAACGGTGGCACGATCCTCTACTGAGGCAGAATATAGGGCCTTGGCTCAGTGTTACCGCAGATATTGTGTGGTTACACCAATTGCTTTGATGAGTTACATGTTCCTTCAGTACTCCATATGCTCTCTGGTGTGATAATTCTTCTGCGATTGCCCTCGCTAATAACCCTGTTTTTCATGCTAGAACCAAACATATCGAAATTGATTATCATTTTATTCGGGAAAAGGTTTTGGCTCGTCTTGTTCAGGTTTTGCACATTGGGACAGCAGCACAGGTCGCTGACATCTTTACTAAGTCCTTATCCAGAGCAAGGTTTCAGCTTCTCAAGGACAAACTGATGGTCGGTGTCTCACCACCATAGTAAGAGGGTTAATTGTTGTACCTGTTGTATCTTGGTTTTAGTCACAGAGGATTATTTCTCTGTGAGATTAGTTAAGGCGGTTAGTGGAAGTATAAGAGGGGGTAATCTCAGTGTAATGATTAGTTTTAGTGAAATGATATGAAATCAGTTTCTCTCTCTCTAGTACGTTCTTCTCTTCTCTGGGTTCTACATTTCTTCTTCAACATTTAGTTAGATAATGTTAGATTCATGAAAGTTCATAAGGTGCCCTTGATCTCTCAACCAGATCTCAACCATACTTTCTACTGGTGAGAGACAGGGTTGCAAACGAACCGAGCTACTCGCCAGCAGCTCCTGGCTCCACTAGGTAAGGCTTGGCTCAGTTCGATAAGTAAACAAGCCGAGCTCGAGCTCGATTTACAGGCTCGTTTAGTTAACGAGCTTGCTAAAGCTCGGCTTGACTCGCAAAAGCTCGGCTCGTTTAAGGAGGTTCGTTAAGTAAATTACCCTGGCTCGGCTCAATAAGGGCCTGGCTTGTTTATGACCGAGCCGAGCTCGATTTTTCGGCTTGTTTACTTAACGAGCCGAGCTCGAACACTACAAAGCTCAACTCGGCTCGGCTAAGCTCGTTTGCGCCCCTAGTGATCAGATAAGTCCAAAAAAAAAGACCCCTCGCATCACCAAATTCCCACTCCTCTTCAGTTTTTCTCCGCAACTGGAGATCACATTTGTAACATTTGATTTTAGAATTAATTGTAAAAACCCAGTTCATTTGACTCATAGGCTTCTATTGCTATTGCAGGCACACACGAGTTCTTCAAATGTTATTCCCTAAAGTTTATGCACCATCCCAAAATGGTAATCCAGATTGCAAAACAATAATAAATTTTAAAAAAATTCTAAAATTAGTCATAGGACTATTGTTAAGATTTTAAAAATATATTGCAATGAGAATATATATATATATATATACACACAGTGAGCTTCCTATCAAGGATCCCGCAAATTGTTAACATCCGGACCTCCACTTGTCGGGCCAAATTTTGATGAGCCGAATAGGTAGATGTGTTTAAAACGTGTTTTTATTGTCCAACGCGAGGATTTGGCCAAAAAAAAATACCCGAAAGGGCTTGATCGGAGCAGTTTTTCATAAAAATGCTATATGTGCAGTTTTATGAAAAACTGCTCGATCAAGCTCTTCCGGGTTTTTTTTTTTTTTTTTTCCAAATCCTTGCGTTGGACTTTAAAAACACGTTTTAAACACATCTAATGGTTCGGATCGTCGAAATTTGGTCTGGAAAGTGAGGTCCGGACGTTAGGTCCGGATTTAGTGGTTTGGATAGGAAGCTCACTGTATATATATATATATACACAATAGTGATCTACTAAGGACTCCCTCAAAGAGGGAGTTTGCGGACTTCTAACGTAAGCCGTTGGATCTAATCCAACAGCCAGGAAAATAAAGCTAAACGCGCGGGTCAAATAAGGGACTGAACCGGCAACAAATTTTTTAACCGGTCCGGTTCACTCGTTAAACCCCTTTCCCCTTCACCTTTTTCATTTCAAAACCCATTCCTTAGATTTTTTAGAGAGAGAGAGAGAGCAGCGACGACAGATTTGGAGGAGAAGAACACGATCGACTGATACCGCAAAGAACCCTAGGTGATGTTTCTCTCTCGATCTCGACCTTTCTCTCTCTCTTTCACGCTCTCTCTCTCTCTCTCTCTCTCTCTCTCTCTGATTTTCACTTTGTTTGAAACCCTAGATTGAAGAAATCGGTGCCTGAGAACCCTAGCTCGAACAAATCGGTGCCTGAGAACCCAGGTGACGTTTCTCTCTCTCTCTCTCTCTCTCTGATTTCTGTATAATAAGGTCAATCCATGACTCCCATCCATGTTTTGGACGGAAAGTTGAGAAATTGACCCTTTTATTGCTTACCCAAAATGTCACTTTCAATTTGATAAGATCCACAAAATTGACCCTTTTATTGCTTACCCAAAATGCCCCTTTCAATTTGATAAGATCCACCAATTCTCTCCAATTAATGCTCGTATTCCATAGAGACCACAGGATTTTCATCAAGTTGAAGGTCCCCTTTTGGATAACTAATATATCTAATCAAACTTGTGTGATCTGGGTTAGTCCATTACAGTGCTTCTCATCAAATAAAGCTTCTACCCAGTGTATCTAAATTCAAGTGCTTCTAATTAAGTAAATGGCTGGAGACTAACGAAACAACCAAAAAAAAAAAAAAAAACGTAAAAAGTAGATAATTTTTCATATCTATTGATGTCCGAATAAAATAATTTTTTTTTATTGAATGCTCTTGTCAATGAGCCCTACAACTCTTATGGTTCAGATCGACTAGTTTCCGAGCCCACAATTTTATAACTTTTTCCTAAAGATTCTTTCAAACGGGTAAGGTTCTGAATTTTGAATAAAATCAAAGAATTAGATGAACAACGTAAAAATATCCAATCGGCCAGATTTTCTCTGAGACCACCTTAATAATTATTTTAAAACTATTCAACAGTTCGGATTGTTTGTGTGGGACCCGGAAGTGGATCCCACAAAATTACATTTTGCAAAGGTTTGGAGTTGCACCAAAATGGTGTCGTTTTGGGTTTGGTACAGGGGATGGGGACAGCAAGTATGGGACAGCTGATCCGGAGCCCCTACATAGTACTTACTTATTTTTTAGAATATCATCGCCCTACACTACTGGTCTTCGTCTTTTGTTTTATTTTTGTCCTTGTTACAGCTACTTTTCTATTTTTTAGTGAAAAGGCCCTACAACCTTCTTAATCCACCCACGGTCCACCAATCAATACTCTACTGAATAATGGTTATCGATTTTGGAAACATATGCTTTCAAATGATTATGAAAGTTTTTTTGTTTTTTCAAAGTATTTTTAATTCATGCAAAATAGATTGAAGGCCCATTTAAAAAAATTCGCTTTAAGCCTCACAAAACTCAGAGGCGGCCCTGACTAGAATAGATAAATGGAACACATATCTTGCGATTAAATTGCTTTGCCAGTGAATTTCAAAACATGAATGCAAAACTGCCAACATATCGAACATAAAAATCGAGCAACTCAAAACGTACAATGGGGAAATTTTTTGCTTTGTCAGTGCTTTCAAACAATAATGCCACCATATCCAAACATGAAACCAAGCAAAGATAACAAAAACAGTTAAAAATGCGACGCTTTTATATCCATGCAATTCGAGGGAAGCGAACCTTTTCCAGTCGCCGTAATTTCCTGCGTTCTATCTCGGCTCGTCGTCTCGAAGGGGTAAAAGTGTCCCAGTCGAGACTCGAGGGTAATCGGTCCTTTTCTCTTTGCCTCTTCTACTCCCATGCCTCTGCCCTAAACCATCAACGTGATTGTTTTTCCGATAGAAACAGATGCTGCGTGTGATCCCTGCAACTCTGTTTCGCTTTGAACATCAGTGACTTAAAGAGAAGAGAGAAAGTGAGACTTCAAGCGAAGTTACCTCCCAACCATCCCATCGCAAAGAGAGAGTGTTTAAAGATGAAAACAAAACATGGAAATGAACCTTATTCGACGGATGTGATTCGGGCAAATCTCATTCGTTGGATGCGTTTTCATGTATCGTTCCGGGTAAAGGGAAGACAACGTATGCAGGTGAAATACCCAAAATACTCCCACAAATCCCCAGGCTGGAAGACATAACGCAGTGGAAAAAAAGGGACACTAGGGCCTTGCTTGGATGGATCTAAAACACCCCCTCAAAATTTATACCGGGTGATACATATTCAAGTTTAACACTACACAAGGGTAAAATAGTAATTGGACAGCTTTTTCTATTTTTCACCCCCTCTTATTTATAAAACATCCAAACCAAGTCAAAAGCTATCCCCCTGTTTAATCCCTCATCCAAACCATCTACTTTTTTACCCCCCCTCCATAAACATCACATCAATGTGGGCCAACCCTCTAAGACTTATACCCCCTCTTATCTTATCCCCCTCCATAACTTATCCCGCTGAAAATAATCCCTTATCCAATCGAGGCCTAGGGAAAATCCGATAAAGTCTGAAAAGATAGAAAGGTAATTTCAAAAAAATGAGTAAAAAGACAGAAAGGGGCAGACCAAAACACCCCAATAACCAAAAAACAGCAACAGTAGAAATCTCAAATTGAGGGATAAAATTGGTCAAAAGTGGCTAACCTCTCGAATCCAAAATTGTTTCTTTACTTTTATTGGGTTAGATATTTTTGCAGAATCGTGACTTCTGGGCAATTGTCGTTTAGATGTCGCAATCAATTGGGTAACTTGGTATACTCAACTTATTGTTTTCTTCACGACTATTATTAATCGAGCCACTGAGGAGGAATTGACATTGTATTTCCTTTGTTTTAGTGCATGCTTCGTAATCCGATGTTGATGCAGAATCTTTTTGCTTATATTCGCCTTTTATGTTACTTTTTTTTTGGGTCTTCCTTCAAAAAGGACATGGTATAAGAGTCAATTATGAAAATAGGACATGAACTAATTCTTTAATGCCAAGGGGACAAATCACTTACACATTCCAAAAATGTCCCCGCTAGCCCATGAAAGTGCCTAAACCCCCCAAACCTAATGAAAGTGCCTAAACACTCAAACCTAATGGAAGTGTCTAAACCTAAACTCTAAGGGTATCCTATGAAAGTGCCTAAACCACTAAAACCCTATAATTGGAAAGTCCACCCTAAACATAAATCCTAGGGCACCCTATAAAAGTGCCTAAAACTTTAGGGTACCCTATGAAAATGCCTAAACCACTAAAACCCTATAATTGGAAAGTGCACCCTAAGTGCCTAAACCCAAAATGCCTAAACCCACTATACTCTATCCTCAAAGAGCCTAAACCCCCTAAAATTGAACTCCAAAATTGAGGAGAGGGAAATTAATTTAGTCCCACCCATCAATTTTGTCCCACGCGCATGAGAGAGAGAGAGAGAGAGAGAGAGAGAGAGAGAGGGTCAAATTGTAATACAGTACTTCCTAAAATGACGCCACACAAAGGATTATGAGGCAGGGAGTGGTGTTTTTTGCTTGAAACTTACGTAGTAGTACGAAAACCTCAACCTATGACCGTCGGGGCACTTTTGTCCATTAATGGACCTAACGTAGCAGCCCTTTTAAGTTCATGGACACGATGCCTTACAAAAAATTAGCTTGGGCTAAGCGTCTATTACACCCCTACTCTTGGACTTTTAACCAATTTTCTGTTTTTTTTTTTTTTTTTTTTTTGGTAAATGCTTGCGACCTTGGATTGTATATCAATTGTTGTTTCCCCAAGCGTAGGGTTTAGGTCGGCGGTAGCATAATAACCGGTAAGACCAGGTCGAATCCACAGGGACCAAATGCACCCAGCGTGAGAGTTGTCTTGCAAGTGTAGGTTTTCAGCCTTAAAGCGGCAAACTGTGGTTTTGTGATTTGTTTGGTGGAATTCTCTCGACTTCGAGAACGACTGGGAATTAAAAAGACTAATATAAGCTAAGACGAAGTCTAGGGGTAGTTAACTACCATGACTCGGGTTAATCCATCCCCTCTTGATTACCGGCTCGGGGCATCGTTAAATGCCCCCGAACAGAAGATTTAGAGTTTAAAACATTTACTAGAAAAATGTGTTTACCAAAGATTAGGGGTTTTCGGGACATTTTGCAAACGAATGAGTTGACATCGCCCAAAGCATCACCCGTGCCAAGTAGTCAAGCTCCTGGCTACGGGTGATCAAAAGGATTAACAAACCCACTCTTTGGTACATAAAAGTGAAACCCCAAATTTTCGGTAAACAAGCGATGTATGCCATATACACGAGATGGACGGATTAAACCCAAGTCAAGGAGTGGTAATCACCCCATGACTAAGCCTATTAAAACTACTCACACATTATGCTAGAAATTAAGCCTATGAATTGGAAGAAAACTAAAAACATGTTTAATAACTCTAAAAAATTATTTTTATGATTAATCCTAGGTTTGCCTACAACATTAACACTTGAGAATTAATCAAACAACTAATAAGAACAAGAGTTTTCAAAGGAAATAGCTAGAAAAACAAGAAAACGAATTAACCGACAAAAACGGAAATAAACTAGATTTATATAAAGGTCTCAACACTTACTACAACATTAAGGAAGAACAATTACCTTGAAACTAAATGGAAGTGCTTCAAAAACTAGAGAGAAGGTAGAGCTTAAGCTAAGGACAAACTAATGGAGGTAGAGAGAGAAGATGAAAATATGAGCTTAGGTAGTGATAACCCTAAAATTCTGAGATTGGGGACCTTATAAAGGCCCCAAAAGTCATCCAAAGTTATTACAAATTTGCCACTAGATATTTCTTGATCGGGCTCAAAAGTTGCAGAAAATTGAAGCTTCAACCGGTTGAGCAAAAAGTGTCAACCGGTTGAAAAACTCACTGGTTCACTTCAACCGGTTGAACAAAAAGTGTCGACCGGTTGAAAGTGTAAAAACTGAGATTTTCCTTTGTATTGATCCCTTGTCCTCCCGGGTTGTCTACATGACCTCTAGGCTTCCCGAATCTTGTTCAAAACTTCATTCCTTGATTCCCGGGACTCGGTGGCGGGGTGCCATGTGGCCTCCGGTGCTCGGGCATCCCTTGGACATTACGTGGCGTTAAAACACGTCTTTTTCTCTCGTTCTTCCTGTTAATAACAAAAACACAACCTTGCACAAAATCAATAGTTTAAAGCAATAATATGCATGTGCGTGTGATCAAAGTGAGCGAGATAAGCCCCATTATTAACACTTTTGGGGGCTTATTAGTAAATAAGCCCCGAGTAAGTCCTATTTCGCACTTTCCTCTTGCACAATCACTAAATTTTACTCTTCGTCTTTCACAGCTTGTCATGTATTCTATTTTGAGATCTTCCAAAAAAATATTTGAAAATTATAATAAAAATGTGTAAATTTCCAAAAACTACTCATCATAGTTGATTAAAATTATTTACAAAAGAGAATTAGTGGTAACATTGATAATCTGATCGAACTTTTTAAGGATATTGATAAAAAAAATTGGTTATTGTGTTCAAAATCAGTTTTCGCAGTGGCGACTTCTAGAAATTGTTCATACGGCATTCAAAAATTACGTTAACTCTACTAGCTCTACCGACTAGTCACATATTCAAAAAAAATCATACACTAATGTGTGTAATGCAACCAAAAAATAAATATGAATAGTCAGTTAGAGTTCTAGGCAATTTTTAGATTTTGAGCCAAGCTAAATCAAAACATAGCATAAATACAATAATACTCCGTATTTCTTTGTAGGAAATCATGTGGTGAATAGCTAGGTTCGCACTTTTTAAACATATATGTTCTTATTTTTTGAGATAAGAGTTGGTTGCCATTCTAAGAAAAGTTGTACGATAAAGATACCAATATTTATTTCTATCTATCTATTTTTCTAATATTTTTCATTAAGATGTGTACCTTGTTTTGACCTACTGTATCAAGTGTTAATCGTGAATAACCTAGATTGATTTGAGTAGCTTCTGGAGCTTTTCAGATAAGATTTTAGGTTTTAAGTTGGAAATTGATTTCTACACTCCTAATTGATGCAAACATTTATCTTTTGTCTTTTAGCGGGTGAATTTATGGAATGTTGGACTATTTTGTAAATTCGCCCGCTAGACTATTCCGTAAATTCACTCGCTAAAAGACAAAAAAGGAATATTTTCATCAATTAGGAAAGTGTAGAAATTAGTACTCTCTAAGTTTTACAAAATATGATTTTCCAGCTTTTTTTGTAGTAGACGGTACCAGCTTTTTATTTTTTAATATTGTAGCTTAATGGTAATCGCAGAGCTATGTTAAACATGTTTATATGCTTTTACTAAGGCTTATTGACATTTTTGGTCCCCAAAGTATGCGCGTGGTGGCATTTTGGTCCCCAAATTTTCAATTGCGCAATTTTGGTCTCCAACGTTTGAAATTTGTGTCATTTTGGTCCCTACTCCTCACACCGTTACTCATCTCCGTCAAATTGAGGGGCATAAGGGGTATTTCAGACCCTTCATCTGCTTCATCCCAAAACCAGAGAAGTCAATCAAAAAGAAGAAGGAAAAAAAAAAAAAAGCAGTGGACGGAGTCAAACTATGGAGACATATCTATCAAAATCGATCAACCAGTCAAACTTCACAGGGGCACAAGGGGTATACTAAGCCAACTAAGGCAGGCGGAAAACGGATCAGAGCTGCAGAGAGTGAAGGTGGGGAAATGAACTCGCCTCCAGATCTGCCACTGTCGACGGAATCGGAGAACTGAAAAGTGGCAATATTGGAGTCAGAATCCCTATTGCGGGCATTCAAGTCGAAAAGCGGCGATAGTAGAGTACTGCATTTTTTCAATGATGAATGTGGTCACCGAAATCTCACCACGCTGGGGACCAAAAATGTCAATAAGCCCTTTCTTTTACTAAAATTAAAATCTTGAATGTGCAGCAGAATCTAAGACTAGAATTGGATATATCCACAATTATAGTAGACACGCCTAATTAAACTTTTTAAGAAGACGTAGTATTATTTGCATGTCCTACTAGCATGCAGATTGAATTGGACTAACAGTCCCCTATTATGTGTATCGCGAAAGCTTGTAAAAAAACCAAAAAAAAAAAATAGCAATTAGCCAGGGCAAATTTGACTAACACTCCCCTATTATGTACAGATTTTTTTTTATTGAAATATGATCCCATCAAATGCATCAATGTTGTTCGTTGCTGTTATTTGCGGACTCGAGGTTTTTGCATTACTGATATTGTGTTTTTTTTTTTTCAGTTATTTTTTATTTTGTTTTTCTGTTATATATTTTTTAGTATTTCCAACCGATAATATACTTTGTACTTATCTTACGAATGCAATTAGAGGTAATTAAATATCCATCCATTTTTTTGGACGCGACATAGATTTTCATCCCCCTTATTTTACGGGGTTATATTTTCATCCACTTGTAATGTGATTTACCATTATTACCCTTTAATCTTTATATATATGAAGATTTATATATATCAAGATATATAGCCAAAAAATATACGGACTTTCAAACTTCTTTGTAGAGACCAAGGAATTTGACATGTATGGCAGTTTCTTCCTTCTTTTTAGGGATTGCTCGAAATTTGAAATGTATGTTAGTTACTTATTTTTTTAGATTTTTTTTTATTATATTGCCTAAAATTAAGGAAGTTTTGAAATGGTGTATGATTCACTTATCTAAAATAAAGGAATTTTTGAAATTGTGGAGATTCAAAATTGGGGAATGATATTCTTTCCAAATTTGATTCCTGTGAACACCAAATTTTAGCTAAAAAGGTAGTCATGGTAAAATCATGTTCACATAGTCACGGTAATTAAAAATAGTCATGGTAAAATCATGTTCACATAATATTAAGTCGTTATGGTAAAAAATGAATGGAGATAAAAAAAAAAACAGGGTAAAAATTAGACCCAATATAATGAACATGGTAAAATTAAAAGGCTTACAAAATTGAATCATAGTAAAACACATGTCCAAAAAAGTATATCGATGTTTATGATAAATTGATGCAACTGGTTATCTTGGTTTAGCAATCATACACTTCAACCTCTCCCAAATTGTCATGGTAAAAATGCTTCAGTGATATTGTAAATTAATACTTGTTACATTGAATCATGGTAAAATAATTGTTCACATCATATTTCATTGATTGTGGCAAAAAAAAAATGGTAATTTGGACAAGTATGGTAAATCAAATATATATATATATATATATATTCCTTGATTTTAGGGAAGAGAATCATCCACCATTTCAAAAATTTCTTGATTTTAGGCAAGAGAATCATGGTAAATACTTGTTCTCAAAATGTTTTAATGATCAGTTCAAAAAGAAAAAAGAAAAAGAAAACATGTTTCAATAATTGTGGTAAAATGGTTAGCCAAAAATATAGAAATAATGGTAAAATTTGCCGATGAAGCATCTGATAACTATGATCTTCATTTAGCAACCTAACAAGCCCAAAATAATGACAATATTCAACTTGAGTCTACCGTAAATATATCTCAAAACATGCTCTACTAATTAACCCACTTCTAATCAACCCAAAAGCAGAAACATAAAACAATCATTTTTCCAAACATGTCGACAAAAAGACCCAAGTGGTGTCTGTGTAATCGGAAAAAACAATATATTTTCTAATTTAAATTAGTCTTCCAATCCTTTCGCGCAACCTTGATTTCATCACATTGTAAATTTATCTTCAAGCTTCAAGAATTTATTCTGTCATTGAGAAAATCATGTACCATGTCGGCTCTCAATCGCCGGCATTCTGTATTATATACAAATCTGCACGAGGAAAAAATGAATAACCACGAACGGATTAAAAGTGAATAACGACAAATGAAACAAAATGAAATGTACACAAGAAGTCCAGTAATCATGGTAGATATGAGCTATCACTGTGTGGGGTATTTTCCAAGGACTACAGAAGACGAACAGAATAGCTCGTCCAGAGCTACCACGTGACATGCGCGAGGGAGGTGACACGGAGAACTACGTGAACGACCACCAAGCCCATAATCCAGTAATAACCCAAACCTACCTGCTCGTTGGATAACACAGATGAAACGGCCCAATGCGGGACAAACCCTAGTAGCAGACTTACCTTATGAAGATAAGGGAAGGAGGGAATATTCGAAGATATTCCCAGAGTCAGTTGAGCTTGCGAAGATAAGCACAATCCTACTCAGAGGTCGAAAGCCAACCAGCTTACCAAATAAGGAGCAAACTCCCGTGAAGGGTAAAGCTCTAAACGAGCAATATGCGACCATCTTGGCAAGAATCCTTATCGAATAAGGATACAGAATCATGCAGGCTACGCTGCTCAATAAGGCAGAATCCTAAGCTTGGAAGGATTCCATACATAGAAGAATTCCACAGGGAATGTAAGTACAAATTAATCGCCTATATAAACATATGACTCCGAAACACTAGAGGTATGCTTAAACCCATTCTCATACCTACACACTCATTTCAATTATCCTCCAGTTCGTCAACACTAACTTAGCCATCGGAGGGCCCTTGCCACCTAGAGGCAGGGGTGCTCTGACAGTTTGCTCGTGTTGCAGGATCGAGGTCGCTCCATTAGAAGAGGATTTGATCTCATAAGAGCAAGGAAATAACTTCATGAGTTTTTCTCCTCTTACAATTGGCGTCGTCTGTGGAAAACAGGAAAACCCCCACCAAGATCATACATGGACGATCGCGATCTTTACACACCACAAAAGAGTGGGGCCGGGAGGGATCCTTCGATAGAACCTCCCGGCGCCCCTAAAAAGCCTCCCCCCGTGAGGGTGGCGAGCCAGGTAGAGCGTGTGGAACGTTCTCATCCTGACAGGTCGGAAAGAGATTCAGAGGTCTCATCACGGAGGGAACAACAGAGGATTTCTCCGCCACACCACACCTCAAAAAAGACAAATTCCAGGGTGAAGCGAGACAGGGAATACGTAGAGATCTTTGTATGGAGGGAACAGGAAGTCTCAGACCTGGCGCAGCAGATCGCTCAGGAAGAGGTTGCAATTAAAAGATTGAAGGACCGTTTGCGACAAGCGGAGGAGAACCAGAAGTCCAAGTCCCAAGACAGAGGTAGGGATGGGAGATGGTCGGGGAGGGAATCCCCGCCGAAAAGGGCAGACTCCATGGCTAGGAAGGGCCCCCAGCGGAAAAGAAGAGCCACAAGTGAATCCCCGCTTAGTGGGGAAAGAAGGCAGCATGGAAGGGACCGATACAAAAGGTCCGATTCAAAAGAACAATACGACGGGCACTAAATGGCCCGGGAAGCAGCTAGGAAGGCCCTCAACCACGTGGCTGCTTCCCCACTTGCCAAATGGATCCAACGGGCAGACCCACCTGTCAGGATCAAGCACAATCCGTTCGTGCTATACGAAACTACGAACGATCCGGTAACTCACATCCAGCACTACCAGTAGGCGATGTTTATGCATGCAAGGGACGACGCCCCTGATGTGTAAGATGTTTTCGTCGAGCCTGGGTAAGGTGGCGCTGAGCTGGTATCATCATAAGTTGGTGCCAAACTCGATCAACAATTGGAAGCAGCTCTCTGATGAGTTCACGGTACGATTCCTAACGAGTCGTGCGGCACCAAAAACTTTTGATATTCTGACTGCCATGGGGCAGAAGGAAGGAGAAAGTTTGAGGGAATATTCAAAAAGATACTGGGAAACCTTTAATGAGATTGAGGACTGTAGCGAGGAGTACGCTATAGCAACTTTCAAGACGAGCTTGCCTGTTCGCTCAGATCTGAGGAAGTCTCTGACGATGAACCCAGTCGGGATGGTGACAAAACTCATGCAGCGTATTGAGCAGCATGCGCTCATCGAGGACGACCGTATGTGAGAAAGCAAGAAAGAGAACCCAGGATGACCTGTTACTCCAGAAAAGAAGACGACGGAGCAGAAAAGTTATAGGAAGGAGTACCCAACTAGCAGGAAGGACAATTCGTCCAGCCGAAGGGATAAGGCTGCTGTGGAGACCCGTTCTTTCCACGGAGTCTACACGGTTTTTAATGTGCCAATTTACAAGATGTTGTATAAACTCAGGGACAAGTCATGGTTCCGCGACCCGCCAAAAATGACAAGAAACCCAGAAAGGCTGAGAGCAACAAACAAGAAATGCAGCTATCACCGAGACTGGGGGCACATGACAGGGGACTGCCTCGAGTATAAGAAGTTCCTAGACGAGAAGGCAGCTGAGGGCCTCTTTAATGAGTATGTTGCAGAAAGAAAGAAAGAACAAGCAACCCCAGTCGAGGAAGTGGACTGTTTGGCAAAACCCAAGGGTCTGATCCAAATGATTCAGGGCCATGCAGCCCCCTACACCGAAAGCGAGATCAGGTATGTACAAAGGCAGAACGAGCATGTGAGGCATATGTACAAGCTAGGTGTGAAAAGGCCTACGGAAGGAGAGGTCATGGCGCAGCCAATCACGTTCACGGACGAGGACCTGGACGGAGTGACGCTGCCACACAATGACACTTTGGTCGTTACCCTACGTTTGGGGGAATACGACGTTGAGAAAATATTGGTGGATCAGGGGAGCTGCACAAAAATTATGTATTACGACACCTTTAAGAAGATGGAGTTACCCAGGACAAACTTAGAAAAAAGTCATACCCCCTTGATCGGGTTCGGGTCACAGTCGATCTGGCCCATGGGTAAGGTGACACTACCCGTACGAGTAGGATCCGTTGTGTTAAAAATAGAGTTCTTGGTCGTTGATGTCCCATCTTCCTACAACGCCATCATTGGCAGAACATGGCTGGACAAAATGCAGGCAATTTCATCAACTTACCACCAGATGATAAAATTCTCGGGGGCAGAGAGCATTGAGCACATCAAAGGAAACCAGAAAATGGCAAATCAATGCTTAGTCTCGACGATCAACAGAGCCCCCAAGGCACATCTCGTTCAGTCCGTTGAGGTATCCGATCAATCTACATTAAAAGACGTTGGAGGGAATCCAGCCCAGAGAACTGTGGAAGGACTGAAAAAGGTTCAACTCGACGACCAGGATCCGGAAAGGTACTTTCTGATATGAGAGAAACTTGGCAAATAGGAGGAAGAGGAGCTCGTACATTTCCTCAAACAGCACGTTGATGTGTTTTCCTGGACGCCCCAAGAGATGCCAGGCATCGATCCCAATATAATCTGTCATCATCTAAACGTGGACCCCCAGCACAAGCCAGTAGTCCAAAAGACCAGGAGGTCAGCCCCTCAGCATGCCGAAGCAGCCAATGAAGAGGTTGATCGCCTCCTAGAAACCAAAGCAATCAGGGAAGTAAACTACCCTGAGTGGTTGTCCAATACGGTCGTCGTCAAGAAGAAGAATGAGAAATGGAGAGTGTGCGTAGATTTCACTAGTTTAAACAAGGCCTGTCCCAAAGACAGTTTCCTCTCCCCAGAATTGATCAGCTCATTGATGCAACTGCTGGGTACGAACGATTGAGTTTTCTAGATGCCTACAGAGGGCTACCACAAGATAGCAATGCACGGACCAGATGAGGAAAAAACATCATTTATCACTCCACGAGGGTTGTACTGCTACAGGGTCATGCCATTCGGCCTCAGAAACACTGGGGCCACGTACCAAAGACTCGCAACACTCATGTTCAAAGACTTGCTTGGGAAGACCATGGAAGTCTACATAGACGGCATGGTGGTGAAAAGCAAGGAGAAAGCTAATCACATAGCTGATTTAAAGGTAACTTTTGACATCTTGCGACGATTTCAATTAAAGTTAAATGGTTCAAAATGTGCATTTGGTGTAAGCTCGGGAAAGTTCTTGGGCCACCTGGTCAGGGAGCGTGGCATTGAGGCCAATCCAGATCAAACTACAGCCCTCCAGAGACTTGAGAGCCCAAAGACAACTAAGGAAGTGCAAAAGTTGACAGCATGGCGGCGGCGCTAAATAGGTATATCAGTCGCTCGTCGGACAGTTGCAGGCCCTTCTTCCAGCTGCTGAAGAAGAGGAAAGGATATGAATGGGGACCGGAGCTGAAGGAAGCTTTCAAAGACCTCAAGAAGTATCTCGGAACACCCCCGTTGCAGTCAAAACCAGAGAAAGGAGAACGGCTGACCCTCTACCTAGCCGTCTCAAAGCATGCAATCAGTGCAGCCCTCCTCTGAGTAGAGGGCACAAAGCAAAAACCAATCTACTTCGTAAGTGAAACTCTCCTGGACGCACACACCAGGTACCTTCCCCTGGAGAAGCTCGTCAAAGCTTTAATCATGGCTTCGCGGACACTGCCACACTATTTCCTGGAGCACCCCATCACTGTGTACACTGAATTTCCTCTGAAACAGCTGCTTCGAAAAGCAGACTCCTCTAGGAGAATCTCCACCTGGTCGATAGAGCTCAGTCAGTACGACATTGATTACCAACCAAGAACGGCCATGAAGGGCCAAGTATTGGCAGAGTTCGTAGCTGAGTTTACCCCGGCCGAGATTGAGCCTCCCGTGGTTCGCGAACATGAACCAAGTCCTCAAGGCGACAATCAAAACACAGATAGCTGGCAATTGTTCATTGACAGATCAGCATGCAAAAAAGGCTCAGGGGCAAGAATAATGCTATTCGCTCCAGAGCACCTGATGCTCAAACAATCCGTTCGTTTGGGATTCAGAGCAACAAACAATGTGGCAGAATACGAGGCCCTCCTAATCGGGCTCAAGAGTGCAAGAACCCTTGGGGTCAAGAAGTTAAAAATCTTTTGTGATTCTCAGCTTGTGGTAAATCAGCTTATTAGGGAATACGCCCTAAGAAACGAAAAGATGGCGGCCTATGCAAAGGCCGTGCAGGATGTAATGGCAGGTTTCGAGGAGGCAAAGATTGAGCAAATCACTTCGGGCCAAAACGCCCATGCAGACTCGTTAGCTTGTTTAGCCTCAGCGCTTCCTACAGAATACAAACGGACTGTGGTCGTCGAATACCTAGCCCAACCCAGCATTGGGCAGGAAGGAGAAACCAATATGGATACAGACCTGGGACCAAGCTGGATGGATCCAATCATCGCTTACTTAAGGGATGAAGTCCTACCAGAAGATAAAAAGGAGGCCTATAGGATCAAATTGAAGTCCGCTCGTTTCTGGCTCTCACCATAGGGAAAGTTGTACAATAAGTCATACCACGGTCCCTACCTGCTTTGTGTACATCCCACACTGGTGCAGAAGTTCTTACATGAAATACACGCCGGGACATGCGGCAGACATGCGGGAGGAAGATCAATAGCGCACAGGGCAATAACCCAGGGGTATTGGTGGCCATACATGCAGGAAGATGCAAAGGTGTTCGTCAGAAGTTGTGAAAAGTGTCAACAGTTCAAGCCGATAATTCGGACACCGACAAAAGACCTGCAACCCCTCACTAGCCCATGGCCGTTCGCTCAATGGGGGCTCGATATCACAGGGCCCCTGCCCATGGCAACGGGCAAGAGGAAGTTCTTGCTAATGGGGACAGATTATTTCACCAAATGGATTGAAGCAGAACCGCTTGCCAAGATCACTGAGAGTAATGTGGAGAAATTTGTCTAGCATAATGTCATAATAAGGTTTGGGGTGCCCTATTGTATAATCTCGGACAACGAGGCGCAGTTCGGGCCAAAATTCGAAGCTTTCTGTGCCCAACATGGGATACGAAATTACTACTCAACACCAGCGTATCCTCAAAGTAACGGACAGGCAAAAGCCTCCAACAAAACAATCCTCAATGGAATTAAGTGAAGATTGGAGAAAAAGAAGGGAAGCTGGCCCGACGAACTCCCAATAGTGCTATGGGCATTCAAGACCACACCAAGACGTTCAACGAGAGAACCTCCATACTCTTTGGCTTACGGTACTGAGGCCGTGATCTCCCTTGAAGTAGGGTTACCAACCAACAGAACGGCATTGGTAGAAGCTGGAGGAAAAGACCAAGCTTTGGCAACAAACCTGGATCTCACAGAAGAACGACGAGAAAGGGCCTTGGTCACATTGGCAGCCTACCAACAACAACTTTGCAGGACTTACAACAAGAAAGTCCACCCCCACGAGTTCGGAGTGGGGGACCTTGTGATGAGAAAAGGGGTAGGGAATACCAAGAAAGCATCAGATGGAAAACTTGGGTCAAACTGGGAAGGGCCCTACAAAGTGATTGGCATGGCAGGAGTTGGAGCTTACAAACTTGCGAACCTAGATGGGAGTCCAGTCCCCCGCCCTTGGAATATCCAGAACCTCATGAAGTTTTTTCCTTAAAACTTTTTCCCTTTTCCTTTGAATAATGCCCTGAAAGGCAAATTAAGATTTTATGGTCCAAGTAAGACTTTCTACCTTTATTGAGAATAAAATGGTGAGACTATTGTCTGCTTCCTCTTTTTTTTTTTTTTTTTGGAAATCTGTGCATCGTTTTACTTTGAGTAAAATATGGGTTTTGACCGTACGAACAAACCCCATATTGGGGGCATTATACACTTAATTAATTAGAATGCAGCGAATATTGCACGTCCATGGCCTCGTCCATGATTAGGCGCAAATATGCCTAAGCTCATCCATGGCCTCGTCCATGATTAGGCGCGGATATGCCTAAGCTCGTCCGTGGCCTCGTCCACAGTTAGGTGCGAATATGCCTAAAAATTGTCCATGGTTAGGCGTGAACATGCCTAGACCTTGCAACGAATATTGCACCCCATGGCCTCGTCCACAGTTAGGCGCGAATATGCCTAAAAATTGTCCATGGTTACGCACGAACATGCCTAGACCTTGCAGCGAATATTGCACCCCGTGGCCTCGTCCACGGTTAGGCGCGAATATGCCTAAAAATTGTCCATGGTGAAGTGCGAACATGCCTAGACCTCGCAGCGAATATTGCACCCCGTGGCCTCGTCCACGGTTAGGCGTATGCCTAAAAATTGTCCATGGTTAGACGCGAACATGCCTAGACCTCGCAGCAAATATTGCAACCCATGGCCTCGTCCATGGTTAGGCACGAATATGCCTAAGCTCACTCATGGCCTCGTCCATGATTAGGCACAAATATGCCTAGGCTCACTCATGGCCTCGTCCATGATTAGGTGCGAATATACCTAAGCTCGCTTGTGGCTTCGTCCATGATTACCCAAGGTTAGAATGTATCTAAACCTAACGATCTATGTTGTCTGACCTATACAAATGTGGTGGAAGTACAGGAACACCTAGGTTCCAAGGGACATCTAGGTTCCAGGATATTTGTCTTATTCAATTATGACTAAGTGCAGGAACATCTGGGTTCCAAAATATTTACTTTATCCAATTTTGTCTTATTTAGCCCTAACTAAGTACAAGAACGCCTGGGTTCCAAAGTATTTGATTTTTGAAATCTTTACTACGTACAGGAATATCTAGGTTCCAAATTATCCGTTTCATTCAATTCTGATCAAATCCAAACGTGCTTAAGTGCAGGGACATCTGGGTTCCAAAAAATTGTCCTATATAATATTTGTCCTATATAGTTTTGATTATATGCAGGAACATCTAGGTTCCACAACGCACACCTCAATGGTGCAAACCACCAGTCAAAGCAAAGGAAGGGTCAGATGCAAGACTCAGACTTGCACTCTAAAAACCTGTACACGGATCATTCAACAATTGCTGTATAGACAAGTGCAAACTCGAATAACCAGAACGTGCAGAGTTAATGTAAAACAGAATTCCAAGTCATGTCAATGGACTACCAAGACTTCAGCCCACCTAAACACCACGAAGGGTGTAACTACTGTAGTTCCAAAAAAAAAAAAAAAACAGACACGACCACGCAGGGTCATTTGTCCAAGTCGCCACGCAGGGCACAGGACCAAAAATTGTGTTAAAATATCATCAAAAGTCAAAGAACGTCAAGGGTTATGATTAAACCTATCAAACAGGCACAAGGCCTCTTCACTAGG
The DNA here is from genome assembly GCA_020921065.1 of Vaccinium darrowii. Classification (NCBI taxonomy): domain Eukaryota; kingdom Viridiplantae; phylum Streptophyta; class Magnoliopsida; order Ericales; family Ericaceae; genus Vaccinium; species Vaccinium darrowii. The sequence continues at coordinate 12,743,208 of CM037153.1, forward strand.
CCTCATGGACCTCAGTGGCAAAAATGTTACCTGAACCATCACCACGAGTGGAGGGGAGCTCAACCTCCTGGTCGTCAAGAACGGATGTGTTGTCGCTAGCTTCCTTTTGGCTAGGGTCAACAACTGCACTCTGGTTTGGCACAGCAGCACTCTGGGAGCAACATCCCTACGCCTGGGGTACTCAATCTCAGTCCAAATTGTATCTCATTTGTCAACGTCTTGTTTAGTCAGACACGCCTTCCAGCCTCTAGCAAAAAACAAGTCTTTGAACTGCGGCATCTGGGCCTTGAACTTCATCTTTGTATCATTCACTCCCTGATTGTAGGCCTGGTCAGAAGACGCCTGAGCAACGGCCAATTCAGCCTCCAGAGTTGCCTTGCTCTTTTGAGCGTTCGATAGCTCTGTCTCCAAAAGCCCGAGTCTGGTCATGGCATCACTGAAGTTACATTCAGACTCGCCCACACGACGCTTCAACGAAGCCAGCTCTTCCTTCATCCTCACATTCTCAGTGGTCATCAAATGATTGGCATTGATCAGACAGTTGGCACTGACCTTCAGTTCGTCATTCTCAGTTCTCAGCTGCGTGTTGGCACTGGTGATCGTTTTGTTGTCCTTGGCAGCACGGTCACAAGCAACGTACATGAGTTGCATAGACTGCAGTTCATCATAAGTAATCAGCAAGTCAACATGTCAAAGAGAAGGAACCCTTAACAAAAAATGCCACAAGAATGAAACAACAAAATTCATACCTTGATGTGGTGCTGAAAGCCGTTTTTTAAAAGCTTGAGATAACTGGATCCAGCCTCTCTCTGAACATCCCCAGAAAGCAGAACAGCTTGTCCAACGGCCAAAGCAACCTCAGCATTATCGCAACTGTTAGTGGCAAGGACAAGCTGGGTGCCACGACACAGAGGAGGGTTCCAAACGGCCATTTCATACTCAGGTTCTGGTTCAAGAGTTGGGGGCGGTGGCTGAGCAGAGGAACTCCTGGTAGTACGACGACGCTGCTGATGAGGGTTTAGAACAGGAGCCGACTCTTTTCGAGGCCTCTTCTCCAGAGCAACATCAGGCTCTCTTTGCTCTGGAGGGGGGGGAGGAGGAGAAGGGGGACGAGCAGAAGAACAAGCTCTCAAAGGATCAAGCAACTAGACAGGGGACTCATCGTCAACAAGGGTTATAAAGTCAGAAAAATCAGGCACAACTCTTGGCATGGCTAAAACAGGGGATTGGTCTCTCACAGGAACACTGCTAGTACTCTCTCTAGACAATTCGCTCTGAACATTTTCATAAGCCAAGTCAATTCCAAGATAATTGTTTGTACGAGAAGCGTGGATAACTTGATTACGGAGAAAAAGTTTCTGAATAAAAGAACGTCTTACCCCAATACGACCTTTTCCCCTACGCAAATTCCTAGCAGAAGTAGAAGCCTCACTTATACGGACACCACCACGGTAGGAGGGATTGTACTTCAGTAAAACATGTGCAGCCCTACCTAGCCTTTCTGGATCAAACCCCCTGATGCCTGGAAACTTGAGCACTCTCTCAATGTCCAGGAGATGGACAACGTCGTGCACCACCAAATGACCCTCGTTGATGTTCTCCGCTGTAGAAAAAAAAAAGAGTAGACATAATGAACAACTGGGAAGAAGTTACTAAAATGAAGAAATTGACAAAGGGCAAAAAAGAGAAAAACCGACGTGTACGCCCAAAAACATGGGGGCAAGGAGGCCCCACGACGTTGCCACCCTCATCCCTGGGCACAAAATTTCCAGTCACAATCAAAAAGTCATAATTCTCCCCACGACAGGAATTGGGAAGATCGGTCACTAAACGACACTGTTTGTCCCGGATCTTGAGATAGTAAGTCCCATGGGTGGTGGGGCAAACACTGTAAAGACGGCGGATATCATACCATCCCAGGTTAGTGCTCAAAAGTCTATTCAGGGCCACCACCCCCATAACCACATGATAAAAGTTGGGACAGAGTTGGAGAGGGGTCAAGCGACAAATATTGCAGATCTCGACTAGCAAAGGGTGTAAAGGAAACCTAACACCTCCTCCACAACGGCTAAAAGGGGGACGTGAATCCTATCCCCAGTTTGGTCATGGCTATCAGTACCAGGAGGAGCCAGGGCTACATTAACGTCGTTGGGGACCTCATAACGGCGGCGGAAGGCCTCCATATGAGCCTCGTTATCACAGAGACTACTAAACCTACCCATGGCGGAAAGCAATGCAGGTACAAGAAAACCCTAAAGCAACTGTGCAAGAAGAGCGGAAAGGGTTACAAGAAACTTACAGGCAACCGAAGACGGCCGGAGAAGACGTTTTCCGGCGAAGGAGAAGTCTGTGAAAAGAACAACTCAGGAGGCACAAGGGTAATGGCGCTCTCAACGGAACAACTCTCTTTCTCTCAAAGCAATACAGATATGGAAAGAAATAAAAAGAGGGTTAAGGAAACGTCTTATACCTTCTCGAAATTCAAAATAGTGTTTCATGACGTCATCCAAAACGACAGCATTTAAAACCCTCACACCTTTCGAAGAAACGTCAAATTGGTAATTTAAAGGGTGTAATGATTCAAAGCCACCCGGGGACGAAAAGATGTCTTGGAAGTTACGCTCGCACAGACCTATCGCTTGAAAAAACTGCCCAACAGTTGACGCGTGGCAGTCGCACCGGTACGAAGCGAAGCGACGGTATGAAAAGATAAACATAGCGGTAACTGTTCGTCAGTTAGCTTCAACTCGTCATGCGCGAACATGCATGGATGACCAAAAGCTGCGGAGCAATTGTGTGGGGTATTTTCCAAGGACTATAGAAGACGAACAAAATAGCTCGTCCAGAGCTACCACGTGACATGCACGAGGGAAGTGACACAGAGAAGTACGTGAACGACCACCAAGCCCATAATCCAGTAATAACTCAAACCTACTTGCTCGTTGGATAATGCAGATGAAACGGCCCAATGCGGGACAAACCCTAGTAGCAGACTTACCTTATGAAGATAAGGGAAGGAGGGAATATTCGAAGATATTCCCAGAATCAGTTGAGCTTGCGAAGATAAGCACAATCCTACTCAGAGATGGAAAGCCAGCCAGCTTACCAAATAAGGATCAAACTCCCGTGAAGGGTAAAGCTCCGAACGAGCAATATGCGGCCATCTTGGCAAGAATCCTTATCGAATAAGGATACAAAATCATGCAGGCTACGCTGCCCAATAAGGAAGAATCCTAAGCTTGGAAGGATTCCATACATAGAAGAATTCCACAGGGAATGTAAGTACAAATTAATCGCCTATATAAACATATGACTCCGAAACACTAGAGGTATGCTTAAACCCATTCTCATACCCACACGCTCGTTTCAATTATCCTCCAGTTCGTCAATACTAACTTAGCCATCGGAGGGCCCTTACTGCCTAGAGGCAGGGGTGCTCTGACAGTTTGCTCGTGTTGCAGGATCGAGGTCACTCCATTAGAAGAGGATTTGATCTCATAAGAGCCAAGAAATAACTTCGTGAGTTTTTCCCCTCTTACAATCACATATGGTAAACACATACTAATAAACTGATTAACACTGCGTATGGTATGTGAATATAAATCATGGTAAACATGAATATTTGTTTTTCATGATAAATTGATTCAAAGTCCATGCTAAATAGAAAGAGACATAATGGTACGGTGATCATGGTAATTTAATTAGGCCATTCTTCAGAAATCATGGTAAATGCTTTCAAGTTCGACTTTTTCCAAGCTAAACCTATAAATAAATAATTAAGTGGGCATATTATAAAGAAAATCTATCATGGTAAATCTGAAAACATTTCAAACCTTTCATTGTACATTTACCCCGTGTTCATGAATCATGGTAAGTCAACCAACCCACGTATAAGGAGAAATATTGCAAGGAATAGAACAAGCATACAATACCTCCGGTAACAGAGAATAAGGAAACATGTCGTGTTGTGTTAAAATGATAAATTGAAGATGATTTGTTGTAGTAGTGCTCAACCCAACACCCAAGTTTGGAGAAACTCAATTTCAGTAATGAAAACACCATAAAGTTCAATTTTTTTTTCTCAAACAAATCAAACCGCAAATTAGTACCGTAAAGACTTTTACTTGCACCTGAGGCTTGTTCTCAAATAACCTCTGGCATTTATCGTTTTGAGTTGGGAAGTCAACGGGTGAAGATTTGGGAAGCCAATTTGGGACGGCGAGGAGACGACGCCGATCTAGTCGGGAGCAAGGATTGTCAACGGCAACTTTGGACTGCAAGGACTGAAGGTCTGGGACGTCGATTTGGGATAGCTTGGGTGAGAATTTTGTCCCAAATTCTGGGTTTTTAGAATTTCTTCTCCGAGTATAAAAATGGGATGATGACTAATTGCTTAAACAAAAATGATAGGTACACACCCTCTCAACCACTCCCCACCACACCCTCTCTCACATGTGTGGTGGGGCTCACCCGGTGGGTCCCAGTAGGCCCCACCACACATGTGAGAGAGGGTGTGGTGGGGAGTGGTTGAGAGGGTGTGTACCTATCATTGTTCTTGCTTAAATATGGGGATTGGATTTTATCCCAATCCCTAAATTACAGGGATGGTCCTCCATATTTTTAAATTCATCCAAATTTCTATATATTATCCCAATCCCATTATTGCAGTGGAGGACCTCTTAATTTTGAAATTGGTCCACTTCCTACCTCTCCTATATGCAACTTTTAATTTAGTCCCCAATTCGCTAATATGTTATATATAAAGGGCATTTTAGGGTTTATTTAAATCTCAGGATGGAAACATAACTCCTAAAAAGGCTCAGGATGATTTTCTAATTTCAAGTAAGTAAAAGGATGATTATTTAAGTGCCCCAGGCAATTATGTTTCCGGTAGAAAAATGGTTGTACTTATTAATGTTCAACCGAAATGAACTTGACCAGCTGAATTTTAACATACTCTAATGTTTGACCAACTTGAATAAGCCTGTGATTGGTCCTAGTTAGGGGTGCACACCGGCTTGGTAGTCTGCCTAGCCCAACCCGGTTTTTTTAGGATTCGGGAAAAATATTTCGGCCCATAGTTGGGGCCAGGCTGTGTGAGATTTTTAGCCTGTTTGCTAATTGGGCCGAGTTTGGGAAATTCCTCTAACCCAATTTAGATAATGTTTTTATTTTAATACTAAATGTATATATGTATATGATATCGCTAGAGCCTAACTGCTTAGGATTTGTTTATCTTGACCAAAGTGACATTGATAAAAATGAATTCCACGTACTACCAATGTAGAAAATACCTTTGAAGTAATAGCAATTTGTTAAGAAATTTTTGAAGTTTTTTCTTTCCTTAAAACTAGTGTCTTATAGTTTGTAATAACTCATAGTTTTTTCTTTTTTTCTTTTTATTGTGCTCTACAATATCTGATGTGTAAAAGTTTGATTTTAAATGAGTGATACTCGAGAAAATTTTTTACATGTTAGAGTTCTATCTTTAAGAACACATTACTTGTGCTTTAATTTATGAGTCTGTTTTTAATATTTTTGGGAGAAGGTAGAACTTTAAGTATATTATTACAGCTGTGAATTGTAATTGTGATTGTTATGGTTGTTTAATTTATGTATGTGATACCATCTTTTAGAAAAATAAATGGGCATGCTGGACAGGCTTGGGAAATCAAAGTTTTAATTGAACCGGGCTTGGGCAAATTAAATGAGCCTGATTATTAATGGGTAGGGCTTGGAAATAGACAAATCTCGTTATTATCTAGTACAAGCCCGGCCCGAACTCAACCCAACCTGGTCCGGTGTTTGTGCACTCCTAGTCCCAGTTAGAGATCACATCATAAACTGAATTTTACCTTGTTTTAATTATGTATCTAATTGGCAGTGGTGGATTTGTTAAGCAGCACTGACATACACGAAACTTCCAATCTACACCATTAAAGTGCGGACTTCGTCCACACTTCATATATCCCGATCAAATTTTCATGATCGGAACCGTTCAATGTGTTTAAAGTGTGTTTTTAGGGGTCCCCGATCAGCAAAAAAAAAAAATACCCGAAAGGGCTTGATCCAAGCAATTTTTCAGAAAAACTGTATTAACGAACAAATAAATGATATGCATGTCTCATTTCATGCCCCAATTTTGTCCCCAAGCCATTGGTAAATTTACAAAATTAATTTGTATATTGTTAGTATATATAGTTAAAGTATTGACCTCAAAATCTCAATAGACAAAATCACCTGTTTTCCCAATAGATAAAATCTAGTGTGATAAAATAGTGGTGGACCACTATGGGTTTCAAAAATTGTTGATAAAATCAACCCTTCCTTTTATCTATTTGTAAAAGATGATGATAAAATCAAAGATGATAAAATCAAATAATCCATTCAAGAACTCCCCCTAATTTAGAATACAGTGCTCTTACTTACCTTACATACTTTGTCACATAAAAGTCTAAATAATGCACTATAAATTTTGGTGATTTGCAAAGGAAGTAAAACTTAAGCTAAATCGTATGGCTATGAAAATAAGCTTTTAGCTATCAGTAATTATAAATAGAGGTTTACAATGTAATAGTTGCGCGACTGTTTACTCGTGACCCTTGGAAAAATTTATAGAAAGATCGTTGGGCCATGCGGGCTCTCCGATGACCCCACCCCATTAAGTTCTTGGTCCTCCAATGCTAATTGGTGTTCTCTTGTCTTATACAGTAAGGTTGACAATCTCATCAAGCCTTTCAAACCTGCTCGCGAGGTTCATCGTGTTCAAGTAATGCATTCTATGCCACCCCAAAAGATAGAGATCTTCAAAAACTTGGAGAATTGGGCCGACGAAAACATTTTGGTTCATCTGAAACCAGTGGAAAAGTGTTGGCAACCCCAGGATTTTCTTCCAGATCCAGTTAATCACGATGAATTTCATGACCAAGTTCAGGAAATAAAGGAGAGAGCGAAGGAGATTCCAGACGAATACTTTGTTGTTTTGGTTGGAGATATGGTCACAGAAGAAGCACTTCCAACTTACCAGTCATTTTTGAATTCACTAGATGGTGTTAAGGATGAAACAGGGGCAAGCCCAACTTCTTGGGCAAGATGGAATAGGGCTTGGACCGCTGAAGAGAACAGGCATGGCGACCTTCTCAATAAGTATCTATACCTATGTGGGCGTGTAGACATGAGGCAAATTGAGAAGACAATCCAATATTTGATCGGGTCGGGAATGGTAAGATCTCCTTACATTTTCATAGCTCAACTCATTTTCAACTATTATTTTTTGGGGTGGACTTATCACGCAACACTGTAAACTATGTTCAAAGTATAATTTGGTAGAACCTGCCCTTGTCAACCCCACATCAGCACCGGCCTTAATGCTCGCACTCACTGTACATCTTAAGCATCAAAATTGGGTTTGGTAGGTATCAAAGATACACACACATGGCGGTTCTAGTAAAAGGGATCCATCAAACTGCCTCAAGTGCTATTTCCGGATCGAATTTTGATGATTCAAACCGCTCAATGTGTTTTAAACGTGTTTTTAAAGGTCCAAGCGAGGAATCGTAAAAAAAAAATTGGGGGAAGGGCTTTTTGAGCAGTTTTTGATACAGTGTATCTACAATTATTATGAAAAAGTGCTCGGATAAAGCCCTTCCCGGTCTTTTTTTTTATGATTTTCCATGGCACCCTTAAAAACACGTTTTAAACGCATTGAAAGGCTCGGATCATCAAAATTTGATCAAGAAATGTGAGAATGAGAGGATCCTGCACTTTACCCAAAATGTGAGATCTCTCACGTGACGCTCCCTTACATATCACAAATTTTAAGGGTCCTCGCTTGATCCAAGCATTTTTTTCATAAAACTGTGAGACCAGAAAAGTCTTAATCCAAGCATTTTTTTTCATAAAACTCTATATCTTTTTTGGTGATTGATCCTTGCGCGGAATCACGGAAAAAAAAAAAAAAAGACTGGAAAACGCTTGATCCAAACAATTTTTTTCATAAAACTATATCTTTTTTTAGTGATTAGACCCTTAAAAAGATGTTTTAAACTCATCGAACGGTTGGGGATCATCAAAATATGGCTGGGAACTATGAGGTCCGCATTTTAGCAAAATGATGGATGCCCAGGGAAATTTCATGCGGATCTCATGGATCGGGGTCGAATCTCGATGATCCGAACCGCTCAAATAAAAGAAACACACACTTCAATACACCTTTTACACCTTTCAATATACTTTCACATATTTCTATACACTTTTCACATATTTTAATACAATTTTTCAACCTTAAAGTGTGCCTATTAGGCACATGTTAGCATTTTCCTTAAGTTTATAAAAACCTTGACCAAGTATGTTTACAACTTATGCCTCTGTTCCAAGATTTTAGTCCATCTTTTAGTCTATCAATTTTTTTCTTTATGCCTAGTCCGTTCCAAAATTCTTGTTACTATTATTAATAGTTCGATTTAAAAAATTGATGCGATGCCGTGTTATTATAGCCCTTTGAAACAAATGGACCACACATAACACATCGTCCTAATATTTCAGGATCTTAAGGCAGAAAACAACCCGTACCTTGGATTCATTTACACATCATTCCAAGAACGAGCGACTTTCATCTCCCATGGGAACACTGCAAGACATGCCAAGGAGTATGGGGACATCAAGCTAGCTCAAATATGCGGCACTATTGCCTCAGACGAGAAGCGCCATGAAGTCGCTTACACAAAGATCGTTAAAAAGCTATTTGAGATCGATCCCAAAGGAACCGTCCTCGCTTTTGCCAACATGATGAGGAAAAATATCACTATGCCAGCCCACTTGATGTACGATGGCCACGACAACGATCTTTTCGAGCACTTCTCTTCTGTGGCTCAGCGAATTGGTGTTTACACTGCCAAGGATTATGCAGACGTGTTGGAGTTTTTGGTTGGAAAGTGGAATGTGGAGGCACTCACTGGACTTTCAGGCGAGGGACGTAAAGCTCAGGAGTATGTTTGTGGGTTGGCTCCAAGGATTAGACGACTGGAGGGAATTCGGTCTAGAAGTAGGGCTGAGGAAACACGCGTCGTGCCGTTTAGCTGGATCTTTGATAAAGAAGTGAGGCTCTGAAGCTTAGAGCAACAGGGACGGAGCTAGAAATTGTTACTAAGTAAGGTCAAAAACTTCATCAAGATTCACCCCGACAACTTTTGTCTATGTAATAATTGGAAAACTGATCGTTTTGTCACAAAAATAATGTATAATAGATTATTAGCCGATGAATTTCAAATGCTTATCCCTCGTTATGTAACATATTATTTTAGAGAAGATTCTGATGTTATTTCATTACGTAATTTTATTTGAACTCAACCAAAAAAAAAATAAAAATGTAGCTACTCGAATGTACAGAGCATACTCGGGTACCTATTTTTGGGACACACACGAGTAATCCGAACCGTTCATTGGACTTTAGTTCAACCACTTCTAACCGTCCAGTTGAGCTAAATTTTTGTGGGACCCCTCGGAAAAATATTCTAAGAATAATGAATAGTTCAAATCACTCATGTAGAACCCAAAACTGAGTACCCGAGCATGCTCTGTACGTTTTTTGTGCCTATGGCTCTGTACGTTTTTTGTGCCTATGGCTCTGTACATATAGCAAGGTCCTTCAGGGCCATCTCACAGTTCGAAATTGTTTATGTTGTTGATCTCTTCGACAAGATTAACCATGTCAGAAATTATATCCGCCGGTGTTCTACCCACAATGAATCGAAACAAAACGGATTCCATGTTTTAGGTAGGACATGTCTTACATGTCTTCTAATCAATATCCAATAAATATGATTTTTGGTATTTTTAAGCATGTCAACCAAGAGCCAGGGGCACTATGTCTCGCGTTTGAGCTTCGTCCCGAGCTGGAAAACATGATCCAAACAATTCGCTATTTAGATCTAGACGCAAATAAAGATTTTATGAAAAATCAAGTCAATCTCAATCCGTCCCAAAAAAAATAGTGCTAATTCACTATTCACACCCTTCAAAAAAGTATTTGTATCTTCTTATATATAATAATATGTATATTCAATATAAATCTTATTTGATAGATCTTAATTAATTTTATTTAACACGTGTTTCAAAATCATAAAAAACATAATAGGTTATGAGATAAATAATTATTTGAGTGGTCCAAGTTTTCGATATCTGATTTACTTTATTTTGTACGTAACTAAGGTTCCGTCTAAGCCTAAATTTAAACAGTGAACGATTATTCATATTTTTCGAGCACAATGCTGGGCAGGTGCCCTTGATCTCTCAACCATACTTTTGACTGGTGAGAGACAGGGCTGCAAACCAACCGAGCTACTCACGAGCAGCTCCTGGCTCAGCTAGGTAAAGCTCGGCTCGGTTCGATTAGTAAACGAGCCGAGCTCGAGCTCGATTTTCAGACTCGTTTAGTTAACGAGCTTGCTAAAGCTCGACTCGACTCGTAAAAGCTCGGCTCGTTTAATGAGATTCGTTAAGTAAATTACCCTGGCTCGGCTCGATAAGGACTTGGCTTGTTTATGACCGAGCCGAGCTCGATTTTTCGGCTCGTTTAGCTTGAACACTACAAAACTCGACTCGGCTCGGTTAGGCTCGTTTGCACCCCTAGTGATCAGAGAAGTCCAAAAAAAAGAGCCCTCGCATCACCAAATTGCCACTCCTCTTCAGTTTTTCTGCCCAACTGGAGATCACATTTGTAATGTTTGATTTCAGAATTATTTGTAAAATCCCATTTCATTTGACTCATAGGCTTCTATTGCTATTGCAGGACACATACAAGTTCTTCATATGTTATTCCCTAAAGTTTATCCACCATCCCAAAATGATAATCCAGATTGCAAAACAATAATAAATTTTTAAAAAAAAATTCTAAAATTAGCCATAGACTATCGTTAAGATTTTAAAAATATATTGCAATATGAAAAAATATACTACGTATATAGATATGAGAAAGAAAATTTAAAATAAAAAAATACGCTGATTATTTTGAAAAAAAATATTCTATGGTGTACAAATAAAAAATATTCTAAGTGTATATTTCTTCTTTTCCTTGCTTTATTGTAAAAACCAATTTTTTTAATAATAGATTATTTTGAAAAAAAAAAAGATGAAACTTTTTGAAAAATTTAAAAATACTCGTTTACATGTTATTAATTGTAATAGATCGTTAAAAAAAAATTTGCATTTTTCTCTGACAAAAATAAGTTATATTTTTAACTTGTCATTTAACAAGCATACTTCATTTGAAATCAAAAGCAGTTTGATTATGCCCTGTTTGGTTGAGATTACAAAATCTAATCTTCCAAAACACCCTTATTACCCGATCGAATTCATAACCATTCGCAGGATTCTGTTTCTTGAAAAATTAAAACCAGAACCCACAAGAAAAAACGCCTATATTGATTCAAGAATCAATACTCATATCAATTTTTGTTTGAATGAAAAAAAATCCGAGCAAAAACAAACAGCAAACCCAAAGGAAAAGGTAATAAAATTAGTTCGAGGGAAAAAAAAAAAAGCAGAGAAAATTTGTGAAAAAACGAAGCGAAAAAGAGTAGTAGAAAGTATTGAAATGTAGCGATTTGTTCGAGGCCGTAATCAAAACGAGAGTAGATTTGAAAGGCACGGAGAATCGCTCAACGATATTGCCAACCTTCAATGCAAGGGGTCGTCATTGAATCATTATACACGCCCTTGCTCTGCAAATTGGCTTTTTTCATCTTCATCAAATTCAAACAAAATTAACGAAATCGAAAATCATCAGGAAAAAAAAAAAACCAGCTGTATGAGCTAACAATCGGGGAGAGAGAGAGAGAGAACTGTGAGATTTGTGCAACGGAGATGGAAGTGGCGGTGTTATATATAGGTGAATGATGGTAGGAGCCCTAACCCTAATTGGATAGACGAAGTGTCGAAAATACCCCGCGTTGTCAAGTTGGTAGAACGCTGGGCTTTTTATAACTTTTGGTCCATTAAAGACTGGATTGGGCTCACCATTATCTGACCCAACTATCAACTCAAACAAAGAAATGTAAAATGAAGATATGACCATTTAATCCACCTAGATCATGTAATGATTTTGAGGATTTTTCCAATTTTTTTCTTTGTCAGAAGAGAAGAAATGATTCTCATTCAAGAAGGCGCTCAATGGCATTTACAAATGACTCCATCTAAAATACAATGATAAAAATCTACCTTAACAACTCAGTAATCAATGGATAAACAACAGAGAAGCAAAGCAAGAGAACTATTTCTATCGGCTAGATATGAGGCTCATGTTCTCTAACACATACCGCATAACAGACTGAAACGAAGTAGAGCTTAGTGTGAGTTGATAAAGAAAGAGAGTAAAATTAGCATGGAGCATCAATGGAGTCCATACTCCCAAAATAGAGTAATTAACAACCTAAAACATAATGGGAAATAAAGATCTCGGGGCTTCTAAACACAAAACAACAAAATAAAATTAAAAACTATAAATAAATAAAAATATAAAGGCTTTGTTCGGTTTGGGTTTTGAGGGTGGGTTTTGGGGGTAATGAGTAGAGAGAGATAGAGAAAAAAATTTATTGGGGACCGTGTAGGGTGGGTCTTGAGACCCAAACCGAACAAGGTGAAACCTACCTGAGGCTAAGAGCATAGATCAGACCTAAGCAAGAAAAAATGTTGATCAGCAGACTAGATTGGCGAAAGTGAGTTCCAAACTCTCGATCTGCAAGCTCCAAACTCCGTAATCCCGAATCTCACCTCCTTTGCGATCAACGGGGTATGAGATGGACAGGGGACAGTGGTGTCGGTGGACAGGAAGTGGCGGAGCAACGACAATGATGGATGGAGAAGGAAAGGCGGTGAATGGAGAGCCATAGAAAATGGTAGTGGGAAAGGTAAAAAAAATTGGTGGAAGAGGGGTGGATCGGCAAGGGGGTAGGCTGGGGAAGAAGAACGGAAAGGAGTAAAAGGAAAGAATGCCTCACTAAAAGGGAGGGGGGCTGTAGTGAGTATTTTTCACTACAAGTGTATAGTGAGTAATAAGGATCATTGATCTTTACAATCGATGGTTCAAATTTGCTACGAATTATTACCAGTCAAAACATACTCCTACTGGTTAAAATATAAAAACATATTTGAACTGTTAATTGTCGCAATAGACTACTCGCATGCTCACTACAGGCCCCCCGAATCCCACCATAGGAGATAGAAACTCTCATTGATGGAGGGAAAATGGAGTGAGGGTGCTCAAATCTACCTCCTCGCTGCCCCCGTCTCGCCAACGCAATGCTCTAAGAAAACCTAGAAGAAACTAAAGGTTTAGAGAGTCCATTACTTTAAAACTTTGACCATCTTTTGGGCTTGGAAAAGTGCTAAGAAACCAACAAAATAAGTTAAAGGATTTGGGTCAGCTAATTTTTTTAAGCAAATACTAAGTGACCCAGTAACACAAAAATTAAAAAGGACATATACGAGTTGGACTTGCATAACTCAGGGGTGTTTTGGCTTAAAATAAGCACACAAATAACCGTTTATTTTTTTTTTGTCCACTCGTTAATCGGAATCAAAGACTTGGACACTACATGGCACGACATGATATGGCTGGCTAGTCCAACTCAACCTATATGCCATGATTTTGCTACTACTAGCATAATTTAAGCGTAAATTACTCAAATAGTCCCCATAGTTTGATACTTGTTGCAGTCAATTATAATCAATACCTTACGTTTGCTCCACTAACGGAACCAATTATGCAAACTATACTTGAACCCTTGTAATTTGGGCCTGGTGAGAATAAAACCCTTGTTATATAAAAACTTGCCCATGACCCCATGTGATGTATGTACTAGAATATACGTAAGATAAGTGTTTCTTTCATTATACGTGCAGAGTGCGACCATAAGGATGAGATAAGAAGTGCAATTAGTTGCCCCATTTACCTCAGAAATGCAATTTCCTTAGATAATAAGCATCTACACTAGTGTTTGTCATTTTATCTGTCATTCCGAATTTTAAGCAATGAATAGTATCATTTTGTCCAAAAAAATGTGGGAATTTATGACAAACAAGACACGAAGTTAGAGGGTTAGTGTTGAGTATTTCTGACACGAAACACGTATATTTCACGACCCGAGAACACGATTAGTAAATAGGTCAGGTTTGGGTTGAACCTGCATAACCCGAAAATGAAACGAATTAACCTGTTTGTTTAATCATGTAGACAGGCATTTTTTATTTCCTTTTGTCATTCTTAATTTCTCATCAGTGGTTTTATTTTTCCTTGAATTTGGCTAAACATGTGATGTCCAAGTTATGATTCTGCTATATGTTTTCATGTTCTGAAGTTGTGCATGAAAGTTTTCAAGCTCAATCCTACTGCTGAAGTTTATCCTTTGATATTGAGTCATTATCTCTATGTTCTCAAATCTGCAAGGTTTTGTTATGGTGACCAAGGTTCTAAGCCTCAAATCGTTTGCTAGCTATAATTACTCTCAAATCTGCAAGGTTTAGTCCCTTTAATCTATTGTAGTTGTTATTGTAGATTAATAGAATCTTTTTTCACAGTGCCAAAAAAAAATGTTAATCGTGTCAATCCGAACACGACATGGTTAATAGCAGGTCGATCGGGTTGGGGTTCATATTTTTCTACATAATTAGTTGAGCAGGTCATTTTAACACGAATCCGATTTGACACGAAAACGGCGCAACACGACGCGACACCCACCCATTGCTGCACCCATGTGTCATTTTGACCAAAAAAAAAAAATTCATTTGCCATTTTGAGGGAAAAAAAAATTTGTGTGTAGCACCGAATTTTGCTACAGTATTTTTTAGAACGGGAGAAAAATCATTGATTAATTCTGTTCGTTAGCAAAGTGGTATCAAACAAAGAGGAGAACAAATTCTGCCATAAAATAACCCGTGTTGTTGCTCGTTTCCCCAAAACTGGGTGCATGTAATCGTGGCTCATAATGAAGGATTCTGATCACATCAACCGCCAAGGCTCTTTTCCCAAATCCATTTCTGACCCTTCGTCCCTTTCTTTATTTGCTAACCTTCTCAAACCAAGAGCAGAGAGAGAGAGAGAGAGAGAGAGACGGAGAGAGTCGTCTCAGAGTGTGTGTTAGAGAGAGAGAGAGAGGGGGGGATTGATTGAATTAAACCGGACATTGCCGGCTCCGGATGAAAATGGGAGAATCTCAGTGGAGTTGTCCGGCGATCAAGGATAATTCTCCCAACTTCTGCAGATTGATCGTGTCAACCAGTACTCGTGAAAAACTGGTAACCTCTCTCATCCTTTCACTCTTCGCAAGTCTTTTTTTTTCCCTGCTTTTTTAGGTCTTTTTTTCTGCCGAGTCATATGCTTTGCATGCCTTTAGTCTTAATGGCTGATCAAGGATTCCATAAGCTGGCACCCAAAATGATCAATATACTGTCACCATCTTTAAAAAAATGTACGGTCCTCGAACCGGAGAAAATATAAAGGATATGTGCTTATTTGGAGAAGGAAATTGATTTCTACACTCTCCAAATTGATGCAAACAGCTGTTTCGTAAATTCACCCACTAAATGGTTATAGAAAAATGAGTGTTTGCATTAATTAAGCGAGTGTAGAAATCATTACCTTTGCACAAATTCAAACTTTTTTTTTCCCGAAATTAAAAGGACTTGTTGATATCACGGAGTGGTTTGATATTTAGTATCTTACGGGAGAAAAGTAAGAAATCTTTTGAATAAAAATGCATTCTTTTTTTTGGAATGAAGGAGTATTAATACCCAAGAAGCACACGTATTCAAAGATACATAATTAACTAAAAAGTATTGTATTAGTGGGATGGCCCATGCCACCGCCTCCTAATAGTTCCGACCCTGTTTTGCCTAATTTTTTCAATCTTCTCTTCATTGTTACTAAATTCGGCTCATTTTGGGGGGGGATTTATCAATTCTCTCAAAGGGAGGATATGAAAATATAGACCGAAAATGGAAAAAAAAATCATTTTTCAACTTCTAGTCTATATTTTTATGCTTATTTGATTATTTGAAAAACGATGTGATGTGATGCAAAAATTATGAGCAAAACCTAAAAAAATGAGTTAAATAATAGCGATTAGCTTTAACAAAAATTGATTTAGTAAAAGCTCAATTTATCGCTCAAGTCGTCATGTCTATAATGTATGAACCCATTTGTTTGACCGGATATAAGAATTAGATATATATCTGATTTACTTTTACTATGAAGATCAGAAATTTGGTATTTAGTTAAAAAAATTTACAATCTTAAGAGTATTTGTGAGATATACACAGTGTCACAAAAATGTTACATGGAAATATATATGCTATCGCATTATGTATATTTTGTTCTTTTATAATTGGTTCTTTCTGTTTTTGTTTTTCAAGTCCTCAGTTGATAGTAGTTCTAGTGATTTCATATCTAGTCAATCAAACGCGAATATAAATCAAAGTCTCCTTTCCCCTTATCCGGCGTAAGTTACAAACAAGTCCCCAAGTGTTTTTCCATTGTTGCATATTTGAGCCCTGTTGTCCCATATATGAAACTCGATTAGAATTTTTTGTGGTTTAGGAACACCATAAAGTTATAGTACTGTCATGATCATGGAAGTCGAGATCGTTGAGTTTGTGTAAAGCTCGTTGGAGATCAACTTGTTAAACAAACAAATTAAGCTAGTAAAGTTTTCAAATCAAGCTTCAACAACTCACTATTCGGCTCAAAAAGTTTGCCCTGTTTTGGAAAACCAAGCTTCTTGAGGGCACCTGGCAGCTAACTCCACGTAGCTGACTGAACACTTCTCTTTCCCTCTCTTTCACTTTCCTATGAGCCTAATTCCAAAGGAAGAATTCAAGAACCTTCTGCAGTTCTAACTGCCTAAGTCTAGTGAGTCCTCTTCCCCCTTATAGAAGAGTAGATATGCCCAGTCATCGCTCGCCCTCTATCTGGAATGTGGTCCTATCTTGAATCAGTGAATAGCTGGCAGTAAGCGTAAGTGCAATCGCAATCCCTATTTTGAGTCTCAATAAGAATGTCTTTTTGTTCAGACTCTTAAAAGCTTGTTTGACATCGGCTTGATCTATAAACATACCAAGCCTGAACACCGTTTTGAAACTCGTTTCGTTTTGCAAACTGAGATTGAATATTACACTCCTTGACTCGACTTATCTTGTTTATAGCCCTGTCTAATGGATTTATGTGCATCGTCCATTTCTCCTTGCCCCTTGACCTCAATTCCATGGTGTACAAATCTGCATTCTTTGGCCTTTTAAGTGTCCAATTTGAGATAAACTCTAAGTGAAAATCATGAGAAGTTATCTCCGGAATTTGTTCTTGAATTGAATTGGAGTCCTTTTAGTTAGTGATTATATTAGTTAGACATTTATGCTTCGTGATTTTCTTTTCAATCCCAAAGGCTAACACTAGGAATTTGTTGAATAACCATATTTTTAGTGTAGACATCTGACATGAATAACATATATTTGGAAGTAATTTTTTTTTCCATATTGAAAAAAGCAGCCTAAAATAAATGCATTTTAACTGATCTGTCATACGGCAGAGGATCCCGGGGAAGTTCGTCAAGAAGCTTGGGAATGAACTTCCTAATGTTGCTACTCTCATAACTCCACATGGTTGTATTAGCCATGTCAGATTAGAGAAAATCGATGGCAAGTTTTGCTTCACTGATGGTTGGAATGAATTTGTAAAACACCAGTCTATCGGTGCGGAATCCCTTTTAATCTTCAGTTACCTAGGGAACTCAATCTTGAGAGTGAATATATATGACATCAGTAAAGCTGAGATAAACTATCGATGCAAGGCTCACAGAGGATTGAGTTGTGGATACCGCCAGGCACCTGTTAAGGAAGAAGTAGAGGAAGACGACTGCATAGAAATATTAGATCCTGTTCCCTTCCCCCAGCACCAAACACCTACATCTCTAGAAAACAACGGTGCTGATAGTGTGTCTAAAGCCGAAGCAAACAGTGTGAAGGGAGACGAGCTGCACATTACGAAGAATTTGGGTAAGGCACCAGTTCCATGTGTTCTTCGTGGTTTCCGAGAACCCAGTTGTGGATGGGGGAAACCTGTTGACAAAGAAGTAGAAGATGACAACAGTGTTGAAATACCGGATTCCCCTTGTCCTTCCCAAACACCTACATGTCGGGAAAACAAAGAAGCCGATCGTGTGTTTGAAGAAACAGCCAAAGCAAGGGGAGCTGGAATATCCAACTCACCGTCACCTTTGTCCCATGAAGCGAAGAGGATCAAGCAGTTAAGTGAGCTTATGACATCTGAAACTAGATTGAATCAAAGAACCAAAAGAAAAATACTAGGTATTGGACCTTGCAATCCTGTTAAACTTGGATCATATTTTATTCCATGTATGAATTGATTTAGTGAGAAGTAACTGATGTCTATTTGCAGATGAATGTGAGGATTCAGCTCAGGAAAAAGTGAGCAAATCACCGACAGCTGGCGCTGAAACAAGTTTGAGGAGATCGAGAGCCGTGACACCCCAAGAAAGAGTTAGAGTGCAAAATATATCAAGGATGTTTCGTTCTGAAAATCCATTCTGCAGGGTTTCCTTGCGACCCTCTTATGTATACGAGGGAAGTAGCCTGGTGAGCCTTGAATATATGTGTGTCACTTGATCTTTTAATTCCACTTCTAATGGATCTTACCTTTTTTTTTATGTGAAATATTTTACTTTGTAAAAAGGACGCCACGTGGAACGATTTTGCAAAGAAGTACTTTTTTCTACATGTTTGTCAGATTGCATTTTGAAATTTTGTACTTCAGATCGAAGTTCACCATCGTGAAAAGCTATAAACTCGTCAAAATGACCTTAGCTCCCAATTCCATGTGGCAATGGAACACTCTTTGTAGTACAATTCTACAGAAACGATGCTGGACTAGAAATATTGCACCACCAACAGCAGTTTTGCTACGTTTATGAGGCATGCCATGACCAGATGAGGACACTTAGATTACCTCATGAAGTTTGAAACACCAATTTTGTTTTTTGGATGTTCGACAGAATTCGTTCTCATTGGAAAATATTTCTCACATACTGTCTAACAAACAGAAAAAGCGTAAGCTTTATTTGAACGAAATTTGTTTTACGTTTTAGCAAACTGAGCCTAAGGTTTGTTCTTTTCTTGCGCAGCATATAGCATCTTCATTCGCTGACAGGTATCTCGCAGGGGTTTCACGATTCATAACCAGTACAGTTTCCACTGGGGAACAGTGGCCGATCAAGTGCACGTGGGTGAATGGTTCAGCTATGCTAACCACGGGTTGGCATCAATTTGTGCTCGATAACAGGTTGGAGGAAGGTGATGTTTGCATCTTTGAGCTGATCAAGATGGTCGATATTGTGCTCAAAGTTACCATTGTTCGGGTGAATATGGTTGTCCCAGATGCAGAACAACCAGTACCCATTGTTCGGGTGAATATGGTTGTCCCAGATGCAGAACAACCAGTACCCGAGAGTAAGAAGAGAAATGAAAACATGAAGAACAGTGAACCAGCCTGCCGAGTAACAACTCGGTCCAAATCAGCCAAATCAGTCTCGTCATGAGCTGAATGGATGAAATTTGTAGGTAAAACTCTGTTAATAACCCTTTTGTGTACAGATTTTGGGAGTAGTCTGTAAATTACTACAAGGGGTGTCGATGTTTGGATATAGAGGAATCCGTGGAATCACTCATGTTATGATCTTCTACATCCTAGGTCTTCCCGTTCCGTCATCTGCGTTTCCTGGTCTTCGAGTTCCCAAAGTGGGTTTGGTCTCTGAAAGTCGTGGTTTTTGTATCGAAACGAACTGGCCTGGAAGGCCTCGCGGAAGAAGGTGATAGCCTTGTAGATTCGTTCCCATGGTTTGATCCTTCCCGGTAAAACGAGGCGTGTTCGATTCGTTCCCATGGTTTGATCCTTTCCAGTAAAATGCGGCGTGTTCGAATTCTGTATATGACTATTGAACTAAAAGTGCCAACTCTTTCATCATTCAATTAATGAGTTAGCCATCGTAACGAATCAATTAAGAAATTTAAAATTAAAATTTTTAAATGAAAAAACCATTAATTGGATGTTCAACATCAAATAATCATAGTGATTAATGAGGCATAATTCGTTTAAAAAAAAGTCCCAAATCCTGTTCCATTCAAACAAACGATATTTTCCTATATCTTTATTATTTTACACAAGTATTTTGTACTTCATCATATCAAACCACACACTCACTGCTTCAGAAATATGAAAAAAGAAAATGCCCAATATTTCAAACCAATGGTGTAAAAAAAAAAAAAAAAAAAAAAGAGCAAATGCAAAATCACACAAAACGGTTAAATGGTTTCCTCCCAACTGCAGCAGGCATAGAAGTGGCTGAATCAATACTTACATCCCTAGCAGAATGCAAAGACTTGTGTTTTTCAATTACCTTTTGAGACTTTGAGTCCTTGCTAGAGCCTTTGTTCCACTTGAAAGATCCAAAGTTCGGTGTTAGGGTGAACGAAAACCGTTTCTTGGCATTGGAATCACCACCCGGAGTCCCCGGAAACCCGTCCTTGGGAGTGCTGCTACTTTCTCTGGCTTTAGCTTTAGCCGAAACAGTTGGTGTCATGTAGTTTGGAACAGAAAAAGGAGGGCAGCTCATGAGGCTGTCATCGTCTTTCACATCAAAAGCAGAACCGGCGGCGCTAGTTCTTGGCTTCGAATACTTCATCTGGAATGAGCTGTTTGTCGGTGTTCGACTTGAAGGAGTATATTGGTACTTAGTTCTCGTTGGTACTGCTGATCTTGTTGACCTCGGCGTGAGCAACTCAAGATTGTCGAACCCGATATTGGGTTGTTTGTAGTTGAAAGGTGAGGGTGACGGGCTCGGTTTTGGCCTCGAAGGAGTTAGTTGAAAGCTCTTCATGGTTTGGCTTTCGGGAGGATTTGCAGGTGTTGGTAGCTGACGATCCAACCAGTTCCACCACCAGGGAAATCCACCGGATCGGACATCCATTGGAGATGTTTGAGTTGATTTAGGATTAGCTTTCCACAACTGATGGAACAGAGATAAATACTCAGACAGAAGGAAATAAAAATGCAATCAAGAAACTGAAAGTGTGATAGACCCTTCAGTTGAGTTATTCCCAATGATCTCAACAAAGGTGTTCATGCACAGATTTAGACATAGGCGTGTTCGAAACCGTCCGATGCACATGGATATTTCAACAAATAATGAGGGACCCAAGTGTAGTGCACAATTCCAAACACATTGTGTCCGAATCTGTGTGCATGTGGGATTGGTCAAAGGTGTTTTGGGTTTGCCCCCAAGAGATTGCAAGGTTGAATCTTCACAAAGGCCAAACGTTCCAAACCTTGGGGCCACTAGAGATTTGCCGGGTCTTCAACTTCATGGCCGTGGGATTAGTCTAGGTGCGCGCGCACAAACACCCGGTCATCAAAAAATAAGGAAAGTGTTTTGGGCTCAAAAAGGGATACAGTACCTGGTGGGAGTATGAATAGGCCATTGCCCTTTCTCTCTTGATCATTGCCTCCACCTTCCTCTGTAGCCTTGCCTCAATTTCTTCTTTTGTCAGCACACTGTCATCCCAATCCTCATGGAGACCTGCCTCGGACTATACCAAACACTACCAGTCAATAACTGTTGCACCTAGCTAGTATTTAGTTAGCTAATGATTTCGCAAAGGAATGGTATGTTTTAAGTAGGGGTGTGCACGGGTCGGATCGGGTCGGGTTTGACCTGGACCCGACACCCGACCCGAACTAGTCGGGTTACGAAAGTTGGGACCCGAGACCGACCGACCATGACAGCAGAACCGCCCGAAAAGTGGGGTTTCGGTTTTCGGTCGGGTCGGCCGGGTTGTCGGGTTTGTCTCCTCATAGCCAAAAAAAAAAAACAGACAACCAAACATCAACCAAACCAGGCAATACGACATGTTGCGAGACTTCTTTGTGGGAGAGAGAGTGAGTGAAGCTTTGCAAGGGAGGGGGGGAGATCTTTGCAACTCGATCAGAAAATCAAAGAGAAGATGACAGAAGCTCAAGGCGGTGGAACACCTGGACAGTGGTTGATCGGCAGGGGTTGATGGCCATGGAAGGTGTTCGACGGCCTCAGATTTATGCAGAGAGCAGATGAAGGATGGCAGATCGGTTGAAGAGAAATGGTTTAAGTTTTCTCGGTCTTCCAAAATGTTTAAAGTTTTCTTGGTCTTGCTGTGAAATGGGTAGAAATAAATGTGGGACTGCAAAATACTGAGAGGAGAGAGAGAGAACAGCCTTTTTTCCCCTTGGGAAAAGTGGTGCTAGCTGTTGTGGTTAAAAAAAGAGAAAGAAAAGTACATTTACGTCTGGGAATATGAAACAACTTCAATTCTCAATGACTAGTTGACAATGACAACACAGCACATGATGTTGAAAGGGTATAAAACCAGTAGAAATATATACATGGTCGGGTTAGTCGGGTTAATCGGGTTCGCCAAAGTCACACCCGAAACCCGACCCGAAAATTAATTTTTTGAGACATCTCAACCCGTAACCGACCGACTACTAGGTTCCAAACCGCCCGAATCACTTCGGGTCGGGTCGGGTCGGGCGGGTCAGTCGGGTTAGACGGGTTCATGCTCACCCCTAGTTTTAAGTAGTGTGGAGCCTGATAAGTATTATTTCATCAAGAACAATTTTGGTGTTTCTACTGGCTTGTAACCCTAGCTAAAAATATTGTAGCTCTAGGACAACTTAGAAGTTACAAAATCTAAGTTACTAACACCATCAAAAAAAAAACTGTGCGTTGTTATTCATAGTAAACTGTGCTGCAACCACTGCGGATGCAGCTCAACACCCTAGTTGGGTGAACCACACAAAATCTTGTGTTAATGTACTTTATTTTTATACATTCGTATTCTCATAGGATCATAGTTAGGGTTTCGCATATCCCTAACAGTACGGTCAATCCTTGACATCCCAGTGGATTAGCCATTCACGTAAATCAACAAATGATGGTGCTGATAAAAAGAAAAAAAACAAATTATGGTGCAATTTGCGTTGTACAATCTGTCATTTCCTGGCGATTTCCTTGGAATACCTGGTAGTATGAATAGATAGAGTACTCGTAAATGCAATACAAATCCTCAACCACTCCACTACTACTTGTAACTTCTTTCTTATTTTGGTATCAGAGACTAGCATCCTACCACCGAAGGTGGTAATTTGGATGGTAAGGCATATCCCACTCCTCAGACATGACTCGGTTTCGAGTCTCACCCTTGGCTTGTCTTTTCGGAGTTGGTACCACATACCCTCTTGCACCTAGGTGGTGCACCCAAGGGGGGTTGCTGTGTTGGTTGCTCCCTCCCACCCTTTTGGCAGTTAAAAAAAAAAGAGAGGCTATAGCATCCTTATTTTCCAACAAACACTGCCTTTAGTTTAACGACAACCGAGAGTAAATTCAAACTGCAGGATGTTCTGACTTAGCAATATATCTATTTTACTTTTGGTTAAAAAGTTGAAGTTGTATGTTTAGTCCCGTCCGATAGCCTAAAGAAAAGAAACTTAGAACCAGAATGGTTACTTCAATTATAAAGTTGTTCAGTCTCAGTGGAGCTGAATATCAAAGTTCAAATAGTGGAAGGAAGCACCATGGTTTATGCAAGGATGAAGGATCCATAAATGATTTTCACCAATTAATCCATCCAGGCATTCTCGATATCCACAGGTGCCAATGCAACAACTCTAATAGTTGCAGGTCTGTATGTCATTTTTCTGCATCTTCGAAGAATCTGCACTCTGTATTAAGCAAATCCAATCCCTTCACTTTTGAAGGTTTAACTACAGGTCAAAGTCATGACCTCGTCTGCTCGACCATCGGTTCACTGACTAAGAAAGGGGCCTCAAAAAAAACCATCACGTGTCGGTATAGCTATTGAGTTTGTTAGGCAAATTGAAAATGTCATAAATCTTGCATCGATGGGCCAATAGTGTAGGAATTATTGGTTGGCCACCCAAATTTAAAAAAATTAATAATAGGCACGCAGGAACCAATCACAAAAAAAAAGTGCACAAAACACTAACATGAAGTGAGCCGACACCTATGTGATCATTCTAAGCTTTTTGTCTCCGTGTTTTTTGTGTGCAGGGGTGCTGCCTAAAATACATAGGATCGTAATCAAAATCAAGCCGGATGGAAATTTACTACCTGATTCGCGGTCCATTTGCCAAAGGTACTCTCCGAATCCTTATCATTCTTGTAAGCTTGGCGTTGGAGTGCCTGGTTTTCTACCATCTGGATCCTGCGTGACTGGATTTGGGTTTGAACCCTCACCAGGAGTTGCATCATTTTCATGGCATTCATCGTCTGTCGCTTCACATTCGGGCCTCTCACTACTCCTTGAAGCCTGACGAGACCCCTCAAAGCTCTAAAGCCCCTCCTTGCCTGTATAATTCAAACCCCACTATATCAATTTCATTAGAATCCAACCACTGGATTCAAATCGATCGAAAAGGATTCCACACTTGGGGGATACAAAAGTGTGAACTACACAAATGATCTTGTACTAAGTTTGATATGGCTATCTAAGTACTGTCCGAAAAGCCACAAGTAGTCCAATCATTCCCTGGAATGAGTTACCCTTTTTTCGCGAAGAAGAAACATAAGAGTGAAAAAATCTAAAACAGTAATTGATTTCATACCGTGCTCGTTTTTGTGCGAAAACTGTTTTTTGAAAATTTTAGCATCTTTCTGCTGTTTCTGAGAATTGGGTAGTTTTGAAAACCAGGAAAACAGCTTGCCAAATTTGAACATGTTTGTTGTGTTTGAAAACAGATAAATCACAACGATACCAAACAGCCTTCCACCAATATTCAAGTCAAATTTAGAAAACTCTCTGCTGATACGAAACAGGAAGAACTGAAACTGTCAACACAAGGACCAGATACAGTTCCTCATCAAGTCGAGTGAAATTGTGCCTTTTCTCTAACAGATTCCTCATTACATTTTTTTTTTTTTTTTGATCGGCATTCCTCATTACATTTTTTCTATTATCCTCTTAATGTAGTTATAATTTCCATGGCCACGCGCCGTGTAGTGACCTGTAACCACGTTAAAATTCAACCAATAAACGACCAAAAACTAGAATCTTACCATGTAACCTCTATATGCTGCTTGGATCTTTGTGGCCGAAGCATTGCGGTATCGTAGAGTTGGTTCTGGCCTGTAGCTTATTTCCTTATGGTGTTGAAGAGGTCTTGAAGAAGCAGCTCTAGGAGATGCAACCCTTAGAGAAGCAGCTTTCGGAGAAGTGACTCGTGGAGAAGCAGCCCTTGGAGAAGCTACGCTCCGAGAGGAAGCCCTGGGAAGTACCAAAGGCGACGGTGTTGGTTGCTCAACAGGTGTGGGAGGCCTAATAAGAAAATTCTGTTGGTCTACTTCTCCAAGTATTTTTTCGATACTGCTCGGCTCCCGGAAGAGGGGAATGAGTGTTTTGGCCTCTCCATGCTTCGATATTCCTCGTTTCTTCTTATCTTTCGAACTATTTTTCTCTGACCCCTACAACAACAGAACATGATCTTGAAAATATTAGGAAATGTTCCACCATGTAAGTTTTGTACAAAGCAAGATTACACAACATAGCCCATTACGTAAATTTTCAGACAATTTTGTGCGATGGATAGCTTTTAGCATTCAATATCCACATATAATCATGATTTCTTTTCAGACAATTCGATCTGATTTACTAACAGGATCGGTAGGGAAGGGAGATTGAGATCTAGATAGAAAAGAAAAACCTAGGCCACTTGCTATGCTACATGCTATATCTCTACTTACCTCAACTGGCCTCTCTTTGGAGTTGGGTGTGAAAGCCCTCTTGATTGCCGAAAACCAACTCCCCTTCTTGTTTCCCATGTTTCTAGTATCACATTTTTTCTCTAACAAAGGGAAATACAAATCAAAAGCCAAAATCAGTATAAAAATGACATCATATGATCCAAAATCAGAGAATACATGCAGATCTGAGCGGCTTTACGGATGGACAATGTTTGGAATCGTCCCAAACACGTGAATGATTACAAGTTGTGCTTGCATACAACGGTTGAATACAGATAAATGCTTCATAATTTATGATAATGAGTTCTTAATTTCCCATTTTCCAGCACTATTTTTTTTTTTTTTTTTGCATTTTCATCATGGTCTAATTTACATTTTTTAACAACAGATATACTAGACAAATTGAGACAAAGAAGAACAATTCAGGAGGTTATCAAATTTGTGCATCGATTTTCATCGACAGATTGAAATGAAACAAAAATTAGGAGACGACTTCGGTATCGTAGCTTAATCAATTGGCCACAAGAAAATTCAGGTCTCTAGGGTTAACAAAAAGAATGTAAAGGAAACAAAAGAAAAACCCATAAATACTTGTAGCAGATAATATAGCCTGGATTGGGGACATTTCAAATTTTGTCAAAAGAAAACCAGATAATCTACATGCTTCCACATAACAATATCACTTAAATGGTAACATTCAAATTTTTTTGGCTCAGAACCAGAATTGGGTATGGAAGGAATACATAATGTACCTGTATCTATATGTACACACACACATGAAACAGACATATTGTAGAACAAGCTTGGTAAAGTTCCTCTGTACAAGAAAAAAGAACAAGAACTGGAAGAAGAAGAAGGAGAAGTTGTTGTCTCTTTAAGACATTTGACAAAAGATTTCTGTAATACTGTAAAGTCAAGAATCCACCAAGAAAAAACAGAGCCAAAGTAAGAAGGAAATTAATTGGAGAATTAAATTAACCCAAAGCAAGTTAATTCAATTCCCAAAATCAGAAAAGGCCAACCTTTTAAAGATTTACTCTCCATTTCAACAATCTAAACAATAATGAGCACAAAAACCCATAATTAATTGACAGTAGTATGAACAAATTTGAATCAATAAATAGCATCAAAGGAATTTAATGAGAGAACTCAGCACAAATTTTCAGCACCCAACAAGAGATTACACCCAGTATCAGAAAATACCTACCTTTCAAAGATTTACAGCCAATTTCAATAAATAAGTATAAATAAATAAATAAAAATCAGCACAAAACCCAAGAACTATATCACCTTAAAAGATTTTTTCCGACATTCCAGAAAGCTGTAGGAAGCAAGGGGTGGAGAGAGAGAGAGAGAGACCTCTAGTTCACCCCTCTCTCTCTCTAGAACTCTTTTTTTTCTTCTCTCACAGATAAAATTAGCCTTTCTGGAGTTTGCGTTCAGACATTGCTTGCCTTTACCTCGTCTCTCTTTACAACTTTGACGAATCTGGTTCACTTCCTTGCAAAAGATTTCAACTTTTGTTCCTACCTTTCACCTTTTTGGTGGTTAATTTTATAATTTTCTCTGGGTGTGATCATTTCGAGAGAGAGAGAGAGTGAGTGGGAGATGGGAGGTTGGCCAATTTGGCATTCGGGAGATGAGGATGGCTGGCCAACTTCAACTCACTTTACTTGAATGCGAAGACTATTTATTGACGCAACAGATAAACACATTAAACGATTAGGTTGATCTCCTTCTTTCTACCATATTTTATTCTTTATTTTGGGTGACGGTGACATTGATACTTCATCGCCACGAGCTCGCGCCTTTGTTTGTAGAGGTTTGATGAAAACTTTCCCGGAAATCTTTCCCGAAAACAAAATGTGTGGATACTCACATTTTATTTTCGTGATCTACACACTTTTCCTTGTTTGTAACAGCTCTTTGAATGATGAGAAAGCATGAAATAAGAAATGAAATCTTTTTCTCATCAAATCTTGCCTTGTATGTTAGTGGTTAAAATTTTGTAACCGTCCATTTGGATGATGAGAAAGTATGAGATAAAAAGGGAAAGCATTTTATCACCAAATATTTTTTGTGAGACTGTATGAGAAAAGAGAGAAGACTCAATTAAAATATTTTATTTTTGTACTTAATTTTCTCTATATTTTTCACCAAAATACTCAAGTGATTTGGCTAGAAATCCAAAGGAGTTGTAAGAGAGAATGGGTTATAATTAGGGGACAAATAGATGGATATGATTAAAGGAGAATTATTTTAGAATAGGAAATTAAAAGTTACTAGTTGGTTTGTTTTATAGTTCATACGATAAAGTACAATGGTGTAAAAGTACTATTTTGCTCACAAACTAACTAAAAGCATCTCTCTCACAACGGATTATTAAGATATTTGGTGATGCTCCTATTCGGATAAAATTTGGACATCCTCGTGGATGTCTAAAACTTATCTCCTACAGTGGTGATTTCAGAAATTATGGTAACTGGGGTCATTTCAAGAAAGTTAAATAGCGCTCGCTCCATAAGAAAATTATTAAGAAAATTATTGGTCTAATTAACAATTGTATAAAGGTTAGTTCACCATTCTCATTGTTTGTAAGTGTGAGTTCCAAATGCAAGAGACATGTTTCATGCAGTGAACAAATTTGTTCTCATATAGATTCAAGAGGAAAGCAGATGTCTTACTACCAATGTTCTAAAATTCGCTAGTGCTAGTCGGGCACTATTGAAGTTATGTTCAGTTTGTTGGCTTGGTTTTCGGTAGGATGTGATATTGATATTGATATAAGTTATGAGTATATTTAAGTATCTTATAACCAAATCATGATGAATATATAAACACTCCATTTGAACACAAAAATTGACTTACATGCATCGAAGGTGCTGGATACGATTGGGTTTAAAATTGTGTTCCTACCATTGCTCATATCAAAAAACATTCCCTCCTTTCATAGATAGAAATCCTCATCTTTTCCAGCTCCATAACCTTTGGTGGTTTATCTAGCAAGCTGCCACGACATTAGTACCACTGTAATATAACCATGCATGCAGGCTAGCTCATGACATTTGAGAAAAACAGTGTGTTTCACTCTTATGCCATAATTTTTTTTTTTAGAATTTGTGCATGTTCACTTCATACCAAATGAATCTTTTGTTCAAAATTTTGAGTAAGGACTATAAATGCTCTATTCTAACGTAACGAATGCGTATTTATTTTATTCTTTTGATAGTAATTTTTGTAGAAAGCCTATTTAGTTTCTAGTATTTACTAGCAGATTTTTTCTTTCCTTTTTTCTTCCTATAGTGGAGATAGTCGCACGTAATGACATCCACTTTCTTGTAAATAAATTATGAAATTTGTCTTCTGGTGGGTAAAGTTACGTACAGCATAAGCATTAAAAGATATATTTTTAATGCGTTTATGAGAAAAATAAACTATGAAATTTGTCTTCATTTACTATTCTAGGATTGATTTCAAGTGCCTCTTTAAACTATCCCATTTGTTTTTACTTAACTCTATTCATCTAAAACAAAACCCTACACCTTGCCCCTTCAATATATCATTTAGCACCACTTTGCCCGATTTAAGCATCAAACTCTAGGTTGACATGCACATGTGACTAATTTATAAACAAATGCCTCTTCTCACTGAGATATTAGTAGAGATTAGTTTATGACTCATATTTATAGTTCATACAAATCCTGCGGCTATCAAAATTAGAAAAGTAATAGCTCCACAACAAAAATAAATGACGAGAAACTTATTCATTTAATTAGAGGATGTACTTAATAAATACTATACTAATAGTAAGTCGCAGAAATTAATTTATAATAGTGTCTCATTAAAAAAAGAGAAATTTCAGTCTTCAATTTCTTATCATATAGGGATCTAACACTCAAATATGGACGAAACATTGACAAAAGTGGAAGTGGTGGAAGAACAGCCTAGCACTATCGGAGCCCTTGTCTATAGAAACCATCTTCACATAAGTGTCTAGTGAGGCCATCGCAACAAAACCGCAGGACAGGAGTATGAAGCCAATTTAGTTTTCATGGTCAAAACACTTGCTGATATGGAAACAAGGCCGAAGCAATCAGTTTTCATGGTAAATTTGCAAAAATATTTCATGATTACCTTGGGCTTGAAGATTTGAACACGTGGTATGCCTATTTTGTGCCAAAATATTGATATGAAATGGTTTAAATCACCCACGCTTATCGCGAATTATTTTTATAGAAACTATCAAATCAACCATATTTATTAAGATAGAGTTTGGCAAAAAATTAATCTACCATGTGTTTTTCATCATGACAGATTATGGCAAAAACTCATTCTAACCACATATTCAAATCGACCATGTTTATCATAATTATTTCTACAAAATTAACATGAAATCTAATGCTAAACTATGACATCTAAAAATCCAAATCAGTTCTCATTTTTCATCCACATCTCCGTCAACATGAGGCTTTGTCGTGTTGACCACGCACTCTACACCTCCATGACATTAACAAACATGGAACACCATGTGCGCACCATCTGATAGGATCTAAATGTCCACCATGGTAGTGTTGATGTCAATGAGGACGATGTTGATGGGCCTGAATCACAGATATGTGGGAGAGAGAAGCGCAGAGATCGATGGGGGAGAGACAAAAGAAAGTGGGGTTATGGTTTTCCGGTAATTAATTAGGTGTTTATAGGGATTTTTTTTTTTGTATAAATAAATAAGAATATCATTGAGTTTATTTAAATATATATAATTAATCAGTCAGATTATTATTTTCTTGGGTACAAAGCACTTAGACCTCCTCATCTATCACATTTTTTTTGATACACCCCCTCATCTTTAAAAGTGAACACAGAGTCCACCTCATCTTTTTAAACTTATCACAAGACCCCCTTCCATCCACTTCCGTCCACTTTTTGGATGGAAAATGGTCATGTGACCCGCATGTGACTTATAGAATGGAAAAGTAGGTCGATTATACCCTCTCAAATTGAAGGGAAAATTCCCTCCATTATAACTATAAAACTTAGATCGTGTGGCGGATGAAGTCTCATTCTCCTCCTATAGTCTTCTCTTTCCATGGGTTTCCCTTGACCTAATCATCTAGGTAAAACATCTCCCCTTTCTCCCCTCTCTCTCTCATTTTCCTTTCTCCTTTACTCTCTCCTTTCCCCTATCTTTTTCCAGATCCAAACTCAGTCATGACTTCCATGGATTCACGAAATTCCAACTGCCTTTACATTTACCTACTACTATAAAACCCCTATTTTTTTCCAAAAAATAACTAGATAGATTCTTACCTGTTTCTTATTCAATCTTAGTCGTTCGATGTACCCACTGCCTCGTCGACGAAACGTTCAGACAGCTTAAACTCATCTCAGAGAATCCCTGTACTCTTGTGCACGTGATCAGAGAATTGTGATCAATCAGAGAAAGGATTTACATACAGAGAGATTTTTACAAAGAGATGGGGGAGATAGAGGGACGAGATCGTCTGTTTATTTCGCTAATCAATTGCCCTAATTTAAATAAGAATAATTAGGTAATTGCACCTCCTTCTGTTAATGAGGTTGGACAGAGCTAAATGGAATGGGGTTCAGTGATACCTTTAAATAAATGAGTGAGTCTCTTTGTTCACTTTTATATGTGAGAGGGTGTGTATGAAAAAACGTGATAAATGAGTTGGACTAAGTGCTTTTTACCCAATAATTCCATTTTCCTTTTGACTTATGGCTCCTTTGGCAAAAAAGCGCAGAGTTG
Organism: Vaccinium darrowii; assembly: GCA_020921065.1. Classification (NCBI taxonomy): domain Eukaryota; kingdom Viridiplantae; phylum Streptophyta; class Magnoliopsida; order Ericales; family Ericaceae; genus Vaccinium; species Vaccinium darrowii. Next base: position 12,774,831 of record CM037153.1, read on the forward strand.
GTTTTTTGGTTTTTTTCGTTGTCTTTATTCAATTTTTTTTTTTTTTGCATTTGTTAGTTTTGTGTCAAGTTTTCGTGGTTTATGGATTCATCTCGTCAAGAGTATAAAATTATGGTCGAAACTAATTTTTTTTTAAATAAAGCCAAAATTAAAGCAATATAACTATTTTTTTTAAATAAAACCAAAATTAAACCAAATATATTGGTTTAATTTTGGCTTAATTTAAAAAAAAATTAGTACTCTTTGGATTCATCTCGACATAAAGTTATAAACAATGAAAACTTGACGCAAAACTACAAAATGTAAAAAAAAAATTGAATAAAGACAAAAGGAAAAAAATAAAAAATTGTTTCTTGCTTTTTTGCCAAAGGAGCCCTTAGTTTGTCAATTGATAAAATCTTGATAAAATCAAATTTTCATAAAATCAACACTTGATTTTTGAGGAAGAAATTTGATACAATTTCAGATTTTTGAGATATTTTTACATTAAAAATCTGAAATTTTATCAAATCTTCTTTCTCAATGGATAAAATCTAACGCTTAATTTTATCAGTCGGATTTGAGCTCGATTTTTCTAAACAGTATCTAACTCGAGAATATAATACGGATTTGTCTTTGATTCTGCACCTACAAAGGGTTTCCTTCTCTGTCCAACGGATCTCCTGGACAAAAACCCTAGAACAGTAAAAACCTAGAAGACCTAAAGAGTGGAAAAACATGTCGGAGACTGAGACGGAGAATGGAAACTCTACAACGGCCGCCGCGGCGGCGGCTGTGACAGAGGAAGAGCCGGTAATTGGACCGGGCCCGGCTCCTCGATCTCGGCCGAAGCGCCCTCTCCAGTTCGAGCAAGCTTATCTCGACTCCCTTCCCTCCGCCAACATGTAAGCTATATAGCGTGCTTTCGAATTTTGAACTCTTTTGGTTGAAGTAAATACAGTTATCGGGCATGTCTTGTTCTCTGTCCTGCTAACTTCTACTAGTTTGGACGTCTGTGGGATTCGTATTTTCTGTTGTCCTAATCTAAGTCGTGTAATGCGCATGTATGAGTGGGAGAAATCTGTCGGTTAAATACTAAAATTTGTGGAAGCTTCTTTCAAAATCATCTCAAACTACTAAAATTAGCGAGAGCAGGAGCGGAAGGTCCACTAATTTTATGAAAGCCTCTTTGAGAAACATCTCAAACTACTAAAATATGGGTGAGCGGGAGCGGAAGGCCCACTAATTTTGTGAAAGCCTCTTTGAAAAACATCTCAAACTACTACAAGTTGTGGAGCGAGGATTGAAAGTGGGGGCAGAGAGTGAGGATTGAAAGTGGGAGCGGAGGGATTATGTGATTAAGGTCCTTATTAGGGATCACTGAGTCTCCGTTCACATATCAAGGAGCTGGTGCAGAAAAACTTGTTCTTGAGAAAATGCTAGTGGAGCGAAGTAAAGGAGAAGAAAATGGAAGTATCTTTTATATGCTCATTTGAGAGAAGAAATTTGTGAGAAATTTGGAAAATAGTAGTTTAATTGTGTAAGAAACTATTTTTGAGGGTGGATAATGTGCTTTCGGATTTGGTACTGTTTTGATTGAAGTATATATAACATTGGCGATGTCTCATTCCTTTGCCCTTGAACTAATTTGAAACTTTTGTTGGATTCATTTTTTTTTATTGTCCTGATTAGGCATCACTGAGGCTCCGTTCACGTGTCAAGAAATTGGTGCAGAAAAAAATTTGTTATTGAGAAAATTTTCGTGGACTTACGTAATATTAAAGAAATTGTTGTATCTTTTATTTTCTGGTTTGATCAAAGAAATTCGTAAGAAATTATAAAAGTAGTTTAATTGCGTAAGAAAATGTTGTAAAATTGCAGGACAAGTTTTGACGATAGGTCCAACAACTTTCCTGTTAACTAAACATGTAAAAATTGTAAAAGAAAAAAAGGAGAGAGAAGAAGACATACTTGTACTTTGTTTGCGTTTCTTAGCAACTGAACGGGGACTGAATTGATCGTTGAAGTCCACTTTTCTGTTTCCTCACAATTGTGCATCAGGGATGCGTGAAAAATCATGAAATATGGTCTCTAACTTCTGCTACCTTTGATCACATAGGTATGAGAAAAGTTATATGCATCGCGATGTGGTAACGCATGTTGCTGTCTCAACAGCAGATTTTTTCATAACCGGAAGTGCTGATGGTAAGACATATTATGCTGCCTAGTCATTCACCTTTTTTAAAAATATCTTTTATGTTCTGTAAGGCGTTCTCTTATTTTAGTTTACACCTTGTTGTACTTTCTATTCCTGACTGTTTAGAGGTAAAAACATAGTTCGGATCATAATTGAACGAACAACAATGGCCTTGTTCGGTTAGACATTTTAGTTTAGTTTAGTTTAGTTTTGATGATGTAAGCAGGTGTAATAAGTGGAGAGAGATAGAGAGAAAAGTGAAAAAAGTGATGATGTAATCAAAACTGGAATAGTGCAAAACTGGGGGAAAACCCCCAAACGAACACAGCCAATGTAACTTCCATTGCTTGGCTATTGTCCCTGAAGGGACTACTAGAGATCCCAAAAGAATGCCCGATTCCTTTGATTGTTGTAAAATTTTAAAAAGGGCAACGAGCTTCTCACAAATATTACCATAGGCCATGTTTGTATTGACCCAACTAACGAGGGGATATATCCTGGAGGTTGAGTATTCCAACCAGGCTAACAGTTATAGGATTAGCAGTAATACATCCCTCAAGGTAATGTATATTCCTTGGTTTGTAGGATTGGAAATCAAACCGATATGTAATCCCTCCACCAATTAGTGTGTTGGACTTTGTATTTTTTTTTTGATCAAGTGTATTGAGCATGATAGAACTACCCATGTCTAATGTTGCCAATCGAAAGGGCCTTTAGTACTTGCTCCCTAGAATTGGATATTCAATCCCTCCACCAGTTGTTGCACTGAGTTTGGTAGAACTAACCATATCTAATCTTGCCGAGTTGCTCTTTGAGTTGTACAATTACGCTTTAATTAAGTGATTACCTCACAGATGTGATTGCCTTATCTAACAATTGGTGGATTATTTATAGTCTGAATGGATTTAACTCAAGTGAAATTTCGCAAACATGTTGATATGTTGATTTCTTGATCTTTGATTATTCTCATTCAGGGCATTTAAAGTTTTGGAAGAAGAAGGCCCTTGGCATTGAGTTTGCAAAGCATTTTAGGTCCCATCTTGGACCCATTGAAGGACTCTCTGTGAGTACTTTGCATTTTTGTTGAAGCGTGTGTGCGCATGCATGCATGTCCTTACGTTTGAGTTCCTACTTGGTTGCCTTGGTCTGTCCTTCTACGTGATGTTTGTTGGATTTTGTCCCACATCGGTTAATTATCACCTCGAAAACTAGTAGATGAGCTTGGGCGGTCTTTCCATTTATTTCCAATTGGTTTTGAGTTGCATGCTTTCACATAGTATCAAAGCTAGGTTTTCGGAGACTTTTCTCCTTTGTTTGTGCCATAGTTGCACTTTGTTTCACTGTGATCTGTATCTTCCGGGTCCTTTGTTGACCTCTCCATGTGCGAGTCAGGGTCACAGACTCGCATGTGCGGGGGAGTTTTGGAATTTGTCCCACATCGGTTAATTATCACCTTGAAAAGTAGTATATGAGCTTGGGCGGCTTCTCAACTCATTGCTAATTGGCTTTGAGTTAGATGCTTTCACAATGTTCATGCTAAATATATGCAAATATTATGGCGCCGTATGAAGTGGTCGTTCATTAAAAGTACATTATACAGTCTCATGTGTGCCCTATTGATGTCAACACTTTTTTCTGTCTGTCTTAGGTTATTGGATTTGTACTTGTTCTTTCGCATTTTGTTCTGTGTCTTCCATGGGAACCTTAAAAGGTTTTAACCAGTTTGCAGTATCATGTTTTTGGTTGATGCTACCATGTTTATTGTGTGCACATTCAGCATTGCTTTCCTGAAGTGCATGTAGCCTGTCTGTTTTCTGTTGTGCAAAGTTGGGTTAGTCATAACGCCCAAAGAATCTGGTGAAGCTTTCTGCATAATGTTGCAGAAGAGCTGCCCCTTGCTTATTTTGGGCCAATGGCGTTTACCTCGGAGTGATCCATAAAGATGTCATCATGCAATGCTCTTGTATGTACGAAAGAACAACTGAACCACCACGTGCCACTTGTGAGTGGGCAAACACTACTGGTTACTGATAAATGGTCATGTCAAGTTTGTCCATAATTGGTAGGCCTAATGTAATGGCAAATGCTCGTGCCTTGAGAGTATTGCTATATTGTTTAAGGGGGAAAAAAACTGCTTGTGGTTTTATGATGCTTGGATTTTCATAACACAGCGTTTTTTCCTTTGTACCTAAAATAGAAGAGTTCTTCTGCATGTAATGACTATAATTGCATGAAACATCTGGAATGTTTCCTGAACTTGATATTATTCTGAAATCGCCACATCTATTTGTTAGTGCTCGTTTGCAGGATAGCTTTTTACTTATATTGGTAGTGCTTTTTACTTAAATTGGTAGTGCCTGAACATTTGTACCTTTAGCCAATTTATATGGGCTATGTAAGATCCTCCCAATTTGATGTCTAATCTAAGGACTAAGATTGATTGAGATTTCTGTCATTTTCTTTTCTTTTGTTGTTGAGTTGTTTCTTTGACCTATATCTGCCCTTTTGCGGCTGAAACTGTGAACAGTTCTTTTAATAGGACATTCTTTTGATATTTCAAGTCAACTGTAATGCTGTGCACATGCTTGCCACATGGAAGTTGTTAGTGCACCCCAATACTAGACTTGATAGGCTAGTTAAGTGAATTAGTCATATTTTCACCAATTTACTGCTAATTTTTCCTAGTAAGGTGGGAGTTTGAATCCGTGTGCATGTGACTCCATGCCAAATACGGGAGAAAATTTAATACATGAAAGGCAGGTTGGATCAGAGTATGAGTTATTATTCAGGATTCTGAGCAAAGCGCAGCATATATATTGTTTTCGTAGCCGTACGGAATTTTGTTTTACTGGGACCATTATAATCTCATGATTGCACTACTTGTCAACCTATATGAGAGTGGAAAATATGAGTGCGATCATCAACCATAACTTGGTTCAGCTTTGCAGGTTAGTGGTGATGGTTTGCTTTGTTGCACGATATCGAATGATCGTTCTGTGAAAATATACGACGTGGTCAACTATGACATGATGGTCATGATACGCCTTCCATTTACTCCTGGTTCTATTGATTGGGTTTACAAGCAAGGGGACGTCAAAGCCAAGCTTGCTATTAGTGATCGTAACTCCTCATTTGTGCACATATACGATGCACGGAGTGGTTCAAATGAACCCCTCATCTCCAGAGAGGTAGTTCCTGCCTTAAAGCATTGCTCTTGCTGTTAAATTTGAATCTCTGCCCTAGCCCATATTTCTTTATAGCTTATTTTTATGCTTTAATGTTATTTTCTTGTTTTCCTTTCGCTTCTCTCCAGATACACTTGGGCCCTGTAAAGGTTATGAAGTACAACCATATTTTTGATACTGTGATATCTGCGGATGACAAGGGAATCATCGAGTACTGGAAACCTGCTACACTTCAGTTCCCTGAAGACGGGTGTGTCTCTGACTCTTTGTATATATAGTACATAGTTATCGAAATCGTGTGATTCGCGATTCGAATCGTACGATTCGGTTCGATTCAGGGTGTTTTCGATACGAACCGATACTATGAATCGCAGGTGTAATAGAATCGTGCACTGAATCGGTGAATCGTGAATCGAATCGGTGAATCGTGAATCGAATCGGTGAATCGTGAATCGAATCGTAAGAATCGTACGATTCAGTTCAATTTTAAACCCATGTTTTGCATGTGGGCCAAAATGAAATAATTGATAAATTGCTGGGTTTTCTTTAATTTTTTTGGCATATAAATGGTTGACTCTCTTTTCAGAAGCTTCCATAGCACTTTTTAAAAGATTGTACTCGAAAAAGTTGTGGCTTTGCACCTACTGGGAAGACCACGACCATATCCCTTGCTATACAAGCAAGTGTTTTGCCTATGTAGACCACTTGATCATCTATTTATCTTCTTAAACATTTATTTTATTGATTCCAACTTGAAATCTACCTTTTTTATGCATTTTTTAAAAAATGACCGAATCGGAGCGATTCACGATTCGATTCGATTCACGATTCGCAACCGGACCATTTCGATTCTCGATTCGATTCGCGATTTGACAACTATGATATAGTAAAATTCACATTCGCACTTTTATATATATATATATACATATACACTATGGACTGTGCTCACGTTGTACAATAGTGAAACCAATTGATATATAGTGGTGGTGATATATGGAAGTCCAGTATCATAAGTTAGGCTGAGTTTCCACTAAAAATACCTTCTTCCCACAGTAATCAAAACTGGGTGTTGTTTCCGCAAAATGGTATTTTTTTAATGTATGTGAGGAGAATGACTTGTGAATACCGTTGAAGATACTGAAAATACCATATTGGAAACTCAGGGTTAATCTTATCTTGGAAATTAGTGGATTGATTGCTAAAAGGGGTAAATTAGACTGTGCTCCCCTGAGGTCCTTTAGATTCATGAAATGATACTGAGTTTCATATCTGGTATGTTGGTTAGACAATGCTAACATAGAGGACTTATTTACATTATTGCTCTCAGTATATTTCTTCATGTCTTCAAATGATGTAGATCTTCTTGATATTGTGCATGCAGGGTGAATTTCAAATTAAAAAGCGATACGAATCTTTTTGAAATCGTGAAATGCAAAACTACTGTTTCGACTATAGAGGTAATATCTGTAGCCCGTAGAATTTTCAAGCTTTGTATGTATGATATTGTATGACTTTCTCAAGTTATTTCAGAGTCACGAAGTGCATCAACTTGAAGTTGAAATATCAGAAACTGGTGTATTTTTTAAAAATAGATTCAAGCTTTCTGTTCTGTTGTAACTTGTTGAAATACTTCGTTCTCTGTCGAATGTGTGTTAATATCTAGTTGTGGTTTGTTTGCTTATTCTCTAGAGTTTTCATAGGAACCTCAAATTAATTTATTAAGATTCAGTAAAAACTATGGAAGTACAAGATCATTAGATGAAAATTCAGTAAGTCAATAGGACAATAACCCCATCCATTCTGGCGTCTTCATGAGTTTTCATCTTCTTCCAATATCTCATTAGATGAGAATAAGACCATTGCATTTGTTTACTGGAAAATTGTTGTATGACACCATTGCATGTTTGACATCTTGAAAACCTGGATTACGTAACTGATTTGGCGTATGATATTATGAGTGTATTTTTTCACATTCTCAATTTCAGAATTTTCAAAAATTTGAATGTCTGCTGTCCTCTGAGTAAGAAACTGTGATATTCTGGTTTCCTCAGGTGAGCCCAGATGGTAAGCAATTTTCTATCACTTCACCTGATCGTAGGATCCGTGTTTTCTGGTTTAGAACAGGTAAACTGAGACGAGTTTATGATGAATCTCTTGAGGTAATGGTAGCTTCCTCTTGAACTATTCAACATATATTTGCATCCAGCTATCCTTATATGAACTATAATCTCCCGCATTGCTTTTAGGTGGCACAAGACCTCCAGAGAAGTGATGTTCCCCTATACCGGCTTGAAGCTATTGATTTTGGGCGAAGAATGGCTGTAGAGAAGGAAATTGAAAAAACAGAAACTGCACAACAACCAAATGCAATATTCGACGAAAGCTCTAACTTTCTCATATATGCCACCCTCCTTGGGATTAAAGTAAGACATGCAATTTCCTTTATGCTGCGTCTGAAACTTAGCGAAAATGAGAGAAAAGAAAATGGGAGGAGAACGGAAGGAAAATGGGAGGAAAATTTTACTGTGCACAGAACTTGAATTTGTTATTCTCTCTCCTCTCCCCTCTAAACCAAACAATGTGAAAGAAAATTTTTTAGTTTTCCTTTCCTTTCTCTTCTTTTCCTCAAGTTCCAAACAAACCCTTAAATACAAGTAGTTGCATTTCCGGTGCTTTACTTTTCTCATGCAACTAAGCTTTTCCCACCAAGATTGAACTTTCCTTGTCATGATACATATACATGGTTGTTAGCATTTTAAATTCGGTCCTTTTCGTTTTTGTTTTTTTTCTATCATCTGATTCTATTGATAATTTATGTTTTTTTTTTCTGTTTGTGCTGGAAGATTGTCAATTTACACACCAATAAAGTGGCCCGGATTCTTGGAAAGGTGGAGAACAACGATAGATTCTTAAAAATCGCTTTGTATCAAGGTGACCGAAGCGGTAAAAAAATCAGAAAAATGCCAGCTGCTGCAGCAAATGCCAATGAGAGCAAAGACCCTTTGACGGATCCCACTCTCTTATGCTGTGCTTTCAAAAAGCACAGGATCTATTTGTTCAGGTAACGGATTTTGAGACATCATCATAACCATGCAATAGCTGTATGAACTCAAGGTTGCGCGTAAAAGCACGGTTAATGTCATTAAAGGTGGCCTTGACGGAATTACTTGTCAAATTATTGGTAGCCATTTCACTTGTCAAATTTATTTCAGCCAATCAACTCATTTATTATGAAATATGCAAAATCATGAGACACTTCAGACAACTACTTTATTCATGAACTTTACTTACGTGGATTTTGGGTGTTTCCTACCCAATGTGGTTCTGTTACCTGTTGGTCATGCGTTGGTAATTGTGCAGCTACAGTATATATGTCCCGGCATATAAGATAGTGGGAACTGTGGAGCTTTTTTGAGATCGTATTTCACCTCAGTGGATTCACGTTGTTTTCTGTTATACGTGGCTGTTGTCAGAAATCTTTCTTTGCATTTGTTGTTTGAAGAGTTTCTTAATTTGTACCTTATTATGGTCTTAATAGTCGGAGAGAACCAGAGGAACCTGAAGATGCAACAAAGGGAAGGGATGTATTTAATGAGAAGCCGCCTCCTGATGAACTTTTGTCTGCTTCAGACATTGGGAAGTCTGTTACGACATCTCTTCCGGAGAATGTGGTGAGTTTTCTTTTTCACTTCAGCCACCATTTTGCTGCCTTGAACTTCTCATGAACTGTGTGTGGATGATGTGGGAAAATCTCACATTCAAATTTTGTTTCTTCTTACACTGATGTTCCGCTTTCTAAATATGGATTTATTTCCAATCAAACAAGAAGCTGTTGGATGGTGCAGTAGTAATGACCTGGGTTCAACTGCGTAAAAACAAGTTTCAATTCTGGATAAGGTAGCCTCTTTGTGTAAGTACTATAATTTTGGCCTGCACCCCATCCAAATATCCCTGACATCCTGCGTTGACAAGATTGTCACTGGCAACTTGCATTTTGCATATTGATTAGTTTGAAATGGCTTGTGTTTGCCCATTTGACATGTATTGGGTTGGTTTATGTTTTTCTGTGCTGGGAATTCCTAGACCTCTTGTTGGAATCTGCCTTGTAGTTTTTCTGTAGAACTGGTTTGTTGGATAAATAATTGGTTCCACTCAGCACTCTGAAAAGATGCAGTTTTGTGTTTACTTCTCCTACTGACTTTCATTTGCTGATCATGTGCTCATTTACTTTAGCTTTGCATTATTCCTTGCGTTTGACATTGTAGGTTCTTGTCTAATCCTTTAATATGCTTTTGCTTTTCGATTGTTCCAGCTCATGCACACTACTCTGGGTGACATTCATATGAAGCTGTACCCTGAAGAATGTCCAAAAACAGTGGAGAACTTTACAACTCACTGCAGAAATGGCTACTATGATAATCTGATTTTCCACCGGGTTATCAAAGGCTTTATGATACAGACAGGAGATCCTTTGGGAGATGGCACTGGTGGACAATCTATCTGGGGTAGGGAGTTTGAAGACGAGTTTCACAAAAGGTGAGTACTTGTGTCTGTAATTATTGAGTCCTTTCTAGGAACACATGCAATGCTGATGATCTACTTTTTCATCAATTGGATTTCTGTTCAGTCATATTCTTAAGGTTAAAGGGAAAAAGTTACATTTCGATTACACATCTGGCAAAAAGAAGGTAACTGTGAAAATAAAAAATACACACCATCTGAAGAGTTCTGGTGCAATCTACTCTTGAGAACTTTATTTCCTTTTAAAGTGTCTTTTATTTGATAATTTAAGTGTTCTTACGTGCATGTGTGGTGTTGTTTTGCCGTTTGGGTTGCAGAATAGTTTTTAAATCTGTGAGTGGTGGGCTATGTTACACGGATATGGGTGTATCGGGTGTGGGTCTATATCCATATGTTGGATACCTAAAGTTAAGAAATTAGGGATTCATGGATATGGATCTAGATTTAGACAACGGCGCGGGGATACTTTTAAAAAAGTATTTATAATTTATTTTTTATATTCTTATAATTTTATTTGTTAAAAAATAGATAATTAATGTATGAAAAAATACATTTATTCTTTTGTTTTGTCATCAAAGTATAACTTCAGCCCATTTTGATCCCCAAAAGTAGTAACTTAGCCCAGTCCGATATAACATGCTGCCGAATGTTATAGCTTAAATGGGTAAATAGGTCCAATAAGGCAATAACATATGTTGGCCCAATATGTTAGTGAATAGGCCCAATTGAAACATCAGGATCCCTAGCTTAGAAAAAAGAAAAGAAAAACAAAATCAAGCAGTCACCATCTTCCTCTCTGAGTTGGCGACTGCAAGTCAGCGATCTCCAATCTGATCTGCTTCTTCTTTCATTGCGCCTCTCTCTCTTTTTTTTTTTTGATGGGCAATTGCACCTCCCTTCTTCGTCAAGGTACGTTCGAATCTCCTCCTCCTCCGCCTGTAAAATCAGATATGCAGAAACTACAAGTATTCTATTTAAAATAGCCGCACCCGACACATATCCCGCACCCGTACCCGTTTCGTGTTGACACGGGTACTTCGGCGAAAATCAAGGATCCGTGTGTCATAGGTGGTGGGTAGGACGCAGTAAAATTAAGGGTAGAAATGTCATTTTAATGCCCCTTAGTGTGTGTAGGGTTTTGGAGTCTATAAATAGGTGTCTTGGGTCCTCATTAGGTAGTTTTTGATATATTGATAAAAAGAATATTGAAAGCTTTTGCTCCTAGTATCCCATTTGGGATCCTCTATCTCTTAATTAAATCTATCCTTGATTTGGTTTGCATCACTTTTGATAAACCAAATGAAGCCAATATATTTTAAACACATATTCTAGCAGTTATGTGTGCAGTCCACCTCCTAACACGTGGAAAAATTTCGTGGCCGTGTCTCTCCTTCCTCTGTGGCCTTGGTAAGAGTGGCCAAGATTTGGCATTGCTCTACTCGTCGTGATCAAGCTGCTAGGGTGGAATACATGTATGATTTTTATTAGATTCTTAACCAGCAACGCATCTAAAAGCTTAAGTTGTTAGAGAGAGGGATAACTTTATTATTTGTATCTTAAACATGCCCCTTCATGTGTAGCCAGACTCTCCTCCATAAGCGGGCTAAGCACGCGTAAATTTTAATCTTTAGGTAGGCGGTGAGGTTCGAACCCAGGATCTTTTGCCTATTCTGATACCATGTTAGATTTTCAACCACCAACTCATCTAAAAGCTTAAGCAGTTAGAGAGATGGATAACTTTATTATTTATATCTTCAACAATTTTCATTCTATACGGAGCTTAATTAAACTTTAGACCTTACGTGTTGCTTTTTGTTCATCGGAGAGATGTGCCAATCCTAGTTATGCAGATTGGTAGTGCTACTTTAGGAAGCAAAAGATGCTATGTTGTATAGTCACATTGACTTGTAGTTCATCTGCTACCAGAAGTTTTATTAGCCAAAGGTGAGTCTCGTAAGTGTACTTATAGAACCAAAATATGATCTCGAATCGACATCTTAATCCACGAATAGAGTCGAGGGCTCTTAGAAGAAGATTTTCCGACTGAATTGATTGATTTGAGTCCAAGCAAAAAGACGGTCTTCCATAGCTCATAGGGGAAAGGCTTGATAGCAGACCCTCCACTATTTGCTTCTGCGTGTTTCTCAGGAAAAACTTACTTATTGATAACTCTACGACACTTTGTCTTTTCAAGCTAGAACTGCATTCAAGTTTAGTATTTATTTCTATTGTGTGTGCACGGTGATGTTGGAACTGTTTACTCAGCAGCGTTGGACTGTCAAATTCTTTAGTGGTGTAAATCCAAGTTACATATTGACTAAATTCTACTGGTCTGCAGCTTACGTCATGATCGGCCTTTCACTGTTTCTATGGCGAATGCCGGCCCCAACAGCAATGGCTCTCAGTTTTTTATCACTACAGTGGCCACCCCATGGCTGGACAATAAACACACGGTTTTTGGTAGAGTTATAAAGGGGATGGATGTTGTACAGGTACAAACTTGCACGTATACATATTCTTGCTTTGCTGATCTCTGCATTTTGTTTGCTTGTTTATTATCCTTTTTATTGTTATCATTTTGCTCAATTCCATTATATTGTTGTATTTATGCTGTGTGGCTCAAGTACTCAACACATTTCTATGAGGCTCCTTGGTTTAACCCTCTGGAAAACAGAGTAGCACAGAGACGTCTATTGGCCTCACGTATTCTTATTTGACACTTGTCGGTCACGTGCACGACACACACACTCCGGACACGACATGCCTAAATACTTGTTTAACACATTGTGCATACTACGACATGTTGGCAAAACTCTTGGATCATGCTAAAGTCACATTAAAAGGTTAAAATATAATTTTTCCAACTCGGCCCAGAGTGAAAATTTGCTCAGATGTATAGTTCTTGCACATTTATATGCAGACGTTGATTTATATCTTCATAATATTGTTCTTAATCTGATAGAAATAACGTTTCCGACTTTCACATGAATTCATTATATGCCTCTATAATACAATGACATTTTACATTTGATGTGTACCCGACTGTCCATGTCCTTATTTTCAAAGTAATTGTGCATCTGTGTGTCCATATCCTGTATCCGTGTCTGTGCCCCAGGGGCATGCATTTTGGAACCATGTTGTGAATAGTGGTGTTCTCAACGCACGTGACTTGTTTATATTCCTCATTCTATTCGTCATAGATTGGCCTCATTTGAGATTCCATCCTTTGCAGGCTATAGAGAAAGTGAAGACAGACAAGTCAGATAAACCATACCAAGATGTAAAAATCCTAAATGTGACTGTTCCCAAGTTATAAAGGCTCTCCCTTTGTAATTGTTGAGTTGTTCGGATGACATTGGTGGGACCTGTTGGAAGTCAGTGGTGACAAAAGGTTCGACATGTAGCTATTATCGGTATATTTCTTTCTGAACAGTGATTGTGTGTTAACATTATTTTTGTGATTGAATTACTCCTCTCTCTATTTATGCCTATACCCATCTCTTTAGTGCCTTCTGAAAGTGGTTATAAAATATGAATGCAGAGAGAGAAGTGATTCCTTCAAGAAAAGTTTAAGAGAAACAGGATTACATTATGTGAGAAGATCCTTGAGGAATCAGGAAAAATCTTTGTGCATTAAGAAGCTCGGCCTGGCCTGTGTAGGAACGAAGTATTCGGTACTTTTGTCTCTTTGTTCCTGTAAGCTGTGATTATGTTTATCCATACATTACCCCTCAGTAACAATGAGACAAGCTCTCCTTTTGGTTTCTTTACAGCAAGTCGTAATATTGTCTACTTCTGCCTTCTTATGCTGTGTTAGATTTAGGTTAGTATGTCAATTGGTATTGTATCGATGTACTATTTCTTTGTCTGTTTTACTTGAAGCTCTGAATATTTCAAGGGCTAGTAGTTTTTTTTTTTTTGGTCTACTTCTGCCTTCTCTCGGTTTCTGTGTCCAAGCTAGGGAGTTACGTGTGTTCCGATTGGAGCTCCGCTGAGTCTTTAACTCCGCTATTCTTACAAAGAATTGCCTTTGCTTGAATGGTGATCCCAAGGATTTCCTACAAATTCAGTGGTTTAAGCTCATTAAGTATTTGCAATATGCATGAAATATATACTACTTCGTATCTCGGTAGTGTTTGAAAATATAATCTGGTAACTAGATTGTGGGCCGTCATGGTTCAAATATGACCTGTACTTACGCCTCCGTACTATATTCTCAGTTTTTTTTTTTGTGCCGCTTGCTGTGGATATTTCTTGACTCCACCACCGCGATAGTAACATTTGTACAAGAAGTTTGAATAACCGATAGATTTTTTTTTTGTCATTGTAAGATTTATATGCACAATGTCGATGGTGGTGCTTTTGCTTGTAGATTTGTATCTTCTTTTGGTTGGTGAAGATGCTTCGAGGGCAACTCAAAACCCTAAACAAAGAACAATTGGTCTCATCAACGAGATGTCCTAGAAGGCAAAGAGCACAAAGATGCTTTTTTGGTAGAAACAAATTCGACCATAGTTTTCAAAGAATCTAATCATTTTCTTTGGGATGAATGGTTCGGATTGGAGACAAATGGAGTAGGTTTGCCAACCTTTTTGGTAACAATTGACGGTACTGCAAGTTCTTTTGATTGAGAACGTACAAGTTAATGCTGGTTGACACAGCAACTCCTGGTAGCTTCTTTTAGTAGCAGCATTGCTACATACCCAGAACAGGTATCCAGAAAGTACCCAGAATTTGAAATTCAACGGTCTAGATTCACTTCATGCCCATGAAATGAATCTGGACCGTTGAATTTCAAATTCTGGGTACTTTCTAGATACTCCTTCTGGGTACCTAGATTTTTTGTAGTCACTATATGAACCGAGCCAAATTAAAGCGCGTGAGTATTCTAGTCAGAAGCAAACGAGATTATTCTATACCATTTAGCCCACAAAAACTGAAAACTAAACACAATTTGTTTTTGTTGGTTGGTTCCCTTCCCAATGATAATCCTAGCTCTGTCTCTGACGTAATTCAAACTTAGATCAGGTTTATGGTGATACTTTTAATTCTATCAATAGTAGCAGCCTCATTTAGGCCCAATTTTTCAAAAGATTTTAGCACCCAGGTGCTAAAATTATGATATTTCAAATCAAAAAATGAAGTGGTTCCGTGTATCGTTTTTCGATTTTTTTGGCATCAAATTAAAGTAATCCTCGTGTACTTTAATTTGGTGCGGAAAATATCGAAAAACGATACACGGAACCACTTTATTTTTTGATTTAAAATATCATGATTTTAACACCTTGGTACTAAAATCTTTTGGAAAACTGGGCACTTACCACGTCTTGAAGTTTGACTAACAAAGGATGGAATAAAGAATTAGTCCATGATGATCCAAAATTCTGAGAAAACTTAAATTGTCCGCGACTTTCAGTTTGAGCTTGTTTTGGGAAAATAAAGTCCATTGGAGTGAGGGTATGCAAAAAAATAAAAAAATAAAAAATAAAAAAACATTGGTAGAAGTTTCGTTCAAATACAACATAAAACCGCGTGCTAGCTATTGATTCAAGAAACTCATCCAATGTTTAGTGATAGTTCTCGGGTTGTTGCTTATGAAGATGGTAATTTGTAACAATTAGAGAGGATTTGTGCAAGGTGAGAGGGCATGCGCCTCACAAGCTTTTTTGGTGTTAATTTCGATCCGTTGTCCATGTCGCTGGAGTATTGGCTAACGTGTCCCCAAAATGTCCAGGCCTTGGTTAGTTTTTGGACGGAAACCAAGCTAGTCTAAGAATTGATGACGGAAGTGAAATCACAGACGTTTTAATTGATATTCATGAAAGCTTATACGAGACATTTGGTTGAGAGGTTAGGGGTAGTTTTTGAAAAATTTCCCTTGTTTTATTTTAAGTTTAATGGAAGTAGGTATGCAAAATAGTCAAATATTTAGTAAAAATTATGTATATTAAATTAATTTTTGGGCCAAATAACAACAATCAAGTAACTATCAATTTGAAATTTTCCTCCGCAGTTGTTGACAATTAAGAGGGAGGAGCATGTGAAACTTGAATTTGAAATTGTACCTAATGTAATAGATCGAAGAGTATATTTTATCAACAAATTTATTTTAAACTGCCATCTTATAATCATATTTGCCATTTATCCTTTCTTTCACCAATGTAGTTTGACTATTGAATTAGCAATATCCAATTAACTTGATTATTTATAGACAATATTTTACTCGTCAAGATTAACAAGATGAACGATTCAAATCAAATTTTTAAGTAGCGGACCCAACTCATAAGGATTGACTTTCTAGACATATACTTCTTTCGTCCCAAATTGTTGGTCTTGTAAAATTTCACTGGAGTAATTTTTTAACTATTCATATCTTCCAATCTATAACATATTTTGTGTGTAATGTGGGTCTTATTTGATAGATTCAATTAGTTATATTATTAAAGCTTTTAAAATTTCTAAAAATATTATAGACTGAAAAGATATGAATATTTAAAATTGTATTAGTATCCAAATGAGACAAACAATTTGTGATAGAGAGAATAGAAACTTCTAAGCGTTCATAAAAAAAAGTTCATTTTCTTTTTGAGTTCTTTATGCTTAATTACCCCTAACCGAAATTCCAATCATCGGTAACAGAAACTTGAATCTAACTTAATTTTATGATCTTATTTATTTTTTTATACTTCTTTTCAATTGTTTGTAAGTTTCTATCTATCTATTTACATTACACACATATGAGATGTGCAACTTTCGTCCCAAAAAAATTGTCCTATCCTCAAAACAGAGACTGAGAGACTTAAGAGTTAAGAATAATGTGTTTTCGTCGTGAAAAATGTAAATTTTAATTTTCAAGGTTTTAGATATCAATGAATTATTTAAATTTATGCAAAATTGTTAGGATTGTTTTTAATAGAAGTATATTATTTGAAGTTATCATTTTGCGGATCAGAAAATCATTTTGAGACAAAGGAAGTAGTATACTTGACACTAAGTTTGAGTTTCCTGTATGGCATTGTTGATATTTTTGACGGTGTTTTTGTAATTTTTCATTTAGTGGAAAGAGCACTCTCCACTTTTAACTACATTGGAAAAATAATATGTTTAAGGAAACTCATCCATATCTTTTTTTTTTTTTTAAGAACTTAAAAAAGTATAAAAATTCACATCAACCTCCCACCTTCCTTCATCTCACACCCTATTCTTCGTCCGCTATTTCACTTCTCCAAATCACTCATTTATTATTCACCATTTTACTCATTTATTATTCGTTGTCGTTTTTTTCGATTAATCATTCGTATTGACGAGAAGAATAGTATAAAAATAAGGGCCGAAATTGAAAAAAATTCATATAAAACGACACTTGAGACAAAAACAGGCAGTGTGGTATTTGTTCGTCTTTAGCGAATTGTTTTTTTTTGTTGTGCTTTTGGTCGTAATTTTACTTTTCAATTCTTTTTGACAAGACATAATTATTCCAAAAATATAGCGCGCATCTGATACAAATGCAGAAAAAACAAATAAAAGAAGACAAAAAAAAAAAAAAAGTTTAGAAAGAATGGTGAGTATTGCGCCTGTAATTATCTTACCTTTTGTATATTCGAATATCGATCATAAACTAAAAAATGTATGCTACAAGTAATTTTTCCTTTTTGTTTTTTCCGTCTTGCTAACGGGGCTTCATAATCACAGCAAACGACCCCCAAAAAAAAAAAACACTCCGATATATTTTTTACACTTTTTATAAACTTTTCACAAAAATTTAATATATTTTTAAATCTTAGCGGAAGCCCACTGGACATTTTTTTGGCATTTTTCTTGTTCTTTTTGTTTTGTTTTGTTTTTTTTTTTTTCTGTAGTTTTCGGTGTCACTTTCCGTTTTCGTTTTAAATGCAGGAGTGGTTTTTGGTTGATTAGTTGAGACTTGAGAGCCTTTCTAACCCATCAATCATCACTCTCTCTCCTCCTACTCAACCTCGCATTTAACGCACGCACTCTCTCTCTCTCTCTCTCCCCCCTCTCTCTCTCATGATCAAATAAATCAAAACAAAATCAACGCTCTCCCTCTCTCTCTCTCTCCGGCCAACCAACCGCATTTCCCTTGACCAGGTCCGGCCACGCTACTTTGACTCTCTCTCTCTCTCTCTCTCTCTCACACACACACACACACAGACACACACACAGACACAGAGAGATATACAATCCTTACGACGACTGCCTATTCGTTTTTGGGTCTCTTCTACGCCCACAATGGACCTTCATCGCAACAGAAAAAAGGGTAGGTAACACCAACACCCTCTCATATAATCCAAGCCCTAGAAAACCCATTACACAGTTTTTGCAATACGGCGAGAAATTGGGAAAAACCATGATCCACACGGCGCACTTCGATTTCCTCGTGCCGTCGTGGTGGGAGGTCGAAGTCACCCTCGCCGCCGCCGCCTTCGTTGTCGTCGCCTGCTGGTTTTTCACCTACGGAGGCGCTGGCGCCGGTGGAAACTCCGATGAATCTGTTCTTGATGATTCCAGGATTTCGGGGGACGTCGTTGACGACAAAGAAAAGGTAATTGTAGAGTATTGTGATTTTCGTATTTGCAGTACTTGATCAAGTTGATTGTTTTGAATTTCGTGAATAATTATCGTTAGAAATGCTAATTTGCTTAGTGATGGCTCCAAGAATTTTAAAAGTTTATTTGGCCTCATTTGGGGTGGTTTGGCTTATTAAAAAAAAAATTCGCCTTTATTAACTTTGCGTCAAATGTTTGTGGAATATTTGTTTATTTAAAAAATATTTGGCCTTTATTGACTTTGCGTCAAATATTTGTAGAATATCTGTTTATCTCGACGACAGAAAGAAGAAAATTAATGAAATATGAACCAAAATTTAAAAAGTTCAGAAAGGCTTAGTGTTTTTTTTGAGGTTCTGGTCATAATTTATGTTGGATATACTCTCGACTAGAAGAACTAATAATTCAAAAAAACTTGATGCAAAAAAAATCCAAAAGGATTATTACAGTGTTTGACAACTTCGGTTCATGAGTACGGTTATAAGTCTTAATTTGGTTTGAGTTGGCTCCTAGAATTTTATAAGTTTAAGTATTATATATATCATACTAAATGAAAAGAACTGGAATGCATTGATCAAAGGGTTTGAAAAAACATGGTAATTTTTGAAGAAGTTTTTACATAATAGTGTCATTAATGTTTGGTTACATAAATTACGTTTTCGTATATTTGGTTGCAGTTACAACATGTAGTGTCAACGATTATTGCAAAAACAAATTGACTAATTATGAAGAATGTTTGAACAATCAACTGGGCCAGGATGTTAAAATAATCATATGAGGGAATGAGTTATGAGATCAATTTTGTCATCAGACACTAGTGTTTTTGGAGTAACAAAGTGGGTTAAGGAAACCATGTTTTTCGAGTTAAATAGAAAACTCAGCGATTTTGGTATTCATTATTTCTTTTAGAAAGTTCCAAGTATGTCCTTGCACCTCAATAGGAGGTCTAGGGTTTGATTATTTCTTCTTGCACGAGGCTTTGTCTCTTTATTTAGAGTTGTATTGGTAATAGTCGGACTTACTACAGTGCTTAGGAAAGATATTATTTGAACTTCTCATTGTTTGAAATGTCCAGATTGATATAATTGTCATGAAATTACTGTTAATGATTGGAAAAAAAGTATGTGGTAACCAAGAAAAATCACCTGTATATTTTCTTGTAACTTTTTTGTTAGCTTTTAGTATGTTCAGACCAGTGTTATTGGAAAATGATCTTATATACCTTGCAAATTATGGTTTGAAATGTACGTACTGAAATATGGCAAACTTCTGCGTCCAAATTATTACTAGAGCAGACCAAATCAATCTGAAAGTTATTTTTATTCATCTCCTTAATATTTTGCTTAGAAAAATTCACATGTGAATATCTACACACAATGAACGATTGGCCTTTTGGTAGGCAAAATGCAAAAAAGTTGGCTACTGATCCCAAAAATGTGTTTTAGATGAATAATAGGAGGGGAAAAAAACAATGCTGTGTTCAATACCATGTTACTGTTGCCATTTCTCGTGCCGGACGTTTCATGTGACAGAGTCAAATGGCCACCCTTGCATATCTGTGTCGCCACTAATGGATTTGGTTTAACATTGAACAATGACTGATAAGGCTTTCTTTGGTGTGGGTAATCAAGTTTCAGTTTTTCTTCTGAATGCCAAGCAATTAATTAAGGAAAGAAAAGATGAATCTTACTTTTCTTTCTTCTGCTTTGGTATTTTAAAATGTTGTTGGACACGAGAAGTTGTGCCTTTCTGAATTTTGTTTTCTGAAAAAAAGGGGACGGTGACTGGGTTTTACATTTCCCTTTTGTTATTTCAAACGTTTTGAACATTCCAAGGAAGTGGGGTTTGTTCACAGTTCATACTAGGTTGGGGTGAATGTTATTGTTTAATGGGTTCAAAGTCTGGCCAATTGACATTGATAGCATAAGAGAGTTAATTATTTCTCCCCAATTTGTGAGCAGTGGTGCCCCATCTTTAGGTGGTAATTGTGGTATGCTCTATTGATTTGTGTAATACTTTTCAAGTTTCAAGTAAAATGGTCTAGTTAACCTTTTGCCTTGTATTAAAATACTTCATCATAGGCTTATTTTGTGCGTTGCTTTTCACTTTGATGGTACAGAAGAAGCTATGATGGGGTTCAATTTGACAGGGAAATGGAAACCCTCACCATAATCTGTCGTTTAATAATTTCAAATACCAGCAGATGTGTACACGTTTTACACAAGAATTTCTATATGCTATTATTTTGTTTGGCAGCTACCCAATGGCGGACGGCGGACACATGATTCGTAATATGAGGGGACCAAATCACATGTATTCATGAATTAACAACAAAGTATTATCCTTATATACTAAAAACCTAATTTTGAGGGGACCTTTCTTCATAATTTTTTCGAACAACATATAACATGTGATAAAAATAATGGGGTAATTGGGAGGTGTGTAGGGCCCGGGCCGCCACATGCACCCCCCTTAGGACCACCCCTGCAGCTACTGTAAATTTTGCCATATATTTTGCTGCTCAAAATGTGGCTTTTCTTCGGATATTTGGCGATGATTTGCTGGCCGATATGGCATGAACTGAGTGACCTTCCTGCTGAGGTTGCTTTCCCCTTGAACTGTCTGGCCGTCGATGATAGGTCAATGCTCTGTCTACTGCCTTTTACTTTAAGTGTTTTAAATCTAAAATACAGGAGAAAAATGTTGTTTATTCTTGACTTTAGATAAGCTAATAATGAAATTGCTTGTTTCTACTTCCTTTGGCCAAGTCGCCCCTCTATCCAAGAAATTTTTTATTTGATTGGTTTTGAGTTAGTTTAGATTTATTTTAACCAGATGATTGTGGCATGATTTTAACTGCAAAGTTGCCACACGACTAGAATTTGGTTTTTGTCTCTGAGTTTGAAATTGGTGACAGTAGATCTTTTATTTGTTCCTTAATATCTATTTTCATGGGGTAATTTTCCACTTGTTTGACATGCAGTTGTGCACTTATTTTGTAGATGTTCCAGCTTAAAGGAGACAATCAGACTATGTCTGCCTATATGATCACGGTATTTCTGTTTCCTGTATACCTGCACCAGGCTCGTATGTTTGTTGGTAACCATTTTCTGATGCCCCTTCAGATTTTCAAGTGCTTTCATGAGCACAATGTGTACTTTTTGTTTGCCAAAGTGATGTAGCGTCAAATTTTTTCATTTATGATGTGAGTCATCTTTGGGAACTCCCAGTGACATTTGTGAGCCATATCATTAACTCTAAAATCTAATATATGACCTTGGGAAATGCTTCCAGTCATTGGCATTTACTTTTGAGTTGGTGCTTTAAGAGGGTCAGAGCTAGGCTTTTGAATATTTTGGGCAATGTTCTCTATTTCCTAATTGATCCCCCCCTTGCTTGGGGCTGCAAGTCCACCTCGTTTAATTGTGACTTTTATGGGAATGGATTTGTTCTTTATCTCTTCACAATCTAGTCGGGGGGTTGCATGTGAATGGTAGTGCCAACTGCCAACAACTGCTTGTCGCCAACTACTTAGATAATACCCTTGAAAACTAGTATATGATGTTGGGCAATCTTTCCACACATTGACTTGGTTTTGATTTGGATGTCGTAATAACTACTTAAATAATTTTTTTCCCCTTGTGATTATGAATAAATAGTGTATGTTTTGTGTTTCAGTTGGAGCTGTTGGCTGCAAAAAATCTTATTGGTGCTAACTTGAATGGCACTTCAGACCCTTATGTAATCATCACATGTGGTACAGAAAAGCGATTCAGGTGATTAGATCTGATCTTGAGTCATGTATTTTTCTGACTTAGGGTCAATTTCAATATTTGTGCTTTCTTCCACTTATGTAGTGTTCTCTAATTAGATTGAATCCTTTTGTATAATTACTGAATGTCGATTTGAGATCTTAATGGGGCTAAGTTTTATCAAAGTAAAGGATATTACTTGGATCCCTGGTCATCCAATTGAATAGGAAAAGGATATCTGGATTCATGTATCCAACCCAAGGTTCTGAATCCTGTACCGGCTCGGGTACCGGTTTTTCTACTGGTACGATATCGGTACCGGCTGGCACCGGGTACCGTTTCGGATTTAACAGTACCCGGATATATATCGAAATTTTAGGTGCCCGCTGTTCCAGACATCTAAGTTATTAAAACAAACTTTTGGAGGTGGATGTTTCAGTGATAAAACTTCATTGGCCATGTTCGGTTAGGGTATTTAGTTTAGTTTAGTTTTGTTTTGATGATGTAAGCAAGTGTAATAAGTGGAGAGAGATAGAGAGAAAAGTGAAAAAAGTGATGATGTAATCAAAACTGGAATAGTGCCAAACTGGGGGAAAACCCCAAACCGAACATGGCCATTTTAATGTGCCACTTGGGTGGATTACTTGGTCTAAAACGTCACTGGAATTTGATAAGAAAGAAACAAAAAGAGACGGAGCTTTCAAAGTTTACCAGTTCATTATCACATCCAGCCAACACTTCCTCTCCTCTCCACTCTCTCTCGCCTCCTTACTCTGCACATCCAGCGGCTGCGGCAACCAGATCGGAGCCAATTTCTAGGACTTCTTCTCTCTGTCCTCTCCTCTCTCTCTCTGCTCCCCTCCTCTACGCACACTCTCTCTTTTGCGTGAGATGCAGCACATCTAGGGCGGCTGCGGGAACCAGATTGGAGCCAATTTCTGGGAGGTCGCCTGCGCCGAGGACGGCATCGACTCCACCGGACGGTACCAAGGCGACTCAGATCTGCAACCGAGCACCATCTCGGCCGAAATTCACTGTAGCACCATCTCGGCCGGTATTGTCTGGTATCGAGGCCGGGATGGAATTTGGAGTACTATGTACCTGTTTTAGGCCAACCCGGTGCGTACCGGCCGGTACATAATGGGATTGATAACCTTGATCCAACCCCAGTTGAATGGGACACAAAGCTTGGTTTAGTGTGCTTATGAAGCAGAAATACTTGTAAGGAGGTGCTATGTCCACGTTTGACATGAAAACAATGGTTTTATTTGCCTCGACCCGTTTGGACACTGGCACAAGTGTATTAGCAACTTTTGACTCTTTCTGGAAGCAGGCACACTTCGGACAGTTGGGAAAAACACGTTTCTATTGCTTAGACATGTCTGGGTCTTGGTGGAAGTTTGGAGAAATAGTTTGGGCTATTGTTTAAAACATCAGACTCAGAGTCGTTTTGGGAATTGAGCTTTCCAAATAAACATTAGAACTTACTTTCTCCATTCTGGTCCTTCATTTTAGGTAACGTAGATGGTTCTAGTATGAGGAATGGGAGGGTGAACGGAACCTGGTATGCTTCCTAAGTTGCGGTATGGTAGAGGTAAGCTTCAATGAATTATAAAAACTAACATGTACTTCTTCCATAAGATAAATGGTGAAGTATAATTTTTCTACGCCTCCATGTTAAGCACATTTTAAGAAGCTTTTTGACCAAATAGTCTAAGTTGTTTAACATTTTTTTCTAGCTAAAGCTCGACTCTACCTACGTTTTAGTGCACTACATCATATGTTTTTCTCTTTCAGTAAACAGTACGGAAAGAGATAGAAAGTACCTAGAGTATCACTCTGATCGCTAACTTCACTACTTTGGAGATGTACCTTATTTCTGAACATCCATTCCAAAACGTAATTTGTTTTGTGTTTTCCTCGTAACAGAAGTTAAGACAATTAGTTATTTATGCATTACGGCATCTATTCTTGTTACCGGAAAATCAGATCTGTTATGATTCACGTGGCTATGTCCTCAATAGGGGTTTCTGGGCCTTTCTAATATCGTCATATTGGCGTGTCCAAATATATAGTGTTGTATCTGTCTGCCGTTTTTTAACGTTGTTATCCGGGGGTGATGGTTTCTCAGTACAGTAGATACTCTTCTTCCTTCATAATTAAAAAAAAAAAACAGTTTAAGTGGGGGTCATACTGTTTGATGCGTGTTGTTCTGATACAATGACTTGAGAATTGAGATGCCATACTGTTCAAGAAGATTTTTTCTTTACAACATCTGGTTACTTTGTAGAATTTCTTGAGATGCATTTGTGGCATTAGTTCTCTACTTCCTTTTCCATTACTTTTTATCAATACTTCTCAACTTTCATAGGGTGTCGTCATTGCTTTAGTCTGATTAAGAATTAAAAGCTCCTTTTGTTTCCATTGAAATGGCCCAAACAGTCCCATTGCAAACACTAGTGGAATAACGAAATTCAAATGTTTTCACTGGAAGAGAACAAATAAATACATATTATAAAGACAAGGTAATTTATCATATTAGTAAGTTGCGATCACTCGACTGAGGGATTTCTCCTAAACATTTTTGTCGATGTTTTCTAGAGAAAAAATTAAAGAGAAAAGAGAAAAGAGAAAAGAGAAAAGAGAAAAGAGAAAAGAGAAAGAGCTTGTTTTACGATGTTTATAAAAAAAATTATTTCGTGTTGTATAGTTACACTTCTCTCACTATCTTCTTATTGAACTTTGAGACACTAATGTGACCATGTATTAGAGTTACGCAGTGCTGAGGCTTTTATACAGCTGGAAACCCTAAACATTTCTGTATATACTTCCAAATTCTTTTTGCTTCTATCGAACAATTTCCCAAACATTTCCGAAATGGTTCCTTTCCATTACCATGCAATGTTTTGTTCCGTATACCATGCTAGCCAGAGCAAGACTCTATTGAAAATTTTGATATTTTGTTTTGTTTTGCTTATGTTGATACTTCTATGACTACCCTCTTCGAAACTTATAGACCTTTAGTGTTGGAAAATGGTGTATGAATTAGGCTTGCTCAATTCTCAGGGTTTTAATGAATTAAGTTACCAAAAGAAAGATTTTAGGGTTTGTCTTTGTTTAATTGGTTCTGAAAAGTTTCGGAGATGTTTCCTTTCCTTTACCATGCTAGCCAAAACAAGACCTGAAACAAAGTTTGATTTTTTATTTTCCCCTACTGCTGCAGTTCAATGGTTCCTGGATCTAGAAATCCTATGTGGGGAGAAGAGTTCATTTTTTATGTTGATGAGCTGCCGGTTCAGGTAGTTGCTTTGCTTTGATTTTCATTGATAGATTGACACAATTTTCCTGGACTTCAATTTGTGCAGCTGAAATTGTCAGACCAGTAGTTGATACTCATAGCTTGCGGTGTATCTTCTTTTTGACTTGTAAAGATAGATCTGATGGTTACTTTCCATGGTGAGGGATATTTTAGTCTTTAACATGAATGCTTTTAAGCAGAGCCATTTGTGTCAACCCTCAATAACTGCACAGCATATTGTCGACAGAAGTTTCACACGTTTTAACACGTAAGAAGCATGGGGCATTAACTTATTGGGTCATACTAGACAGCGAGGTAACAGATGCTATTGAAAAGGATCTTCAAAATATGTGGGAGTGATGTTGAAGACACTGAGGCAGCATGAATGTTTTGAAACTTGATCTGATTTTTACATCATATTTTCACTACGATGGACTATTTCAGGTCCTAGTTGAATTGTGGGCAAAAAATTAGTGATATTGTCAAAACAAGTACAAAGATTCCTCATGACTCTACCTCATAGGAACCTCTTACATTGTTTGGAGATTAGCATTTGATTATAGCAATCTTACTTGTGCAGGGATCAGTTGCTTCAAATTTGTTTGATTGGTACACTTTCTACGTCATTTTGAAGAAAAAAATATTTTCTACTTGCTTCATGTTAGCTGTTGAATTGATCCCCGTTTTGATATCTGAAATCGGTGGTTATTATAATTTTAACATAAGCTGTGGAAATCGTCTTTCCTTCAAATTAACTTTTCGAAAGTATTAGCTGCTACCTAAGGTTATCTTTTTGCTCACTCGTGAGAGGTATATCCTTGTCCACTTAAGTCCTAGCTGGGACATGACACATAGGACAATTATCATGGTATGTCTAGTTTAGCTTTTCGGTTGGCTAATATGGATGAAAACAGTTCTTGTTTGCTGATTGATCCATCAGTTTCATGCACTGCTGGTATAGATCTTACTTGAATTCCGTATCAGATCTTCAAATGTCTCTGGAAAGGTTGAGTTTGGCTTTGATGAGTAATCTTTTTTGAATGGCTTAGCTATTTAAGCTCGTCTTATAGAGATTGATGGTATTTTTGTGCATTGTCTTTTATCTTTGCCTGCATGAGCCGTTGTGTGGTACGATCTTATTAATATTTAGACATTATCAGATAAAAGGGAAGTTCCATGGAAAGTTTCCATAGGTTTAATTTTGGTGGAAGGATCATGTTATCATCTTAACTTCACTTTGTCCCTTTTGTCCCCCTTACCCCTAGAAAATCTGGACGCACGAAAATCAAAGTCATGTTTTTCCTGCTTGCTTCCACATATGACGTTGAACTGCAGTCCCAATCAGTTGACTGTACAATGGAGGCAGGGTGATAAGTGATTGCATATCTAGTTGCCTTTCGACATGAAGTCTGTTGACTGTACTTCCGTGATTTTGGCTGGGAATGGAACTTTCTGTACGTCTTGACTGGTATCTGGATATATATTCAGGTGCAAATGCAATACATCCACATGAAGTCCACGCTTCTGCTCCTGTTTGACAACCATCTCGATTGAACTTTTTGATGATTAACAGCAAATCTTTCCTACTTATGTCAGCCAAGTGTGTAATGGTTTCTCTTTCGACAAAGATTGGATTGTCAGCTGTATAGAACAATGATATAACGAAGAGTTGGTATAAGACAAAAATTTCCGATTAAGGCCTCAGATGGTCATAGCGCTATTGAAATTTCTGAACCATTTGCAATGTCAGTTGTTTTGCAGTATTTAACAATTACAGTAGGAACATCTCAGGATGTTCTCTTAGTTGCTTGAACCAAGTTGTGCATCCTTTGCCTGTAGACATTCAGGAGTTTCTTGTGGTGTATCTATTGTTTCTCTCACTTTCTCATATGTATACGCACGCTTTTGAATGAGTCTCATTTAGTTTGGGTCTCCTGAATCAGTGAACCTTGCATTTGCATTGGCAGATTAACGTGACTATATATGATTGGGATATAATTTGGAAAAGTGCAGTCCTTGGTTCAGTAACTGTTCCTGTTGAAAATGAGGGTCAAACTGGTGCTGTGTGGTATACGTTGGACAGTCCATCAGGGCAGGTAATTGTTGCTTCGAGTCATTCTTTATTTACTCTGTTCGCTGTCTATACCACTCAGCCTTTGCCATGTTATTTCCTTTGGAACTCATTTTTTTTTTTGGGTCAGGTTTGCCTTCACATTAAAACAAATAAACTCCCTGTAAATTCTTCCAGGTAGCCTTTTGCTGTTGTAATGTCTTTTTTCTATTCCCTTTTTGGTTACCTACTATATTTTTTGTTCTCTTCAATATATCCCAATGAATCGCACTGTTTTTATGAAATGGGTGGATATTTTCTGCAATTTGTGTGTCGACCGGAATACGTCATGGTAGATTTTTCTTTCACAGTATCAATTTCACCCTGAATGGGTCGGAAGAGTATCTGCCTCTCAGTTCTTTGTTAGCATTACTAAATGTCTGAGAAATTCTTCAACTTATCCTCGGTAGTTAGGTATATCAGCAAGGTGAATAGGTTTGAACCAAATAGGGTTAATCTAACCCTGCTTTTAGTTTATTATTTTCCTCTAAGATGATCTTATAGTCAGCCTTGATGCCATTGTATCTGGTTCTCAGTTTCCCATAATCCTTCTCTAGATGTTTCATATTCCACTGTCTGGTGATTTTTGAAACTGTGTTTCGATTTTGAGAACTAAATTCCTTAATTCCTCAAGAAATTGGTCTTGGGCAGACGCTGCCTCCTCTTTTTAGGACTGCTGAAGAACACTCTGTTTACTCTATCTTTGAGTTTTCAGGTATTCTAGTATTGATTTTGGAAGTTCAAAAGAGTCATAATTAGAGATGTTCCCACAAACACTTATTAATTAGTGCCCCTTGAGAAGTCCATATGTGGGCTCCATCTGTCTCAATTCTCGACCGAAACATAAAACGAACCCCGATCAACCGTCTTGATGCCATAGAGTGGGAAAAGAAAATCCAATTCAATGTCCTGCAACACATTTATTAAAGGAAGAAAGACAAGACTTTGGGAACCTAGAATTGGGTCGCAAAATACACACCCAATAGAGGAGTATTAACTAGAAAATGAAGGAGGGGGGAAGTCCATGTGTCTGATATGCCATTCTATATGCTTGGAAGGCACACTGGGCAATTTAGCAAGTATTCAACTGTTCAACTATGGGATCTTTGTGACTGATGGTAAAAATTAGGCAAGGTCCTGTCTATTACTCAAAGAAGGCGAGTCAAGTGCATCTTGCAATCTCTCTCGATGTTATGTTTGCATGTAATGTGCTTCATAATTTGTTCTGTTTTGAGATACTTTATTTTAATTGCCCTAAGCCGGTATTCTATTGTCGAAGATGTTATTTTGGAATCATTATGCTTTTCCTACTCTATAAGATTCTATAATTTTTTTCGTTGATGGTGTTGTCAAATTTATCATGTCTTATACTTAGCCTAAAATTACCTCGTTTAGAGTTTTGAATGGCTATGGAGCTAAGGCTCGAAGGAGGATTTCAGATAAACAAGGTCCCACTGTGGTTCATCAAAAACCTGGTCCTCTGCAAACAATATTTGATCTCCCTCTAGACGAGGCAAGTTTGTTGACTGTCATTTTTGACATTTTTATGCATTGAGCTTCCGGTTTGCATACTATTACTTCTGAATCTCCGATGCTTTGGTAACATAAGAACTTCAAGTGCTACAACCTTTTTGGTGACTTCAGGTGCTAACGGGATTAATACTTCTTATTTCAGGTTGCTGAGCATAGCTATTCTTGTGCACTTGAGAGGTCCTTTCTGTATCATGGTCGTATGTTTGTCTCTGCATGGCATATCTGCTTCCATTCAAATGTGTTTTCCAAGCAAATGAAGGTTGGTTGTTCTTAGTTCAAATAGCGGGCTATTTGTTTAATTTGGGTGCAATCGTTTTCAAGAACATAAAGGCACTGCCGCCATTGCACGTAATGCTGTGAAATTGGCCAAATTGAATGTGTTTTGGGCATTATGGTTGGCCGACTATCATTGTAAAGTGCTTAATATGCATGCATTGGAGTTGCCTATTTCAAGAGAAGATTCTTCCTATTAGCGACTTGATTAGGAGAAGAAAGATAATTTTGAACATGTGTCACCGCGAGAAGTTGGAATGTGGGATGGCTAGTCAATTTGATTACTTCTAATTAATTTCTGGATTCAAAGGAACTTTGGAGTTCTATCCTATCAGGCATAGTTGTCAAATCGTGAATTATGTCGAGAATCGAAATGGTCCGGTTGCGAATTGTGAATCGAATTGTAACGTGAATCGCTCCGATTTGGTCATTTTTTAAAAAAATGCATAAAAAAAGGTAGATTTCAAGTTGGAATCAATAAAATAAATTTTAAAAAGATAAATAGATGATCAAGTGGTCTAAATAGGCAAGACGCTTTTATAGCAAAGGATGTGGTCGTGGTCTTCCTAGTAGGTGCAAAACTAACTTTTTCCAATACAATCTTTTGAAAAGTGCTATGGAAGCTTCTGAAAAGAGAGTCGACCCTTTATATGCCAGAAAAATTAAAGAAAACCCCGCAATTTATCAATTATTTCATTTTGGCCCACATGCAAAATATGTCGGTGTACGATTCTATTACATCTGCGGTTCATAGTATCGGTACATATCGAAAACACCCTGAATCGAACCGAATCGTACGATTTGAATCGCGCAAATTTCGATAACTATGATATCAGGGTTTGGTGTGGTTTGGGAAGTTTGTGGTGGAGTGATGAACTTTTGCAATATTCGCAGGTTTATAGTTGGGTGCAACGGTGCAAGGCATGGTTTGATTCCTCATTATTTGATGTTGCTTATATGGACGGAGAAGAAACTCATTTGCATAGGCTTAGAAGTTCTTTTGTTGCCTTTTTGTTTAACTAGGAGTCGACAGAGTGTAAACCCTCTCTGGATCAATTCCTAGATTTTGCAGAAAATTGGGCTTAATATACCGACTAGGATGTTCAGGTTCTCAAATTTCAGAAATTGGATAGTCTCTTCGTAAGAGTTCAAGTAGTAAGGACTGTCATACTTACTATTAAAGCAGGAATTTCCTGCTATCAAGTTCTGGGTGTAAATACAAACTTCCAACTTTTGAGACGGTTGTTATAAGGACTGTCATACTTACTATCAAAGCAGGAATTTCCTGCTATCGAGTTCTGGGTGTAAATACAAACTTCCAACTTTTGAGACGGTTGTTATACTAGTGCATATTTAATTTCTTTAGTGCGTGATTGACAGTAAGCTATATTCACGTATTTTCCTCTAAAATATTCCCTGTGGGATTTCACAGTCTTATTCACCATTTGTTTTGTGAATTTAAGGTTAAAGATTAGACGGACTATTCATCCAAGATGTTATTGCCTTACTTTTCAACCCCAGCCTCTGATAAAAACATGTGTTGTAGAATATAGGATGTCTAGGCAGTTGAACGTGAGTTTTATTGATGCCAAAGTGTTACACAACTTATTGTGTCATCTACATATGGCTATTCCCTCTGAAGCCCAACATGTAGTGTTGTCATTATCTTTCTTTTTTTTGATCGGGTTGGTATATCTTTCTTAGCTAGTCCTCCTTTGGATCGCCTTTTTAAATTTTGGCAGTTCATACTCCATAACTCTAGGTTTAACCTTTTGGCACTGACTTAGAATATCCTTTTCACCATCCGGCTCTTTTGTGCATGCACCATATGGTGGGCTTCTGATGCGTGTTTAAGAACCGTTATCCACGTTCTTTTGGGTCTTAAAATATTATATGGCCTTCATATTACACACCATACAAGTACAGTTTAGGGGTTGGATTGTCTGTCCTATGTGTAAGATCAAATGAAGGATTCTCATTGTCTTCCTACAAGGCTATATGTAGCTCTATTTGACAGTCCTGCCATTTATCTATAAGAACTTATTTACCGTCTATACTTTTATCTTAAACAGGATGGTAAATATCCTTTTTTATTTTTTTGTGTGACAAAGTCATTATAGAAAGTCATAGATATTCTTGATTTCATGAATTACAGTGAAATATTCTTTTGCTTCAAACTTATCTAGGCGGTGCTCATGTTGTCAATATTGTGCTTTGATTTGGCAGGTCATCATACCACTTGGAGATATTGACGAGGTACATAGCTTCTCCCATGTTGGTTTGTTACAATTCGCTCCCAGTGCCGGCTGACTCAAATAGCTTAGATTCTGTACAAGGGTTTTACGAGTGGAATTTTTTTATTTTATTATGCAGATAAGGAGAAGCCAGCATGCATTTATCAATCCAGCCATTACAATTATACTTCGCATGGGTGCCGGCGGTCATGGGGTACCTCCCTTGGGAAGTCCTGATGGTTAGTTTTGTATATAGCGGTCAAAGTGTTGTTAAGGGCTCTTACTAACGTATTTTGACCGGTATTTGAGGAGAAAATTCCTATTGTCAGAATTTGATGTGCTAATAGTGTATTTGTCTAGCCCAAACTACAACAACAACAATAACAGAACCCATCTAGTCCCCAATCATTGGGGGTATGGGCGGGGGATGATTGGAGACAGGCCTAACCTTTGGCGATATTTGCACAAAGTGGTTGCTCTCAGAATACCACTGAAACAGTGGCCCCCCCTAAACCTCCAAGAACCGAAGAGCTACATGAACGAACCATGCTCCTGCTGCTACTCTGATTATAATCCATTTTTCCTGTTTTATGAACAAGATCGTTGCATTAAGCCACAATCAAGGGCATAATGGTATTAGCATATTAGGATATACCTTCTTTGTTGACTATCTTAGATTTCAAAAGCATAAGAATATAGGCAGGCATCTAAAACCCAATGTAGCATGAAGTTATATGAAATCATAATGTAACAAGCCAGGAATCATTGAGCTTCATACCAAGACATGGTCCCATCTTTGTAGCTTTATCTGGATGGTGAGTAAAGACAGAGTCAACCACAAAAGACTGATCATCAGCAGGTAATGGATCCCCATCTTTGTACCCCCTGTAGCCCAAACTATTGAAATTTTATGTGAGTCAGCATATGAGCAACAAAAATATAGCTAGCGGTAGTGCCCTCTCTTTACGGTTTCATCAATGGAATTAGATATAGCTTCAATTGTCTTGCTGATGGATTTACCTGATATTGGTTGGTTTCACTTGCTTTTTTATTGTGGGATAACAAAGAGTTTGTCCTATAAGGATCAGCTGTGGTAGTTATTGTTTTAGATTTCAATGTATTTTTTAGGAGATTATTTTGTTTGTCATTAATATTTTTATTCTAATTATCAGGAAACTTGAGATCAAGTTGTCTTTAGGTAGTAGTGGGCAATCACATGTGTTTCTTGTATGGATTCTTGACAATATGAAATGAGTGAAATGAGTAGGCTTCACTAAGGTCCACTGCCCTGAAAATTGTTCGAGTAATACTTGAAGGGGGATATCCTTCCCAAATACAAGGGGCGCTAGAAAATGCTACCTTAGGAGTAGTTCTTGTAACATTCTAGTTCTTATGAGGAGTGTTTCTAACTATGTTTGTATTATTTCTCATCCCGTGACTCGCGTCATTTAATGGTTTTTGCATTTAAGTGTAATTTTTAATAGGCAGGTTAAATTGTAAGAGGCCTATGTTTTTGTTCAGGGTTAGTTAAAGGATATAGATAGGGCAATATGATGCTGTTCAGTAACAAGAAGATATAGTTGTTGAAATTCCAACATTGAAGGAGTGTTTGTGTATTGACAGCATTTTCCATGTTCAGGTAGAGTCAGGTATAAATTTGCATCATTTTGGAACAGAAATCATGCACTAAGAGCATTGCAGCGTGCGGCCAACAATTTCCATGCAATGGTAGAAGCTGAGAAGAAGGTCTGATAACTTTTTTGTATGGTGCAGTGTTGTTTGCGTTCATGTACTCTAGACTTGATGAAAGTAATAAACAGAGAATATCACACATTATGAGCCTGTTTGTTTGACGGGACTATGGTGAAGGGATACAAAATCCCACCAGATATATGATACCACCGGATTAATAATACCACATCCGTGGTATTGTTATTCCACACTTTCTGGGATTATATATCAAAGGCATGTTTAATCTGGATCATAAATATTTTAACGAAACGCCAGATATTTGATAACTTTTATATAAAACCCAATCCAATGTTTATCAGCCTGGGGAAAAATTGGTCAAATATACTTTTGTAACCATTCTGGTTTTGATATGCCTTTGCTTACTTTTGTTTTAAGTTCTTGACAAAGCAAACTTCTCTAATGGATCATCCCAGGCCTTTACATTTTAGTCTACATTTAAAATTAAGTTTTGACCCTGAATGATTTTTAATAGCTGATTGAACTCCTTTGGTTGATATATCCTATTGTTATGCAGGAGAAAGAACAGTCTGATCTTCGTGCACATAGCAGCTCAATTGGAGGCAGTAAAAGGAAGGTTAAGATTCCTGAAGAAAGCGTGCCCAAGGCCGTCAAGTTCCAGCCCTTCATCAGAGAAGAAGTTCTAGTTAGTATATATCGTGTATGTATTTATCTTTTTTCCCATCCTTCAGTATTTATTCTTCCTTGTGGTTTAATGTTAATCTTACAACAATAACATAATCCATTTAGTCCCCAATAATTGGGGGTATGGGCGGGGGAAGGATAGGAGACAGACCTAACCTTTGGCAATAAATGCACAAAGTGGCTGCTCCCAGAATACCACTGAAACAGATGGATTGGAGACAGACCTAACCTTTGGCAATAAATGCACAAAGTGGCTGCTCTCAGAATACCACTGAAACAGTGATCCCCCTATACCGTCGCGTTTGCTGCGGAATCATGCCCTCAAATCAAAGCCAAAAGGCATCAGAGAGGGCAGACCCAAGAATCACTTTGATTTATGTGCACATTACCATGCTTCTTTCATTCAGCATCCAGAGCATTGGCGTTGCACAGGTGGTTTAATGTTAATCTTAGCCAAAATTAATTTCCCTCAGGATGTTTTCCCAAGCACAGCGGAGCAGTTCTTTGAATTACTGTTAAAAGATGGTTCAAACTTTGTAAATGAGTATCGTGCCATCCGAAAGGACACTAATCTCTCTGTAAGTACCAAGATTCTGTGGTCATCATACTTGCATGTCTTTTCAAGTATTGTATATTCAATTGGTTATGCACTAACGCAAAATGATGAATTAAAGAAGCTTTCCCCTCCTTGATGATGGAATTCTCGTCCATCAAAGCTAAACTTGTTGCTACTTTAGTTTATGAGCATCACATGATAAAGTGCATGGTGTGTGTTATCTGGTGCTGTCCTACAGATTGAACTCTTACGTCAGCAATTACCTTAGTAGGTGCTTTTTGCATGGGACAAAGGTTGTTAGCTAAAATGTTAGACTTGAATCGGAGAATCTAAGTGGAGCTTCCTTTACTTTGGCATAACAGCCAGTATAAACTCCCTATTGTCCAAAGGATCTGTCAATCAGAGTTTGCATTCTTAAATCTATCACAATATAGGAAGCCTAGCCTTTCTTGGGTATGCTACAAACCATGCCAATGTTTCAGAGTCAAAATATCTTGGCAATTTTATGTCTTGAATGTTGCATATCATCACTACTTTGTACCCTCTAGGTTTTGCAGAAAGTGACCTATGTTTTCTAGAGAGATTCTGAAAAAAGTCGTGATGCACATAAATGACATTTATTTAGTATGATTGCATGCACAATCGCTAGAACTTTGTGAGTGTAGCCACTTTGTGCATATATTACCAGATGTTAGGTCTGTCTCCATTCCTCCCCTGCTCATACCCCTATCATGGGGCTTACATGGGTACTGTTATTGGTTTTTTTTTAATGCACAGTTGTGTATGCACCTAAACATTGACAAACAACAATTTCCAAAATTAATCCTGATCAAGAATTGCAGTACAAAGAACTTTCCCAATTCCTGTGGCTTGTGGATGGTTGCAAGTGTATATGGGGTTTACTTTGCAGGTCCACGGCGACCCTTCTTTGGACGGTTTTCTCATAAGGAAAATACCATGATAGTACAAAGAAGTAACCGAGTAATTGGTAGGAGTTTGTAAATGGATTTAAATATTGAATTTCCTTACAAAAATACTCACAGTGAATTCTGTACTCGAGAAAACATGTACAACCCCAAGCAAACGCACATGTCTAGGTCATTGATGTGTTCAATGTCAAAGACATCTACTAGTAGTTTATAGTGAGGTGATGCCTATGGCAAGACCTATTGGTCCGTTGGAGGGACAACATGGACTTGGTTTGCTTCTTTTTCGAAGTGCATACTGTAGAAGTGATCTCCATCCATACTATTAGTTCCAAGTGGCCATGAAACATCAGCCAAGTGTGCAAAATTATGATTTTCATTTTTACGTCCTTGAAGAGTGATATTTTCAGACATTTCTTGGAGCGTCCAACAAGATCATCAATTTTTAACAAGGGATGATTCCTTTCAAGAAGTGTCCATCTTACATTAGGGCATCCCGTACTATGGTCAACCAAGGTTGAACCCCCAGCATGATATGCATCTGAATTTTTTAATCAAATAAACTATGGGTACGCCATTTGTTGTACACCACCTTGTGTTGGAGTGGGACCCATTTTAGGGTCCCACGCAAAGGATCAGAGTTGTTAAATTTGTTTAACACGTTTTCAGGAGTTCCTGAAAAATGGCTCCGATTATTAGTGCGGGGCCCCAAAATGGGTCCCTCAAAGGTGGCGTACAACAAAAATGCTGTACCCGTACTTGGGCCCTTTTTTAATACGCAAAAACTTTAATTTTGTTTCTTCAAATGATTTGAAGTAATCTGAAGTATTGATGTATGTTTTATGATGCTAATGTTAGATCGGTCCATGGCATGCTGCTGATGAATATGATGGTCAAGTCAGAGAGATAACATTGAGGGCCCTATGTAACAGTCCTATGTGCCCTCCGGACACAGCCATGACGGAGTGGCAGCATGCTGTTTTCTCATCAGATAAGAAGCAGCTGGTGCGACTACTTATTTTATGTCCTACTTTGATTTGTTTATAGTAATTTAGTTTTGTCACTAGTTCGTCCGGCTCTGAAGTGATGTTACTTTGTTTACTGAAACTCTCATTCCAAATTCTCCTTTTTAGGTGTTCGAGACTGTCCAACTGGTGCATGATGTACCGTTTGGCTCTCACTTTGAGGTACAACTGCTGATCAATGTGTCCTAGAGTTGGTGTAACAACATTCATATGTCAAAATTTATGTTTTTGTTTGTCATGGGTATCATGTAGAGGTAAGCATAATGCAATGTTATGTCAAAACATTCTCACTCTCTCCAATAATAGGGATAGCTTAAAGAAGTGCAGCAGCATTTTTCTAATGGGTAAAAGTTGCTCACTTTTTAAAAATATATTCATATTTCAGTCCATACCTATTGAGTTGGCTTTGGGGAATTTTTTATTCTGGCCATATGATCTTTAATTGAATTCAATTCCAAACCTATTTCAGATACGATATAGGATTCACAATCTACAATTTTTCAGTTTTAAGAAACCCAATTTTGTAGAATCACGTGGTGATAATCAATGTGGACTGTCAGGTAGGCGTCTATATGATTTCTTGGACAGTCAAATTCATACGAAATGGAAAAATAATAGGAGTATTAAATTGGTGCATGTCAATGTATTACCTTCTCGCTATTATTTGGTGCCCTCTATTAGGTAACAGATATATAAGAGGCTAGGTTTTGCTTTCTTTTCATACTATTTCTTTTGTCTCTTTCTGTATATCAGGTGCATTGTAAATGGTCTTTGGAGACATGCTCTGAATCCTCTTGCACTGTTGATATAAGCGTTGGTAAGTTTCAACTATATGTCTGTCAACATTTTTGTGTAACTACTATTTATTAAGCATGGGATAGCTTAATGAGAACTTTTAGCACGGTCTTTTTTTCCCTCGTGTGCTTCATCTCATACCATTGTTTGCCGTTATTACATTTTTACACATTGATCAATGCTTTCATAATGCTTGTAATTGTGCTTCCTATCAAAGTTTCATGGGATGACATTTAAGCTGTGTTACTTGGACTCAGGTAAGGGTGTCAGGCGCGGGTATGTATCTAGGTGTCGGATTCAACTATTTCTCATTTCAAGGACACGGGGACACGACAAAATATTCAAATTTGTTTCTATTTTTTGTGTACTTTCTTACGTAAAATGCTGCTTTAAGGTTCTATAGCGCATTTCATGAATAATAAGAGAGGTTTATGTATATTTCCATGATAAACTTGAATTACAATTAGGTTTTCTATAGAAGTGTCTTAATAACCTTATCGGACACATATCCCACACCCTTATCCGAGTGTCGAGTGTCCGACACGGGTACTTTATACCATTACGAGAGTCCTCGTAACATAGCGTTTAAGATGCCTTGGTTTTTCTTAGTATAACTAAAGAACTTGCATATTGATATAAAAATTCACTTAAAAGAATTACTTGATCTGCCGATCAAATTTAAGGTTTTAAGTGATCAAAGGAAAATAGATTTTGATAAATAAATTTGAGTAAGGACATTTGGGTAGTTATTTGCGTGTGATATGCCTAAGATGGAAGAAGTCGGGATTTAGCTACTAAGAACCAGTTGTAAGAGAGGCCTTTCTAGGAGGGAAGGTGTTATGTGCGTTACAGTTTTTGAATAGATAGTGAGATTTGAGTTTGACTTCGAATGTCATTGTCTCTAGAATGATTGGAGTTTTGGAGTTTAGGTCAGTTGGGGTGGATAAGCGATTTTCAAAAAAGTTAACTGCACTAGCGGTTTATAGCTATTTATTATGTGCTACAAAAGTTTATTATGAAAGATAGCATAAAGAGAGAGAACGATGTTTGTGAATATGTGAGGTGTTAGGGCTCCCCCTTTCTCATTTCACTATATATAGACAAAGGTATATGTACAAGACTACCTCTAGGAAGAAATAAAGCTAACATATCAACCCCTAACTTAACATTCCCCCTCAAGTTGGTGCAAAGATATCTATGAAGCCTAACTTGAACACAATGGGGTGAAAACTTCTATTACTAAGACCCTTAGTAAATACATCAGCTAACTGGTCTTTTGATCTTACAAAAGGCACGCAAATTAAACCGTTGCTCAACTTCTCTTTTATGAAGTGCCTATCGATTTCAATATGCTTCGTTCGATCATGTTGGACAGGATTATGGGCAATGTTTATGGCAGCCTTATTATCACAGTAGAGCTTCATAGGACCAACATCCGAGAATCCCAAATCACGTAAAAAGGTTTGGAGCCATAAAAGCTCGCAAACACCATGAGCCATTGCTCTATATTCAGCCTCTGCACTGGATCTAGCAACCATTGCCTGTTTCTTACTCCTCCAAGTAACCAAATTTCCTCCTAGAAAGATGCAATAACCAGAGGTGGATCCCCTATAATCAATAGAACCTGCCCAGTCTGCATCGGTGAAGGCTTCCAATCTCAAGTGACCATGATTGGAGATCTTAGCCACATCATCACCTGTAATTATTATGTCATCCACATAAACAATAAGTATGGCGATCTTACCATTACTTCGCTTGATGAACATAGTATGGTCAGCATGACTCTACTTGTATGCAAATCTCAACATGGCTTTGAGAAACCTGTCAAACCACGCTCTGGGAGATTGCTTCAATCCATAGAGGGCCTTTCTCATCCTACACACATTTCCTTCTCTTGCAAAAGAGGAAAAACCAGGTGGTATGTCCATGTACACTTCCTCCTCTAGGTCACCATAGAGAAATGCATTCTTCACATCAAACTGTTGAAGAGGCCAATCCAAAGTAGTAGCACAAGAAAGTAGGGTTCGAATAGAGTTCATCTTGGCCACAGAAGCAAATGTCTCCTCATAGTCAATACCATAGGTTTGAGTATAACCCTTAGCAAGAAGCCTGGCCTTATATCTCTCAGCCATTCCATCTGCCTTGTGCTTTACAGTGAACACCCATTTACATTCCACTGATTTCTTTTCATTTGGAAGAGTTACTAATTCCCAGGTGCCATTCTTTTTCAAGGCTTTCATCTCCTCTACCATAGCTTCTTTCCACTCAGGTATTATGATAGCCTATTTCCAATCCTGTGGGATAGATATAGAAGAAAGGGAAGAGACAAAAGCACGATACGAAGGAGATAAACAGGAATATGTAACAAACTGAGAAATAGGATGTTGGGTACAAGTTCTAACACCTTTTCTATGAGCAATAGGAGCATCAAGATCATCAACAACAGTAGGGAAATGATCACTACTAGATGAGTCAGCTGAAGAGTCAGGAATTGGAATAGGTGAAGGAGATTGGCAAAGTGGTACCGCACATGTAGGCTTGCCTTTTTTCTTCCTAGAACGGGTCTGCAAATTTGGCCTATCCAGTTTTTCCCGAACATCATGCTCCACTCTTTCTGCAGGTAAAGGTTCTTTCTCCCCCTCATTATGACAAGGTAGGAGGTAAGATCACGACTCAGGAGTATAATAGGTCAACATCTCTTCCTGTCTATCATTCTCTCCCTGAAGAGATGAAGTGGACAGAGGATAAAAGGATTCTGGTTCCCAAAAGGTGACATCCATGGAAACATATGTTTTGCGAAAGTGTGGGTCATGACATTTATAACCCTTCTGAGTAGGAGAATAGCCAAGAAAAATGCACTTACGGGCTTTGGGATCAAGCTTACCACCAGGGTGCTTAGGAGCATGGACAAAACACACACAACCAAAAACTTGGGTGGAAGAGATGAGACCCGATAACAGCCAGGGAGAAACTTAAGAGGAGTTTGGAACTGAAGAACACTAGATGGCATGCGATTGATAAGAAAGGTTGCAATAAGAATAGCTTCACTCCAAAAATGTTTAGAAACATTCATGGTAAACAAAAGTGAACGAGCTACCTCAGCAAGATGACGATTCTTGCGTTCAGCAACTCCATTTTGTTGTGGAGTGCCAACACAAGAAGTCTGAAAAAGAATGCCAGAGTCATTCAAATATGCTCGAAAAGTCCCATCAATATACTCAGTCCCATTGTCACTACGGAGCACTTTAATGTTAGCATCAAATTGAGTACGCACCATTTTGTGAAAAGATTGAAAGCACGAAAAAACTTCATTTTTTGCCTCAAGTAAGTACACCCAAGTGACACGGGAATGACAATCAATAAAGGTAACAAACCAACGATAGCCTAAAAGGGAGGTAACGGGGGAGGGACCCCAAACATCAGAATGAATAACCATAAATGGAGAATCACTTCTTTGATTAACAGGAGCATAAAATGAGCGTTTGTGTTTTGCAAGTTCACACGCTTCACAAAAAAACTTACTTCTAGTACAGTGCTTAACTAAACTAGGAAAAAGTTTTTCCAAAATCCTAAAAAATGGGTGGCCTAATCTACGGTGCCACTTATGCAATGAAGGAAGAGTTAAGCCCACATCTGCTTCAAGAGCTTGGCCACATGACATAGGTGGACTGGCTGGATTAGGTGCAGGCTCCAATAAGTATAGTCCTCCATAAGCTTTACCACTGCCAATCATTCTCCCCGTATCCAGTTCCTGAAAGACACAAGGAGTAGGAAAAATGTCACTGTGCAGTTTAAAGAATGAGTAAGACTGCTAACTAAGAGAAGGTTGGTGGAAAAACTTGGGACATGAAGAACTGAAGAAAGTGACATGGTTGGAGAATAATTTATAGAACCTTTCCCTGAAATCGAAGATAGGAATCCATCTGCTACTTTGACCTTATCCTTACCAGAACATGGAGAATAGGAGTCAAAGAAGGATGAACAACCTGTCATATGATCAGTAGCACCAGAATCTATTATCCAAGGAAGTGAGGATGAAGCAGTAAAGACACTAGCCTGAATACCTGTGTGGGCAAAGTGGGAAGAAGTCGTGGAAGTAGAAGCTGTAGTAGATGGAGAGTCAAGCCTGGTCATAAGACGCCTAAGAGTCTGTAACTCCCCCTAAGAAAGAGACCACCATGAGAACTATCTGAGACTGAGGGATGTGACCAACCTCCACTTGAATCTGACAAAGCCTCCATAATAGACTCTGAAACATGTGCATGAGAACTTCGACCACCACCTCGACTATCACCTCGACTACCACCCCGTCCTCGAGAGGGACACCCATGGAGCTTCCAGCAAAACTCCTGGGTATGTTGAGTCCTGTGACAATAGTCACGCTGAAGCAAATCACGATCAACAGAACTGCTCTTATGCCCAACCTGAGCCTTACCATCCCACGGAGTAGGAATGGCAACCAGAGCCGAGCGGTCCGGAATGGACACAGGTACCATAGCACTCCGTCTACTCTCCTCCTGCTGAACACAAGCATATGCCTCTCCTAAAGAGGGAAAAGGAACACGGCCCGACCTGCACTTGAATAGGGTCACACTCCACATCAAGGCCCGCCAAGAAATCATAAAGACGGTCTTTCTCAACCATTTGTTGATATGCCGTGGCATCAATAGTACAAGCAGGGTGAAAACTCTTATAGTAATCAAGCTCCTGCCACACTCCATTCAAATCTGCATAGTACTCGGCTATGGACTTATGGTTTTGGTCCAACCCCCGAAGTCTCCTTCTCAACTAAAAAACTTGAGCATCATTACCCTTTCGAGAATAGGTTTGGGCCACAAAAGTCCACACCTTATGTGGAGTGTCAAGAAACAAGTAGTTATGACTGATGGTGGGTATCATGGAGTTGAATAACCATGTCAAGACTTGAGCATTTTGAGTAGTCCATGTCACAAAATCTGGTCTAGTAGCTGCTGGTGGTGGAACAGGCCTCGTGATGAATTTCAACAGACCATTGGCAGTGATGGCCAAAGTAAAACTCCGAGACCAAAGCAAATAGTTGGAACCATCCAACTTAATAGGGCAAATATTCAGTGGAGCATTAGTTTGAGTCACAAAATGGCTCCCTTCATTCTTTGCACTGCCAGAAGCCTCTTTAGGTACCTTTGCCATATCTCAAAATAAAGAAAAACAGGTAAATACAGCCTAAAATGACCTCCAGTGATGTCAAGACACCCTAAATGGGCAAACCCAGTCAGTTTTGATCTCCAACAGGGGTTATTGAGCACAAACAAAGGTTAACAATTGTTACCCGAACAGTTTTGAGTACAACAGAGGCAGCCATTACCCAGATCAATCAAAGAAAACCCAAATAGCACCTGTACGGACATCGTTGGGTCTCGCTGGAGGGTGTACAGTGGTCGCCGAAGGTAAAAAACCAGTTTTTGAACACAACCCAGTGAGTTACAATGTTTTCGGACAGAACCCAGTGAGTTACGATGTTAGATAGGGTTCGCCGGAGTTCGCCGACGTCAGGCGAGGGTCGCTGGAGGTCATCGACTGCAGACGAAGGTTGTCGGAGGTCACTTGAGTCGTCGGAGTGAAGGATCTGAAGGTGGACAGTGATCGACAGTGAAGGTTGCTCGTGGAACAGCGTGAAATTCAATCCATGTTGATCAGGAACATCTCACTCGATCGATTAAACATGGGGAACACACCCAAACGATCGATCTTGTATAGAAGTCACCAACTTATACTCGTCTATGAAGCCCAGTCCATGATCAGGGCTCTGATACCATGAAAGATAGCATCGAGAGAGAGAACGATGTTTGTGAATATGTGTGGTGTTAGGCCTCCCCCATTCTCATTTCACTATATATAGACAAAGGTACATGTACAAGACTACCCCTAGGAAGAAATAAAGCTAACATATCAACCCCTAACTTAACATGCCCCATAAGAAACACCTGTACGTAATGATTAATAAGCATAATATATGCTATGTTGTAATGCTCTCCAGGCACTCTTGACCTTGCGTGTTTCAAGAGTTAACCCACTTGAACCCGCTGTATGGACTTGTGACTTAGGTTAGAAGTGCTTGAGACAGCAGTGATGGTGGGTTAGGAGGTCTGCCTGTTGCCTGAGATTATGACTTTGGAGGTGGGTCTCTGTCCACTTACCCATTGTCCGTACGGGATTTGAGAAACCTCTGAATAACAGTAGCATCAACTTATTCGATGGCCGGGTTTAGGGCGGCCTACTTCAGGTCGAACAACGCGTCTCCTGCACACCTCGTAGGACTTGAGCAATCGCTGTGTAGCCAAGGAACGGTGTAGAAGAGGTGGTGTTGGAGGAGGAAAGAATTGAAGCGGAGGCATTTGATTATCAATGTTTTGGGTAACAACTAAGAAACCACACGTGCACACACACAAGCATGGAGAACAATCAATCATAGCACGACACAAAGATTGTTTGGGAGGGGTGCCTATGCCACAAGGCCGCAACTCACACCAGATTTCACTCTGTTCTTGAACGGGGAAGAAGAGTTACAATGACGGCAGCTAGATTAGCCAAAATTTCTACTTTTGAGATTTTGTTGTACCATGGTTAATCATTGGAGTGTAGTAAGGTTAAATAATCTTGCCTTTATTTCTTGGACCGAGAGTTCAATGGTCGAATGAGCAGAGATCGAAATGAACACCAACGGCAAAAGCATTCTGCTTGTTCATGGAATTAACAAGGACCTTAACAATAAATAAGCTTGTCATATAAGAAAAGAATTGATTACAAAATCAAATAGACATAAGATATGATGCTAGGCGAATGGCATGCATGAGGGATAGCCAAAGTGATCAGCAGAATCCGAATTTCTAAACATACTGGATGTCTCCAATTGGTTATTGAGAAACATAGCCACCAAAGGTGGTCAACATATGTTGGTATCTGCTAGCATACTTACTGTCGCTTAGTAGCTAGCTTATCTAAATCACATGGTTGTTAGCAGATAGCATGAAACCAAAACATTTACTGTAAATCTTTGTAGAGTGATAAAACGTAGTGTAGAAATTTTCAATTAAAAGAGTGAAGCGCCCCACAATGTATTGGGTTCAAGTGTCTCCTTTTGTATTTGATCCCTGTTTGTTTGTTTGTTTGCCTTTCCACGTGCTTCATGGGGTCCCAGGTGTAAGAGGGTGTTAAATATGGTTTGATAGAGATTTAAGGGGCCATTTCTACTATTAAGTTTTTGATAGAATTTTGTAGCTACCTTGATACTATTATTATTCAATGCTCCTTGGTGAAGTTTACTGAATGTTTTTACTAAATTCTA
Source organism: Vaccinium darrowii (assembly GCA_020921065.1). Taxonomy (NCBI): domain Eukaryota; kingdom Viridiplantae; phylum Streptophyta; class Magnoliopsida; order Ericales; family Ericaceae; genus Vaccinium; species Vaccinium darrowii. Next base: position 12,819,500 of record CM037153.1, read on the forward strand.
TAGACTTAATCATCACGGGGGTGCGAGTTCGACTTCTTCTATATGATACATTTGTTTGTATACCTATCTCAATTCCCTTATTACTACTTGTCTAGGCATATATAGTTTAGCTTTTCTTTCCTAAAACATACATTTCTCCAATCAGTTCAATCGGAATGGTTAATCAACTCACTCTGTTCGAAGTTTTGCTCCTTCCGTATTTTGGCCATGTTCTTCATAGATCATCCTTAATTAATGTTCTAATGAGGTGTTGACTTTTTCGGTCGTCTGGTTTTAATGTCTTTTCATTTAAAGGTATTTATTTGTACTTTTGTTGTTGTCTTTAACTTTTGTACTCTCATTGACCAGCCTCACATTTCCAAGTTAACCGTTGACATCTTCATCGATTATCCACATTCATCAGAATCATTAGCTAATATTACGACTGATATTGCTTGGTCTTGTTTCATTTTGTTTGGTCTTGTTTCATTTTGTATCTATCTATTTATATGAACGTCAAATACTTGTTCAACGCGTGAAGATTTGAGTTAATCTGTAGAATTCCGGAAATGAATGCAGGTGCACATTTTAAGAAATGGTGTGTGATGCAATCTAAGATCAGATCAAGTGCAATTAATGAGGTATGCATTATTCTTTATTCAACATGAATATATGGTTGCGTAGTAGTCCATCGTTACCCCTTTGAAGTTGAAGCTTTTCCAGATTGCCTTCAATGGTTAATCAGATGTTCATGGTGGTTCGTTGGATTTTACTTGACGAAACTATATATGTACTTTTTATGGCCTAATTGTGCAGTACAAAAAAGAAGTGGATTTGATGATAGAGGTGGCCCGTTCACATATTAGATCAAAAACTTCTGGTGGTGAGGTTGATAATATTGCTTCCCCTGCAACAGATCCTGTTATAGTAGAGAATACGACTGCTTAGGGCAGAATTTTGTCAATTGTGTCTTCTTGTTTCTTAACCTTATTGTACTCCACTCCTTTCTGTTCATAGTGTATATCTAGGGCAGCTGGGTTCCATTTTAGTTCAGTAACATGGATAAGGGACATTTGTTGTTTGTAAATGCAAATCTCACCCTGCCTCCTTGATAGGGAACTAGTGGTGTGTTCCTTGTAATGACTGCTTTGATAGAGTATTTATAGAAATGCAATGATCTTTATTTATTTTTTAGTAATGTTTATTTTGTAATGCTTTGTCCAAAAAAAAAAAAAAAAACTCTGGTACACCATTTGGTGTACAACAAATATACATTGGATTGTGTGGGACCCACTTTGAGATCCACACAAATGAGTGGCCGTTTAATTTGTTACGTGTTTTAAAGAGTTCCTGTAAAAAAAATCAAATCATTTGCATACTAGTAAGAAATCGGCTCATTCGGATACAAGGGTGGGCTTGATCGATTTAAAGAAATTTAATTGCTTTGATCATTAGTGTTGGACACTAAAATGGGGTCCCACACAATCTTGTGTATACCAAATGGTGTACCCATGGTTGGGCTCGCTTTATCCAGGATATTGGTGAACGAGATATGGGAGGATTAACCAGTTTTTGGTTGCCTAAAGGCAAATCCAACCCCTACTTTTTTTCTTCTTCTGTATTCCTATATATTGGAGAAAACCCTCCGTTTATCATGTTTTTGGCTGCACTTTTTGAAGATAGAGAATGAGAGAAGTATTGAATTTGAAAGAAGAGCAAATAATGATTTGGGGAAAAGGAGGAAGAATATCAAGAAGTCTAGAATCAGACCCAAAACACACTGCCAAATACTCAAAAACTCACAGTAATCAACAGGGCTCACACACTACAACCCTAACCTGGATTGTCCAAAAGTGTTTCGGATGGTTAAGATTTAAAATAAAACTCTTCTGGGGAAGTAAAGAGAATTTTATTCCAAATCTAGACCATTGATTGCCGAGACAGACGATTTTAGATGCAGCTGGCAGGACCTGCCGACCCTTGGGACAGCAGAGCCCCAGGTTCCCAAATTGCAGCCCTATATAAAATCTGACACCCCAAAATAAGAATGCTGAAGAAATTCAAGATTAAAGGGAGACCTCAGTTTTGGGAGCATCCCATTGATAAACTCGGCAGCCATGTTCTCTATTATTATTATTATTATTATTATTATCATGTCTCAGTAACCATTTAGTACACTCTTATGATTATTACACAACTTTTCCATCATTTACATTTCTGCTTAGTGAAAAATTACATACCCTCTATTCTCATACCATACTATATAACATCAGAGCCTATTATTATTTTGGCCTACCCGGGTTTCCAATCTTCCCGGAATTTGTCATAGATTTGCAATATTCTAGACTCTCTCTCTATCTAGGTATCCAGTGCATGAAAAAAGGATCCTGCTTTCGGAGAAATGGGAGGCCATCCAGACCACCAAATCTACCAACTCCAAAGTCCTTTTTGGATGCTTAATAGTTGATCGTACAAGTGATTGAAGGCAGGCAGCCGATCTAGAATTTAGGAGAAGTGGTCTTGATAGGAGCCCAGATATCTGCACCGTTGCTGCTATCAACTCCGGTAGTCCATGAAATTGGCACCAGACATAAGCCTTTGCTCCGCAGACTGTATGGTTCGATTGCCTTTCAAAAGAATAAGCAAACCCCAGGTAAAATTCCACTATTTAACTCGGCCAATAAATCTAAAAAGTCAGTGTGATATCATGGAAGGGAAAAGAAAGATTAAGATCCTCATCGCATAAGCCTTTTTCAATCTTTTAAACCTATCACAGGAAAAAAGAGAGAGGTGAAACTTGAAGATTAAAATGAAGGCTATAAAACCAGCTAATGCTCACCTGCATATTAGCTGCGGGGATAGTCTGCAGGTATGGGGCACTTAGCAGCTGAAAACCACCAGAAATAGGTTTATAAGTCCAAATTTTTGCCCGAACATTTGTATACAAGTGAGTGGGAGAACATAGTGCTCTGTCGACTTATTAGAATGAACTTCAATATAGAGAGAGAAAATCTGGTCTTTGAAAACTAGCCAGTCCACGAAGATCAAGGCCACCAGAAGTGCCAATTGGTCGAGGACAATAATAACCACCAATACGGGGCTTCAATTTATTACCAAAAAAACAGAAATATGAATTAGGTAGGATTATGTAAAGGATCATACAATGAATGTAACTGTATAAGCAGTGACAAGTACTATGCCAATGTGTAAGCAACATTTCTTAAACTATGAAACCAATATAATGATTTAAAGATGTATTGTTTCTAGTGTTTATGTGAGAACCCATCCTTGGTAAAGTCCCACATCGGTGGGATGGGAAAAGAATAAGTGATAGATAATGAAATCCGATTAGCTACTATATAACTTGATATTAACCTTTTGAGCCATGTGGTTAGGCCAAGAGTTAGCAGGTTAGCTCGGGCGGGTATTTAGAGTTTAACCATCAAATTTCCATATGCGTTCAGAAAAGACCTGGTACAGATACATATCTACAGAGTATGTACTTGTTTCAAATTCTTTTGGTTACCAATATTGAAGATGAAAAAAAAAAAAAGCATACAAAACAGTGGAAGTGTTCAACGTTATCTACATTTTTCCTCAAACGATCCTAATCCAACAAAAAGTTTAATTGAAAGGGTAGCTAATCTAAAAGCAAAATAAAAATGCGGAAGGCCATACCGTTACTTGTTCGTGAAGAAATCTAATATACCCCATTGCCTCTAGAAGAACGGAAGCTGTGTCTGTCTGCAATGAACTTAAAATGCTTTAGAATCACAAGGGCATAAACTTCTAACTTCAAATCCTTTTACGGAAAAGCAATAACAAATACTGCATCAAAATGTGTAATTCAAACCTAAATCCATTTTAAAATAGTGTCAGCAATTCAAAGAGATCTGCATTTCCATCATTAATGAAACCAACCTCAAATGCTATTAACATATGATTTTTCTTTTTTGAAAACTCAGGGTGTTTGGGGCCTCCGGGCCAGCTTGTGTGCGCTAGTTACATAAGATTAACAGTATCCTTTTTTTCATTTTATAGGATGCAGAAGAAAATATAGATGACTTGACGAAGAATCCTATTCTGCTCAATAAAAGTTCGCAAGCTTGGCTTTGAATTTAGAAAGACAATATCTTCTCATACCTTCCCAAATGGTGAAACAAGCTGCTGCAGAGCTGCAATTTTTTCGCCTAGCTTCTCTTTCGACTCCTATCACCACCGAAAAGCACATATTTAAGATCGCACAGAAAGCAACTCATAATAAAAGGACGGATGCATGGGTCAAACCTCAAAATAATTTTCCTCAAAGTCTTATCCCATTTACCAGCTTCCAATGATATCCCCAAGTAAAATTGTGGACACCCATACCCTTAATGTTTTTGGGTGAGTAGAGATGAAGCAACCTAAGACAGGCACTAATATGAGAGAAGAAAATGGCATCCAAATGTATGTGGAATCAGCTCTAAGGAGTAATAATCTGCGCAGTCATCCGTTGTAAGAATTCTCCATTACTCAAGGTGCGAAGGCTGTATCACCTAATCTCCAGTTCCTACAATTACTAATCATAGGGATGTTTCAGCTCTTGACATGATGGGATATCAGTTTTTATTCAGACGAGAGTTTTTTGGTCAGTAATTCTCGAGTTGGAAGCTATACTGGCATACCAGATTCTCAATATTTTCTGGGATCTAAACCATATTTCTAGGCAATGTGATTTTAGAACTAGAACTATTCGGTGGTACTCTAAAGGCATGTCACAAAGTTCACTTCATAGTTTGAAATGAACAAATAGAAGCCACTCCCCAAAACCAATTTAAGAAATAAACTACATACTGTCTTTGAGAACAAAAGCAACAAGCCAAAAGGAAAAAAGTTATGCAGTGAGGGGATTGCAGAAATTTAGGAGACATCAAGAAACCTTGGAGGAGATGGACAGATCGGCCTTGTGTCGTTTCGTTACAAAAGCAGTGCGGCTGCTTTGATCAATAGAGACAGGGCTTCTTTTGTGGTCCATCATCTTTCCCTCCTTTATTCCTGCTTATCACTAGATACAAATAAAGAAGAAATCAATATCCATGTCAACAAACGAACAGATTAGCACGGCAGCAAGTACAATATAGGAATTTGTTTCAAAAATCCCACAGAAAGAACTCCAGAACAACTGATCCAAGCAATTCGGATAGCATACACAAGATGTCAGACTATACCCTCCGGTCAAAAGAAAAGGACTATGCTCTGGGCTATACCTGGTAATCACGCAAAAAGTGCTCTCCACTCTTTCTCCTCTCTCTAAGTTCAGAGTGATAATTAGGTTCTAAGATCATTTCTGGAAAATATTTGACATAAGAAATCAATATTTACGTGTAGTTGTAATCCTGAAGAAATGATCACAGTTGCATAAAATTCGAAGCCTCGTTTGGGAAACATTTCTTATCTCCTCAAGGTGGGTTACAAGGCATAGGCTTGATGGAATCTAGTCAAACATATCATCTGTAGATTAGACCAAATATGCGTTAATTGGCATTTTAACTGCAAATTGTACTAGAAAAATACAGAGAAGCGACACATAACAAAGCCAAGTATGGTGACATGGATAATAATTACCATAAATAAACCAAACAACACAGTTTTTGTGAAACTTCAGTTTGCTCTGGTTCAGAAGAGTGTAATATAGGGAGGTAATTTCATTATTGCAGATTTTTTAACATATCGAAAAGTGAAAACCTAAGATTCAGTGTCACAATATATGAATGTTAAGCTTAGAAACACACAGTTTGTTGAAAATGCATAAATAACTCAACCACCGGCTTTTCCATTCATCATACCAAGGTCATGAATACATCAGAAGCCTATTACTCAACGGCATAACTTATAAAAATAACCCAACTGCTGGCTATGTCATCCATCAGTAGCCTACTCTATTTTAACCTTGTTTGCAATAATTAATACCATATATCAATGGGATATTAAAGAGACATAGAAAGAGTAAACAAGCTGATGGTAGAGCAAATCACCGGTGGTTTCAATCAAAACACCATAAAGGCACCTGCTATATTTCTCATGTGAGGGAAAATGATTGATCAAATCTTAGTCTATAATAAAACCCAAAAAATGACATAAAATCCCATCCCTTGCGTTGTTTGAAAACATCGTAGGCCCACAATCAGAATTGAATCGAGGGATTAAGAGGCAAGTGGGGTCAATCGAACCCTATTGAATTTCTAATACAGTACCCTATTGATTTAGTTTACAAGCTTTTGTTTATAGTTGACCCAACAAAGAGATAAATGTTGTCTTAGGAAACTCACAAAAGTAAAAAATTGTCCCAACCAAAACATCATTTTTTTATATTAAAAAAAAGACATGGTTTTTATTTGAAAGTTGCAAAGAATTGATTTTGCCAATCGAATGGAAGATCAAGGGATGAACGATAGCTTGCTTGTAATTATTCAATCATCTTTAGTTGCATTTCAAATGAGACCTATCATTATCAATTTCATAATATAAAAAGCCTTCACAGAGGTTATCACAGCCCTATGTTAGCTGGAACGCGGGCTCATGTCAGTACGAGGAACGACAAGGGAAACGAGGTACGCCACATCCCGAAATTGTGGCAAAATAGGAGTAGGCATTTAAATATTCTGTACAAAATTCAAGAGATCGACATCCCAACAAAATAGAGTACTAATTGTCCAATTATTCATGTAGAATATTTGTAGAACTGTTACTGACAAAATTTTCTTCTTATTGATCTTGCTAAAACTCCCATCTCTAGTTGTGGGAAAAACTTTGTATCGCGAGATTCCCATATTTTAGTACACAAATTATGAATATTTTGTAACCCAGTTCCAAAACGTGATTTGCTAGGGTAGCAGCGTTTTCTGATAATCTATCCATGAATACTTGAGATTCATAATTTTTTACAATCTTCCCCAAAAAAATAAAAAAATAAAAAATTCAGTCCTCCAAAATACCTCGTGTACTACTCTATCGCATATACTTCATGAACCAGTTACTTACCCATTTCTTTTTAGGGTAGGTAAGCGAGATTTCATAGAAAAAAACAGAAGTTGTGTCACCATTTGGTTATTAATTATTATCTTCTTAGAAATCTTAATACTCCATATTACAACGGTGATTAAATAATAGTTGATCCAAATTCTTTTATAACAGAAATCAACATCAACATGAGATAAGCATTTAAGAGCACAAGAAATCAATTATTCACACAAATGTCTACATAATCACTGTCCACTTCAAAACAAAAATCCCAAAAATCCAACAACAAAAAAAATCTGTTAAACCCATCACCCGGAACACAGAAATCCTAAGAATCAAATTTCCCAATTCAACAGGAAAATAACTGGGATAAAAGGGTAAAGGTAACCAAAAAAGTGTTTATTTAAATGTTTAATACAATAAAATGTCTAGAGAAATTAGAAATTACCGTGGAATTTTCGCTCTGCATTTCATCAACCAATCTCTATCATCAATTTGAAGTAGTCTTCAAAGGGCAGAAACTCTGTGTCTCTATCTCTCTCTCGCTAAAAATTCTCTCTCTAGAAACAGAACCGTGCTAGGAGTGTGAAAACAAACACCTTAGTCCTTTAGCTACCAGAAAAGAAAAGTATTGACCTTTTTGTCAACTTTTTCTGTAGAAAGTAGGAACTTTTCGCCGTAAACGACGGAATAACTCGCCCCAAAAACGAGTGATACACGAAAATAGTACAGAATATTAGCGCTGGATATGGGTTTTTAGCGCTGCTCTCATTTATGAACCGAGACTTCACTGTGAAATTTAGAAAAATATGAGTTGAGTCTTCAATGGTAAGGAAAGTGAGCGGGGAACGAAGAGTAGCAGGAAAATTGCGGGTGAGGTTCACCGGAGAGAGAGAAACTCCGGCGCCAGAGAGAGAGAGAGAGAGAGAGAGAGGGGAAGTGGCTTTAGAGTGTTCCGTGTATTTATAAAGCTTTAAAACCGTACAAAATATAAAATGGGGTCTTGCATCCGAATCCGGGAAGGCGCCGGTTAGTGTTGTGCGCCGTGTTGTGTGACAAAACTACGTTATTTTGCTCATTTTCATGGTGCACCTAAGGGTTCTGTTTGTAGAGTTAATTTTGAGGTTTAATTTTAGGGGATTTAGGCTCTTCAGGGTAGGGTATAATGGGTTTAAACACTTAGATTTAGGTACTTTGAGTTTAGGGTTTAGGCACTTCGGGTTTTGACACTTTGTAGTGGTTTTTTTCCCCTCCAAACAAGGTCCTTGGAAGCTTTGGAAATGTGCACAAAAATTAAGCAAAATGAAGTAGTTTTGCCGCACAATACCTAATTCACATTTCATGGTTATCAATATATTTTTACGGGAATCAAATACACCATACGAGTAATAACCTCCCTGTGTTGGATGTTCCAAAATGTTTTCCACTTATAAAAAAAAAAAAAAAAGTTTAAAAATGGAGTAGACGAACGGTGAAAACCCAATTAAACTTATTAACCTGTTTTGGCCAAATAAGTCATTTGGCTTATTATTTTGTCTTTATTCATATTTTCACGCATTTGTGACTTTCGTGTCAAACTTTTATGGATTGTTAATTTTTCTCGACGAAAGGGATTAGAAAAACTAAAAAATTAGGATCTAAACTTAAATTTATTTTGAATAAAGACAAAAATCAGCCAAAAAACTAGATTTTGTTGGCTTTATTAAAATAAATTTCAGTTTGGAACACAATTTTTTTATTTTTCCGATTTCTTTTGTCGAGAAAATCAATAATCCATACAAACCAAACGGAAGCAGGTTAATCGGATATGGATAGATATATAAAAAATTAAATTTTGATTTATAAAATAGATGGTCATGGACACTTTTAACTTTATATTCATGGCCATAATCAGACCGTCCGTTTTACGAATTGGAATTCAATTTTTTTTACTTACCTATCGATATTTGATTACGCTTATTTTTTTACGTGAATATACTATTTTTGCGAGCTCTACAAGATGAATAGTTTAGATTATTAGAATAAAAGTTCGGTGGGGTCCACAAATAATGGTGGTGGAAACTGTGGAGTTCTCACCTAAAGTGGATAGAATTTACTCTCTTCTGTAAAATGTACTCCCTCCGTCCCAATTTAAATGTCCCATACGGGAGACCGGGCTACTTTGATTTTAAAAAATAAAATACTTTCGAAATTACTTTTTAAATTCTTTTTGCACAGTTCAAAAGATCTCAACGAGTACTTCTGAATGGTGTAAAAATTTTTGGAAAAAAAATATTTTGAAATACATTTTCTTTTAAAATCAAAATGACACGACTTTACGTAAGCCAGTGGACATTTAAACGTGGGGTCACATGCACACTATTCTCGAAGGAACACGCCCCCTAGATCTTACCTAGAACGTTCACTCTTTTTAAACGAGGGTGGACAAAACCATTTTTTACTAGCCCAAATAATTTGCTGTTAAAATATTTTGCAAGGAGGCACAAAAAATCATTAACCTTTTCCAGAACTTGAGCTTGAGTTCACATTCGGATCTTGATAGGGTTGTGTTTGACCCTTAGACGAAGAGTAATAAAGCCAAACGGAAATCGTGGCAGAAAACAGGGGCTTCCCGTATCTAATGGAAATCCTAAGGAAAGGGACTGCATGTATTGAAAATTTTGGCTTGGTGACTTGATTTTCATTTGACACAGAAATTATGGGTTATTATTATTATTTTTATTTTTATTTTTTGACAAGGAAAGGTCATTAAACGAAAACAGTCAACAGAACTTACTTACTTACCAATGTCTTAATCCTTCATTATCGCCGTGGATTTGGATTTTTATTATTGCTTTAATTGCCACCAAAGGTTAATACGACTTTAAAAAATGGGCAATTTGTTCAAAAGTCCTAGGCAAAGAATTTATAACCCCTTTAGTCCATCAAACAAATTTATAACATATCTAGTCCTAACGCTAGCAATTTTTTTTTTTTTTTACCAAAAAAAAGTTTGTACCCTATGAAAGTGCCGAAAAAGTTTGTACCCTATGAAAATGCCTAAAATTTTAGGGTACCCTACGAAAGTGCCTAAAACCCTAGGGTACCCTACAAAAGTGCCTAAAACCCTAGAGTACCCTATGAAAGTGTCTAAACCACTAAAACTCTATAATAGGAAAGTGCACCCTAAAACCTAAAACCTAAACCCTAGGGTACCCTATGAAAGTGCCTAAAATTTTAGGGTACCCTATGAAAGTGCCTAAATCCTAGAGTACCCTATGAAAGTGCCTAAAACACTAAAACCCTATAATAGGAAAGTGCACCCTAAAACCTAAAACCTAGGGCACCCTTTGAAAGTGCCTAAATTCTAAAAAATAAAAAATAAAAAAAATTCATGGACCTTAGACCTTGTAAAACTTTAACATGGACTAAATGCTCAATAAGTCCCCACTTCTGGACCTTAGAACAATTAACCGTTAAAAGATATCACAAAATAAGTCGGAAGTTATTTTGCATATTATCATATTATGTCCTTACCTTTTACAGTATTTTCTTGTTTAGGGAGTGTCCTACTTTTTAGCTTTTTATTTCAACTTTTTGAATTATGTTAAAATGTGTTTTCAATCTGGGAGGGATGTTTGAGAGAAATGGGCAAAATGCATTGATATGGGTACACTACTTATGCACACCACATGCATACCAAGGTGATGTGGCAGATGAGGAGAAACTCAATGTGTGACACAACTAAAAAAAAGGGCTTATCCTCATCCGCCACATCAGCTTGGTGTGCATGTGTGGTGTACTCATACCATTGTTGGTAACAAAAAAATAGACTTTTTTTTTTCTCAATGGGATCCTTGAATTGGTGTAAAAATATTATCCAAAAAATTCCATGCAAATAAATTTATTTTTGGGGTGCGAAATGCTTGTTTCTCCTAAAAGAAAAGGAAACCTAAAAAAAGCAAAAAAAAAAATTAAAACCAATCAATGCAAGCAATAGGCTTAGGTGATTATTGATACTCTTTTTTTTTTATCATCAAAATGTGAATATATATCTTATAGGAATTTAAAAAATCAAAAAATAATGATTTTGAGTCAAATAAAAGAAAGTTCTAATAAAAAAGTAAATAAGTAAGTTACTTTTTCACACCTTTCAAAATTTTTATGCAATATAATCTCAAATAAGAAAAATAAAGTCAAGTTCAAATTTAAGGGCATTCACATCATTTCATTAGCAACATTAACACCATTAGGCTTAAAGTAACGACAGGGGAGGTAAGTGACAATTACTTTGAAAATCAAGAGAGGGCAGTGGAATTTCAGAAAGCAGATGGGAGAGGTCAGTGAAAAACCTGAGGGGAGGTAAGTGAAAGTTACCGAGAATAATGATGAAAATGAGTTATTGATTGGTTGTTTACCATTTTGCCCTTATTTCTTTACTTTGGTATTAAAAATGTGTATGAATATTGTTTTCACCAAGTTTTTTAAAGTCATGTTGGAAAATATTTTTGTTAAATGTGTCCTGTCCAATCTTATTTTACTTTTTTTGTTGGAAAATATTTGTCCAAAAACGGAATAGAACCGATACTATTGAAGGGTATGCACTTTTAATCCCTTCCCCATCTATTTGTGCAGCCTTGTTGCATGAAGTAGAGGACTTCCCCCCCTTGTACATTTAAAGTCTGGAGAACAAAAATCAGCTTTAAATTTTATCTCTTACCTAGCGCCTCTCATCTCAGCCATGCTAATCTCTCTCTCTCTCTCTCTCTCCCCCCCTCTCTCTCTCTCTCTCTCTTGCCTGAGCAACCATAGTCTCGCCTCTTTCACGTCATCTCTCTCGCCTCTCAGCCATGGAAAAAAAGGGGGATCTAGAGGATGAAGGGGTAGAGGGGTAGCATGGGAGAGAGAATTTGAGGAAAAAATGAGAATTAGAAGTAGAAATGGAAAAAGATGTGTTTTAGGTGTTGCACCCAAGCACCTAGAAAGAGAAAAAAAAGAGTGGGAGAAGGAGAAAATCGGGTGGCCAAACACCTTTTAGCTAGGTTATTCTATTTCTTGGACTATCCCTTAATGAGTATTTGTTTTGAAAAGTTTAGTATGGAAAGAGTTAGTGGGTAAGGTGGAGGTAAAAGTTGATGTGAAGGTGTAAAGTGGAGGCAAAAGTTGATATGAAAAGTGTAATGTTGATGTCTCTTTAATAAGTTGAATTTACGAAACAACACACTTAAAAAGGGAACATAGGGAGTAGTTCCTTGCGATTTTTTCAATTCACCCTATCGGTTTAGCATAAATAGAGTAAATACTCATTGGCTCAACTTTTTGTCTACCATCATTGACTTCCTTACTTTTAGTTTTAGAAAATTTCTACTAAAAATTTTCTTTTTTCCATCACTCTTTCTAGGTCTAATTTGAAAATCTCTTGTGTGCTATTAAATCTTGTGAGGTTTGTTCATTTAAGCTTTACTCCTGCTTTAAATAGTGGACCCCTGTTAGTGAACAATAGGATTGGTTCACATGAATTAGTCAAGGTGCAGTAACCTGAAGACTAAATATATATATACTACACCAAGAAAGGACCCCGTCACACCAGTGACAAATATTCATATCTTCACTTCATCATTTTTGTTTTAGAGGGAAAACCTTTTGCAAACATTATTCCATAATCTCATAATTGAGAGTGTGACAAATCAAAACAGACAAGAATATATGATAGTAGGAATGAAAGCTAGCTAGTTCTAGCATTTGGATAGAGCTGGTTAATATTCACATCTTCACTTCAGCATTTTTGTTTTAGAGGGAAAACCTTTTGCAAACATTATTCCCTAATCTCATAATTGAGAGTGTGACAAATCAAAATAGATAGGAATATATGCCAGTAGGAATGAAAGCTAGATAGTTCTAGCATTTGGATATAGCTGGTTAATAATTGAAATTTAGAGGTTGAAGGGTCAAAATCATCCTACTTAAATTCCTCTTTCATTTATTTGAATCATCATTTGATTATTTGAAAGATGGATAATCAAATCTAGGTATCAAGTCAAGAAAAAAAATCCCGGCTATGTTTGGATGTTAGATTTGTGAAGGAAAAAAGGAAGACATTAATTTATTGTGAATTCACCTTTTTTTTTTTGTACTTGAAACAAAAGTGCATGTATGATACACTGTCACCTCCGTTAGGGACTATTATTGTGTGGCGGCTCCCCTAAGAACCCAACTGCAACCCAAGGATTTTTCACGACCATAATATTAGAGAAGTAACAAATACATGCGAAAAACGTAGGGAGAAACTAAAAAACACAAACGAAAAAAAAATAAGAGAGGTCAAGATTTACGTGGTTTTGCTTACAGATGTAAACTTACTCCATGGGACAGGCAAACAAGAGGCGATTCCACTATGTGAAGAGAACAATGTTCCAAAGAGCTACGATGGAGACAAACAAAAGCTCTCACAAAGAGACACTTACCAACCCCAAAATACAAGGTCTCTCATTCAAACGGAATCTCTCACCGATACAGATTATCTCTTATCAAGTCATAAGGTTTTAACCAAAAAACACAAAAGGAACGGAGTTCCACCGAAGGACCAGATGTCACACAAATGCAGATGATTCTCAAGAAATCCTACGATTTCAACCAGAAAGAATCACTAAAACAGATAATCTTCCAAATGTCCGAAGGCCTACATAACCCACTAGGGGTGATATCGGTTTGGTTCGGTTCAGTTCGAGGTCATTTTTCCAAGACCAAATCAGTTCCAGGTGATTTGTCACAGGACTGATCCCGGTCGATTTTAAATCGATTTCGGTTCGGTTTATGGTGGGGTTGGTGATAGGTTCGAATTGATTGTTGATAGTAATGTGTTCCGCAAATGCATTCATCTCAAGACAAGTGGGCCCAAGGTCTGGTGTTATTATTAAGGTTCCGACCTGAACAGCTTGTCAACATATGCAGGATCAATACTTGTTTGAATAGACCTCATCTATTCTGCATAAACCAGCCAACATAGCTGACTTGGTTAAAAACACCTAAAGCGAATCAAGGTCATCTGGGCAGGTCAATGTAGATTAGGCCAAGAAGGCTCTACATAACAAACTCCCAACAAATATGGGTTGTACCACAAGGATAATCAGATATCTACAAAGGATCAACCATAATTCAAAATGGCGTAGCTCATGAAGATTAAGCTTACCTACATCCAAATCTCTTTCGAGATAAGTGACTTACTCAAACGAACACTCCCAAATCTATTCTTTGGAATATTCTCCAACTTCCTCCACAAATGTAAGATAAGTTGGACCGTTATTGTAACGACCAGGATCCCCAAGCACCTCAAAACAATGGTAACATTAACTCTCCTAAAACAACCAATTGAGCTCTCTTCTCACTTTGTTTTTCCCACACAAGCACCATCTTTCCTATCAACAGCCCCCAATTCTCATCATAGCCACTCTTGACCCAAAATCATCCTTTACCTCCCCGGTCACCCCTTTATGCTATGAGCAATTCCTTTTTTTATAGCCTTTTGATGGCATAGCTTAAAAAATGTGTCTAAATAAGACACTTGTTCCCCTACCATTTATTTGTTTTAAATACTCAAGAGTGTGCCTTACATGCACACAGTCCACGTATAAAAATCACACCCCAAGCAACCACCTTTTCTTTTCTCAATTTTCACCTCTTTTAACTCTTTACCACATGTAAAACAAAAGCCTATAAATATTATAAAACATATAAAGAACTTTTATATTCACCAACGGTTTGTATAAAAAGACATATCAGGAGCTTGTACATTATAAATTGGGACTGGGCAATCAGGGTATTACAATACTCCCCCTTTTTACGAATTTCGTCCCCGAAATTTACTGATCAAGATTTAGTTGAATAAATTTCATGCTTCCGTTGTGCACCCTCCCTTTTTTTTCCCCCCCTTTAAAAAACAAACTCTTACTGCCAACACAAGTTTTAGTCAATATACCACACAGCCAACCACACCAGTCACACAACAGGCAATCGACTCACACCACATAGGCTATTGATTCATGCCACAAAGACCCACAGAGGCAATTTATATATCCACACCCCGAAAACAATTTATTCACGGCACGAAGGCAATTTATTCACGCCATGAAAGCTCTACCACGAAGGCTACAATTCCACGCAACACAAACAGAAATTGCTTAGTTTCACACCAGCTGTTTACCATAGGGAGAAACACATCACCAATTATTATGAAAGCTGTGCATCTAAAATCACATCTAAAGAATCACATGATCCTCAAGAGATCATACTCACAGACCATTCAAAATAAAAATAATAAAAAATGAAAATTCATGTCAGTTCCTTGATAATTTGTATGCATTTCACAATACAACCAGTTGACTAGGAAAAACATAATATATGCACATTTGAGATTGTAGAACAGTTTAATGGCTGTCATCTCGCCAGGTATTTTTCTTCTGAAGCTGCCAACAATTCCCCCACTCATATCTCGATCCGTTTATTGTACCATGATTAATTTCTAATTTAATTCAAAAAAGATTAATTGATTGGTTTTAATTTTGTGAATGATTAAACTAAGCTAAGCAGTGATTAAACTGGAGATGGAAAGAAAGATCTAGGGTTTCGAATCCACCCTGACCGCGTAACGAAAATATGCATATGCTAGGGTTTCTACTCGAATCACGATTTTGTCAAGAAGATTATTGTGTTGCCAACAGGCATGGCCTATCCCATAGCACGGCCCGTCTCGCTGGTACAACCCCGTCTCTTTCACGGCATGTCCAGTGGCACGACCCATCTTACGAGCATAACCCATCTCAGTCACCCAAGCACAATCAGTGAAAACTATTGATTAACTAGGTATTTGCATTGTGCTCACAAATACTCAACGTAATGGAAGAAGTAAAGCAATTTCATTCATATGTAATGAAAAGAGTTCTTAGTTAAACAATTGATCCAAATAAGAAACCTAAATCCTATACATAAATTAACGTTACTTAGAGCGGAGCTTCATCTTCCCCCCTAGATGAGGGGTTCAGCCGAACATGGAGCCTCTCTTCAACTTTTGAACCCCTAATAATGACCTAGGATTATCCTTTTATAGTGCTCACAACTCTCTTGGAGTCCAAGTAAAAGAATAAGTTTAGGAAGTCCAATCTCAACTAAACTTCCTAAAAATCCCGTTCTTGTCTTCTGCAGCCTGCTTCCAGTCCAATTTCGACCTTTAAGATGTTGGAATTTGGAAAACTCATAAACAAGAAAGTTGTAGGAAATTGAATTTCCTTTCGGGTGCCGCAAACCTTGTCTCAATTGGACACTCAAGCTAAAAGATATGGTCAAAATACTGAAGGCTGTCTAGATTCCTTTTCAATTCGGGATTGAATGATTTCCTTTCCAAATTGCACTTTATTTGGCTCATTGATCTCCAAATCCTACAAACACGTTATACTAATTAATCCGCATGAAGTAACAACATAAATGGACCCGCAGGTATAAGTTAGAGGGCTTAATTGAGTACAATTAAGCACCTATCACACTTACATAACAAGTATCAACATGAGTACTCATTTGCATACCTCCAGTATGAAGCATTACCACACACCCACACGAAACATTTAACCCATTTACTACTAACGAACCAAGGTTAGCTTAAACCATACGCCTACAACTCCTTCCAAGAATTAAATACACAAAGCCGTTATTACTTGGAAATAAAAAGAAATCCCGGCCCCAGGGAACCATACACAAAAAGCTTTCTCATACCTCAGTACCTAATTATAAAAGTCATCAAAAATACATTAGATGGTCAAGCCCCCACTGATTTTTTTTTCACCCTCACAAACAGATATAAAAAGAAAGCAAATTATACCAAGAACATCAACCCATGCATAACTACAATTTTGAAATCACCTACCGATTCCTAACACCCACACAGTCCCATTAGTAAGATCTATCGTCTGAGCTCTAATACCAATTGTAACGACCCGAATCCTCAAGCACCTCAAAACAATAGTGACATTAACTCTCCTAAAATAACGAAATTTAATAAAACCAGTTTAGCTTAGCTCTCCTCTCATTCCGTTTTTCCCACACAAGCACCGTCTTTCCTATCAACAGCCCCCAATTCTCATCATGGCCATCCTTGGCCCAAAATCATCCTTTACCTCCCCGGTCACCCCCTTATGCTCTGAGCAATTCTTATTTTTATAGCCTTTTTGATGACTTAGCTTCAAAAATGTGTTTAAATAAGACACTTGTTCCCCTACCATTTATTTGTTTTAAATACTCAAGAGTGTGCCTTACATGCACACAGTCCATGTATAAAAATCACACCCCAAGCAACCACCTTTTCTTTTCTTAATTTTCGCCTCTTTTAACTCTTTACTACATGTAAAACAAAAGCCTATAAATATTATAAAACATATAAAGAACTTTTATATTCACGAACGGTTTGTATAAAAAGACATATTAGGAGCTTGTACATTATAAATTAGGACTGGGCAATCGGGGTATTACATTATACACTTCGTGTATGGTACCTATAAGGCTATAAATAAGTCATTACACTCATAAAAAAAAGTACGGTAATATTTCAATTATGACTAAAGTTCTATTATCTTATCCTTTACACCAATACTGGCTTAGGCATCGGAGGGGTGTTGGCCGCCACCATACCCGTGTCCTTAACTTTGTTCTGTAGGTGATCAGTTGAGGGCAATTAAAAGTGATTCATACTTAGTTCGGTCAAGAATTTTGAAGATTTCGGTTTGACAGAAATGTGCCTACTTGGGCCAAATTAAAAACTTGTTGGGCCAAACCCACCACTTTTAAAATTTTCTTTTACCAAACACCAACTCACCCATTTTTTAACCCACAATCCACCTGTTTTTATTAAAAATATCGGGGTTTTTTTTTTCGATTTTTGTTTTCAGTTCGGTTTGGTTAAGTTTGGTCCTATAAATTTAGTTCAGTCCAGCCGTATTTCCAGACAACTGAAACCGAACCAAAATAATTATTTTTTCGGTTTGGACTGACCGAACCGAATGACCATCGGTCTGACTGAAAATCGAAAGTTCTGGTCTATTTTTTCGGTTGGTTCAGGGGTATCAGTTATTTTTTCACCACTATAACCCATCATGAAAGGGCCGGGGCAACCAGAAGCTGATGAAGATCTTCAAAGTACCCCCTAGGGGCCTCTTGGAGGGATTCACTCAAGAAGTTCATACTCTAATGGACTGCCCTATTCGTTTCCCAGTTTAGTTTTAGTTTTAGTTTTGATGATATCATCATTTCCCTCATTTCTTTCTCTATCTCTCTCCACTCATTACCTGATGACATCATTAAAACTAAACTAAACTATCTAACCAAACATAGCCACTTCTTGCCTAGACAGAATTCCTTGCACCCCAAGTCATAAACCAACAAGGAAACAAATCTTTAGGAAGTCCAAAACAAAGTCCAAATTGGCTAAATTGCGTATCGTCCGTTCGACGGACATGACCACCGTCCGAACGACATTAACAAAGAGCTTTGGAGTCACAAAACTGAGTCTGTCCAGACTGTCGTGACACATGTCCGGATGGGATTTACAGAGAAAAGAAAATCGAGCCGAATCCCAACAATATGGTTCTGTCACACTCCATCACTACCTGTAAGGGACCTCACCGCACCTATATCGAGATCGAAGGCTATCTCCTTCAAAATTACATAAACCCGATGATTATCCATAAAACGAAGTCTATCTCTTTCAGAATTACCTCAAACTCGATCATTATTTATACAACTAAGCCTATCTCCTTCCGAACAAAGTCTTTGTTGTTGCTTTATTTCTTTTTCTTTACAAGCCTAGCTATTTCTCAGCTTGTTGTCTAGTATCGATTGCTTTAATCGTTACAGATCCTGACATTGTTGATATTGTGTCTCGTTTTTATTTTCCTTGTGATATATGCTTTTTATTTTCCTTGTGATAAATACGAGTATAATTCTCATGTCGATTGATAATTATTTTTTTCCATGAGTAAGAATCGAATATTCAAGTTCTAGGTGTGTTAAGATGGTCGATTATTTTCACTTTCATTGAATTCATTGAATTTAGCAAACAAAATGAGAAGAAAATGAGTACATGATTGTATAAAAAAGAATACCCCTCGTTTAACTTTTCCCAAAAGAAATTCAAGATGCTAACGTAATGAATAAAGGAAACACCCAAATTTCAAAAGGCTCCTGGCAAAAGTTTAACAAAAGGGGGGAACAAATCTGCATAAATAATTGTAGTTGGCTGATAACGTCAAAAGGTCAACATTTCTTTTGGAGAGTTCAAAAAAGATTTCTTGAAGGTGCCAAGTCATTTTCAAGGCCACATATTAAGCTTTTTTTTTTTTAAAGAAGAGAAACCTACCCCATTTGTTCTTTTCCTATTCTTTTCCATGGGGTGATTAGACCACCCTACCAATATATCTTGTTAATTTTCCATCAACAAGAACATACCTATCATCCTTTAGTGAAAGAGGAATCAATGAAGACTAATTAGTAGTAGTAATTAATGTTCGATTATTGGGTCAGGCGGCCAGAAACTGAATTCTTGTGAATTCTCTAGTTTCGGCATGAATAACCTACCTTTGATAGGAATAGAAAGGAGATTAGTTGAGGTGCGTATGGCTCGGACTCCCATGACCGTCAAACCCAAAAAAAAAAAAAGGACTATCCTATCCAGCAGTGAAAATGGACTGAAGCGTCCAATTTATCAATATATGACCCTTTTTCGGACTTATTTAATGATCAAAACCGTTCTTGTTTTAG
Organism: Vaccinium darrowii; assembly: GCA_020921065.1. Taxonomy (NCBI): domain Eukaryota; kingdom Viridiplantae; phylum Streptophyta; class Magnoliopsida; order Ericales; family Ericaceae; genus Vaccinium; species Vaccinium darrowii. The sequence goes on from CM037153.1 coordinate 12,839,255, forward strand.
ACCTCGTTGACACCATTAATCAATTCAAAACTCGTGTTAATCGGATACCAATTCAAAATGATCACGGAGCACATTTATCTTGAAAAAGCTCTTCGTCAAGTAAATCAAACTCATTCATGTGAAGATAAATACGGATAGATCATATGTTATTGATACCGATTAGTATGAATTTGGACATGATGTTACAATTAAATATAAAGAGTGCCCGGTTTAAATCATTAAAGTGAATTAAAAAAATGCCCACAAATGGATATATATAACAATCGCTCGAGTCCATTTTCAAGACCAGAGGAGCTACTGTCCAACTTACTGGTATCTTTTTTTTGGTTAATGACTTGGTAGTATTTTCGACATATTTTGACAATCCACACTGTTTGTTTTGTAGATCTCATCAAGAGCATTATTTATGCAAAGAATAAGGTTGATTGAATATTTGTTGCAATCTCAATATTTAAATTTTCTTTGGGTAAAAATGGATCGTTTTAATTCTTCTCCTTAGTCAATTGATTTGAGTCAAACACTTATTGATATCCGGTTAATCTGATTTTTAGCACGGCAAATTTATGCATTTGGATATGATTCGAACGGCTCCGATTTTTAAAATAGATCATGGGACTTCACGTTATTGGATGGTGTTCGAAATGATTTCGACATAGCAAAGGAACCTTTCTATATGTACAGACCAAGACGTACAGATAGTGTACAGTTCAGTTTGGGGACCCACATTTGGGTCTCACACGAACGATCCAAACCGTTCATTTTCCGAGGGGCCTCTAGAGAAATCACTTCAATTGGACGTGTGTAAATGCTTGATCCAAATTCGATGAAATGGAGAGATTTTGGATCAAGCATTTACACACGTTCGATTGAGCTGATTTCTCGTGAAGCCCCTCGGAAAATCATTTTAAGATCAATAAATGGCTTGGATCATTTGTGTGGGACCCAAAAATGGGTCCCCAAGCTGGTCTGTACAGGGTCTGTATACACTTCATTTGTACCTTTAGTTTTTTTGGTAGCAAAGCTCATCTTAAACACACCTACCTCTCTCTTGTGACAAGATTTTTTTGTTGGTCAAAACTCTTGCGACAAGATTAACTTCGAAATTGCATTGACACGTGTTTTTGTCGGCATATTATATTGTTAATTAACTTAGGCCCCGTTCCGCTAAAAAAAAAACAATTTTGTTTTAACTAAAAAACTATCTCGTTCCACTAACAAAAAATCACTTAGTTTTTTTGCAAAACTAAAAACCAAAAAAGCCAAAAAACTAGTTAGTGGAACAAGTTAGTTTTTTTGCAAAACTAGACATACAAAAAACTAGTTTAATGGAACAAGTTCGTGGAACAAGTTAGTTTTTTTGCAAAACTAAAAACAAAAAAACTAGTTAGTGGAACAAATTAGTTTTTTTGCAAAACCAAAACATCCAAAAACACCAAAAAACCAAAAAAACTAAGTTAGTGGAACGCCCCCTTAATCTTCTGTGGATTGTAGTGTGCTGATGACAAATAAATTGAAGGCTTTAGATCATAATCTTGTCAGTCCAGCTCCTCTCCAGTGATTGGAGAGAAAAACCTCTCCAATTTTGGTCTGGAAAATATTTTTAAGATCTCACTCCAATGGATCGGAACCGTTCATTTTGTTTAACTCGTTGAGAACATCAAGTATATCAGAAATCAAGTTTATTTAACATTAGTATTTGATATGATTTTGGAACACATTTATCTTGCAAAAATAAGATTGCAACACTGAACAAAACCCATTTCTACTATTTTTGCAGGACCTGGGGTAGGCTGCAGAGCAGCTGTTGCGCACAATCCGGGTCATCCGTTGCTTCAACCAAAATTGGATGGGTTGTTCTCTCCAATCCATTTGAAGATATTAGAGAGGAGCTGGGCTCTAATCTTGTTGAAGGGATGTCTCAAAAAATAGTTTTACTTGCTTGTCTAGAATTTGCCAACTATTAAATACTTCACACTCTTATTTTATACCTTCTCCGTCCCTTTTTAAATGATCCCTTAAAGCAATTTCAAACCCCTCAAAAACATATTTCTCTATTTTATTTTTTAATTTGTTTTATACCAAATTAAATTGCTCATTGAGTACTTTAATTTGGTGTAAAAAATATTTTAAAACGTTATACGAAAGTACATTTTTTAACATCCACAAAAATACTCGTTTTCTAAAGGTATCATCTAAAAGGGACGGTGGAAGTAGTACTATTTGGTACTTAAAAAATGTGTTTGAACACCATCCTTTTAATATTTCTCTTTTGTCCTTGTTCATGGAAAAAATCAAAACTATTCTTTCAAATTTGTACAAGAAGTTAATTTTGAAATTCCATACGAATAACAATAAAAAAGAAAGAATATTTAGATAGAAAGACAAGTGTTGAAATTATTCTCAATAGTTTATCATATCAAGGTTCAATCAAACATGCCAACTTTAAAATATACCAAATCGGTTCAACCAAACAATTTAGAAGCTCCTCCCTAACCTTTTCAAACTCACAGATCTGACTTCCACCCCTAACCCAAAAAAAAAAAACTCTTTGGATTATTGGAGATTTGTCTGACTATTAAATTCAGTAGTCCGTAATATGCGAGGCATGTGTAAAATTACCTGATTGTTCCACACTAATTGGCTTTTAATTTTTTTGATTTTGTCTTTATTTAAAAAAAATTCTCGATTGTTTAGTTTTGCGTCAAACTTCTTACGTTTTTTTGATTCGTCTCGACTTGAGGAATCGGAAAAGTAAAAAATTATGAGAGTTACCCAATTTTTTTGGAAAATATACAGCTAAAAAATTTGGGTAATTCTCATAATTTTTTACTTTTTTGATTCCTCATGTCGAGACGAATAAAAAAACGTGAAAAGTTTGACGTAAAATTAACAATCGCAAAAAAAGTTGAATAAAGACAAACCAAAAAATACTTAACAGCTGACTTGTTATAAATATTAAAACAAAAAACAGCTATAAATATTAAAACAAAAAACAATGCAAAGACCCTCACTTGCTATGGGAGAGTCGTATTGTATTCTTTTTTTTTTGGGTGCTTTGGAAGTGTAAAACTGTAAACATTAAACAGTGTGTTAAAGTTCATACATAAACAGAAAGATGGCCTAGTCCCCAAACATGGCTCCTACTGAGCCAATCATCACACACAAATATACGAACAGATTGCAAAGATTCCTCCGTCACTACCAAGTCTTAAGGTTGCATGTTCCGCACCCAATAATTAGATGTAATTAGCTTCACGAAAGATATGCGTGAGGATTGATTGAGTGCGCTCTAGCAACCTCCGAGAATCACTAATCAGATTATTGTTAGGGTGATTAGCAAATGAGTCATCATTGATTAATTGTACCGCAACAAGAGAGTATTCTATCTGAATATTGTTGTATCCCTTCTCAAACATGATGGTGAGGCCACAGTAGATGCCCTAAGTTTCTGCTTCCAAGCTTGAGACAGATTCCAGTTTGCCGTAGTATCCTAGCAACCACTTGCCATCATGGTCCCTGAATAAGCCACCATATCCTGCTTTTTCCATCACTTTCATACAAGCTTCCATCGGTATTGAGTTTTACCCTGGCTGTCAGAGGAGGAAACCAACGAGTAAGCAAAGTATTTGAATTGCCATTGAAAAGTGAGAATTTGAATGCTTCAGTAATCTCGGTAGCATAGGTAATGATGTTTCTGTGGCTCACATTGGTGTCCACTTCAATATTTTCAGAACTTTTCATATTGCGATCTTTCCATATTTGCCAAATAATAACAATAGAAAAAGTTTTCCACTGAAACATCATTGCCTGTACTTGCCTTACCTTTCAACTTGAGGTTTGATCTAAACCAATCAATAGTTGGGCATTCAGATATTCCCCTTATCCAACGGCTATTATAGAAGCAATTTTAGGCGTCTTGGACTCCACTACGCTCCTAAAGAGATGCGTTAGATCCTCAATGCTGGAATTGCATCTAGGACAGAGATTAGAAGTAGCTATGCCTCTATGGGCACGCATTTGATTTGTCGGCAGTCTGTCATGTAAAATAAGCCATAAGAAAATTTTGAGTTTTTGAGGGATTTTAATCTTCCAGATCCATGACCACCAGGTGGTGTCATTATCCTCCTGATCAAGTAATTCATAAGCCCCTGTTCAAAAAAAGTAATTCATAAGCCGCCGCAACCAGGAATTTACCATTATGATTACCAACCCAATGCATAAAACCTCGCACCTGGCCCATTACTACACCAAGTCTAACCGAACATCACTTTAATATTTTTTGTTTGTTGTTTTGAAATATGCCTAAGTTTTAACAGCAGAATTCAATCTTGCACGGCGTCGCCTTTGTAATAAACTGGTTTGATATATATATATATATAGGATCAACTTCTAATGAGGGATCCCTCATTTTAAATAAAATGAGGACCTCATGCTTCCCGACCAAATTTCGACGATCCAGATCGTTAGATGTATTTAAAAAGTGTTTTTAAGGTCCGTCGCGAGGATTCGTCCAAAAAAAATACCCGTAAGGGCTTCATCCGATCATTTTATGTTAAAAACGCTATATATAACGTTTTTAACAAAAACTAATCGGATGAAGCCCTTACGGGTATTTTTTTTGGACGAATCCTTGCGGTGGACCTTAAAAACACATTTTAAACACATCTAATAGTTCGGATCGTCAAAATTCAATTCGGAAAGTGGAAAAATTGCTTGGTCCTCATTTTATTTAAAATGAGGGATCCCTCATTAGAAGTTGATCATATATATATATATATATATATATATATATATATATATATTGTTATGTTTTATGGTTCAAAAAAAAAAAAAAAAAAACAGCAGAATTTATTGTGGCAGCAAAACTTTCCATAGATAACTAATACTAGTAGAATACACTTCGCTGATTTTCTTCCTCACTTTGGGCTGGTGGTTGAGTTGTTAATTTTTATTCCCACTATAAAGCAATTTCTTGCGTAGAGGTTTTGGAATTAAAACTTGATAATTTTCACTTATTGGTACTTTGATTTATCTTTTAAATACGGAATTAAAAAAATGAAGCAAGGAAACTTTGGAGTGATTACGAAGGCATAAACTAACTCATTTGTCAATTATTTTGAATACGGAAACGAAAGCGAGTTTAAATCGCATGTGTGCAAATTTTTCTATTCCCTTGTTCTAGTGTATTTTTGGTTGTTGGATCAAGTGAATTTTTTTTTTCTATCTTTTGAAATTCTTATGTTATTTAATGGTTAGGAATACATTGATACGTAGCAATTTAGGTATTGAGGGGAAGGAACTCATAATCAGAGTCGGTCCTCAGCTAAAACCGGAGATAATGTCACTTTATGCCTCCCCAAAATTACAAACTTTTGGAACCGCTCTCACTTTGGTACCTCTTATAATATCACAACAAAAAAGGACCTTATACTATTAATCATTAGGAGATATGTGGAGCTAATGGCTATTTATTTTCGGTTGTTGGATCAAGTGAATTTTTCTCTCTCTTGAAATTCTTATGTAATTTAACAGGAGATGAGGTCGCTCTATGCCTCCCCAAAATCACAAACTTAGGGCCCTCTTTCACTTTGGCTCCACTAATAATAGCACAAAAACAGAACAAAAACACCGATCAAAATAATAATAATAATAATAATAGCACAACAAAAAATGACTTTATCTTTAATCTTTGGTTTAGGCCCTCGAAAATTCTAAGTCCGGCCCTGATCATACTTAGACCATTACTTCGGGTCAAAAATCTAATTTTTTTGCATGCTTTTTAAATCTGGTTTTAAATAAGTTGTTGTCTGAATTAGTAGCTTTCTTCCTCTAGTTAAAAGCTTTTATTTAAATAAAGGACCAAATTTCTCAGCAATCCACTAAAGTATATTGTCTCGTGTTATTTGGGAATTTTCGAGCCCGCTCAAAACATTCACATCTAGTATCATAACTTTTTCAGGGGACCTCGGCCAATTTTTTGAATCCCGACCTGTTTTTCCTCACTAGATGTTACAAATTTGAAACAAGATTTCATTTTGATGACTTGAACCATTCCATTTTAAGTATTTGTATACAATTTTTTTTTGGACAAATGCAAATTTAACCTAACATCTTTATCTATAGTTATGGGTCTTTTGGCCTAATATTTCACTTTTATATACTGTGATATGGTCTTCTGTATAAACATTGAAAAATGAAGACCTAAAAATGTTAGAATGTTTGGTGATAACCCTAATCGGAAAATATAGTCACAGCTGAACATTCCATAGTGGGTGGGAGCCCCATTGGTCACTTTCAGAGGGGAAGCAACACTAGTCACTAATCTCTTTTGAAACGTAAAACGTCATTCAACTCATTTCATATCCAACTTCTGACTTGAGCATTAGAAGGCCACCACATCGCGTCGACATTAGATTTCCTCAACACTATATGAAAAATCAATATTAGGAGAAAATCGTTTTATTATCAAAGGTAACTAACCTTACAAACACTCTGGCGCATAAAACCAAATAGACAACAGATATCAAGATAAGTTATGGTTTTTTCTTTTTTAATGCTAGATCGAACATGCATAACCCTCGCATAGTCGTACAAATTTTCATTAAAAAATTGTTATAGGGTCCATTATAGCTTTTTATAATACCTCTAGTCCACCTAATGTTTTCATAACATCTCTAATCCACCAAATCACTTTTTTTATTCTGTTAGGTCCACTCCTTATTTTTCACCGGACAAAAATGCCCATGTGAGAAAAGTCGTTCGTTGAATCTCTTTTAGGACTGAAACACGCATACAGAGAGGGAGAGGGAGATCGAGTGAGAGGTTTCGAGTTCTTCTTTGTCGTGACTGATCGATTGGGTGAATTGGTCGACATTAAAGATTCATCAATTTCTCAATTTACTGGGCGAGAAGATGTTACGAGGTTGGCGATTTGGATGGAATATTAAAACTCCTCAAAATTCCTTCGATTCCTCTTCTCTGGTAATCTCATGGACCTCTGATTGATTGATGTTCTTTTGTCCATCCCTGTGGATCTTTTTACATGTTTTCCTGCTTAAGTCATGAACTACATAATCCGATTTCGGTTTTGAATAAATCTGGGCATTCTTCGTGTTCGCGAAGGGAGAGGCAGAAATCTCGTCCTACTTATGCGAGTAAAAGTATATCACACTGCAAGTTTTGCATAGTATAATGACTGATATGCGGTATTATGTGGGCTCTTGGAGGAATATCAAAAAATCTGCCATCAATCAGCATCGACATGCTTGGTTTGGAGTATCTCTTTTGAGATCTTATACTTTCATGTTAATCTACTCGGCTTTCTGGAAAAAGAGATGATGCAAGTGTGTTGTTTGATGAAATGCCTAATAGAAAAGCAATGTGGTGGACAACAATGTTGTTTTTGTCTAATCCCCATCAAGCTCAACTCCACATTGGTTAAACAACATTGCTTTTCTACCCTAATGACATATGTTAAACATTACCGTCACCTGTGATTAGCTATGAATATAAATACAAACAAGTTCGGATTTCAAAAAAAAAAAAAAAATGATAAGAACCACTATGCTTCGTGCATCCATCCGTAGTGAGCTTTGTGGTAAGCAAGCATTGAGACAAAAATAGGTGTCAGAACATATCCGATCTTTTTACGTTTTGCATCTTCAATTTGTCTTATTTTTGCATCTTGCTGATCCTATGTTTGTTGAATAATGCATGGTACAGAGAAATTTTTTTTTCCCAAAGTAAATGGATCTGATGATTTTGTAATACCATGGTACACACTGTACATACAAGATTAAGGCCCATTTTGGATGTCATTTGGCAGGTGGACATGGACCACGTTGAAGGATCTCATTTTGAAAGTTATTCGTCGAACTTTATGAACATGTGGAATCAGAAAGAGGAAAGCAATATGAATCTGGCAATAGCCTTTGCGCTCATTTGGAAGTAGGGCTGTAAATGAACTGAGCCGTTCGTGAACTATTCGAGGCTCGATTCGGTAAAGGCTCGTTCGAGTTCGATTCGAATACTAAACGAACTGAACCTGAACCTCAATTTTAGGCTCGTTTAATAAATGAGCCGAACTTGAACTTGACAATATTCGGCTCGATTAGGCTCGCGAACTTTGAATATATGTATATCTCATAAGAATTTTCTATATAACATTGGATATGTATAAACTTTTACATATACATAATGAAAATTTTATAACTTGTACTTGTATAAACCAATAAAAGTACTATAAACTTAAATTTTACTAATATGTTTTTATAATTTTATACATGTATGAACTAATTTATGTACAAAATAGATTTTTTTTGAAGTTCTAGACTTATATTAGAGCATAAATATCTAATATTTTTTCCTCGTTAAGGCTCGTGAACAAGTTCGAGTTCGACTCAAACCTAGGCAAGTTCGGCTCGAGCTCGGCTCGTCAAATTTTCATTGCGTTCGAGTTTGGCTCGAGTTCGTTTAAAAATTTAATGAACGAACTTGAATATTCTAAAGCTCGGCTCGATTCGGCTCGTTTACAGCCCTATTTGGAAGTGTCGAAATGATCTGGCCTTTGAGAACAAACACACATATCGCAGCATCACGTACCAAGGAGTTCATCGCAGCTGCTAAAATTGGAACACATGTCTTGAAACACTGGACGAAAACCATTGAAACCATTTTTTTCAACTTATTTGTGTTCCGATGAGGCACTTAACGATATTCGATTGAGTTGATTTTTAGTACACTTATAGTAGTCGACGAGTTCTATGCGGTGGACATCTCAGATCATCTAAACGGTGCCAGCGCGGCGCCGAAATGGGCTCGCACAGCACGCTGCGCAACACTCCCCCCATCCCTTTATTAATGATAGAGCTATTGGCCTTTAATTTCAAATAAGAGCTGTGAAAGCCTTTTAAGGCCCCAATATATATATATAATTCGATGTCCATCAATGTATATTATAGCATTTGTGTTGCTTTTTGCTTCTTTTTTTTTTTTTTTTTTTTCTCTCAGTTGCAATTTGTCGTTAATTCAATGAAAATTGGACTTCGCTGAAAAAATCGCCGGCGCAAATAACCATATCTTTTGAACCACAAGATGTGGTTTTTCTGTACTATATCTTTGTTTTAAAGCCTACTTGGTATCAGATGTGGTTATCTGAACTCACAAGATGTGGTTATCTAGAGATTCTGGACTATATATCTCTTTTTTTTTAAAGTCTACTTGGGGTCAGATGTGGTTATCTGAACTCATAAGAGGTGGTTATCTGACTCAGAAGATGTGGTTATTCGGATTGTAATTTTTTTTTAAAGCCTACTTGGGATTTGATGTCGTTATCTGGACTCACAAGATGTGGTTATCTGGCAATTATGGAGTATATCTTCTTCTTTTTTAAAGCCTAATTGGGATCAGATATGGTTATTTGGACTCACAAAATGTGGTTATCTGGTGATTTTGGACTATATCTTTTTTTTTTTAAGCCTATTTGAGATCAGATGTGGTTATCTGAACTCGCAAGAGGTGGTTATCTGACTCTGTGGTTATTTGGACTGTAATTTTTTTTTTTAAAGCCTACTTGGGATTTGATGTAACTTTTCTGGAAAGTCTGCCGGAAAAGTTTGTTGGAATTCCACCGGTGCCGGAAAAGTTCATCGGAAAATTCTACAGGCGCCCGAAAAGTCGCCGGAAAATTTTGCCAGTGCTGGAAAAGTCGCCGGCAAATTAGACTTCGCCGGAAAAGTGACCGACGCAGATGTGGTTATCTGAACTATGTCATTTTTTTAAAAAACCTACTTAGGATCAGATGTGGTTATCTTGACTCGCAAGAGGTGGTTATCTGTACTCACAAGATGTAATTATCTGGGTATATTTTTGTTTAAAAAACTTACTTGGGATCAAGTCCTCAACCACCCAAGCACTACAAGGTAGCAACACAAACCCTCTGCTTTTAACATAAAAATTTTACTGAAAATTGAATAAAACAAAAAAATCACTTTTTCAAAATGGAGGTGGTTATCTGGACTCAAAAGAGGTGGTTATCTAAACTCAAAAGAGGTGGTTATCTAAACTCATAAAATATGGTTATCTGGACTATATCTTTTTTTTAAAGCATACTTGGGATAATATGTGGTTATCTGGACTCACAAGAGGTGGTTATCTGGACTCAAAAAATGTGGTTATCTCACCGAAATACTTGGATTATTGGCCAATAATCCAAGTATTTCGGCTTTATTCAAAAAAATATTTGGTTTGACCATAAATTTATACTTGTTAGATTCGCCTCGCCGAGAGGAATCCAGAAACCACAAAATCTTAACGTGAAATTAACAAATGCAAAAAAAAAAAAAAATTGAATAAAGATGAAATGAAAAAACCAAAAAACCATAATCTTCTTTTTGGCCAAAGGAGTTTGTAACTTGCGTTTATCCTTTTTCTTCTCTTTCTCTTTCGAGCAATGCTACACAACAAAAATGAACAACAAAGTGGACAACAAACTCACACGGGGTGTGGGCTCCACACACACTTCACACTCAACTGTGTGTGGAGCCCACACACCATGTGAGTGTGTTGTTCACCTTGTTGTCCATTTTTGTTGTGTATTTAGCATTTTTTATTTCTTTCTCTCCTCTCTATGTACCCTTTTTGAGTTCATTTATATAATTTTTTGTCAATCTAAAAAAAAAAATTCTACTCGAAGATCGGAGACCAAATATCCACAAAATGGTAGGACAGTTACTATTGTAATGAAAACTTGGTGAAGAGGTTGAGAACATTATACATAAAAAATCGTGAAAAACCAGTTTATTCTAAAAAGACCTTTAGCGGAACACCTCCTTATCTAGAATCACAAGAGGTGATTATCTGGACTCACAAGGTATGATTATTTGGATTATATCTGGAATCACAAGAGGTGGTTATCTGGTCTTTTTCCTTTTTGATTCTCTTTAATTTTTTAATTTATTATTTTTTTTAAAAAAAACCCTACTTGAGATTAGATGTGGTTATTTGGAATCACAAGATGTGGTTTTTTGAACTCAAAAGATATGATTATCTAGACTATATATTTTTTTTTAAAAAAAGCCTACTTGAAATCAAATGTGGTTATCTGGACCCACAAGATGTAGTTATAGGGACTATATTTTTTTTTTTATAAAAATCTATTTGGGATTAGATGTGGTTATCTAGACCCACAAGATGTGGTTATCTGAAATATTTTTTTTATATAAAAACTTACTTGGGATCAAATGTGGTTATTTGGACCCACAAGATGTGGTTATCTGGACTCACAAGATGTAGTTATCTAGACTATATCTCCTTTTTAAAAAAAATTGAAATTAGTACTGTAATTCAAAAAGAAATGATTTGAGTTTGTGATGGCCTTAACAGAGTTGAATGGAGAAAAAACAGATTCATCTAGGAGACCAGGAAGTTTCAACAATCTATTTAGCACAATTTCTCCCATTAATTAATGTAAAAAAGACAAAAAAAAAAAAAACAAAACCTACTTGGGATCAAATCCTCATCCAAACACCATTGTTGTATTTATTTATTCATTGTGCACCAAAGTACACTTTCTTTAACGAGGATTGCTGTTAGCCGTAGACTTGCATGTGCAAAAAATAAAAAAGAAAAGAAAAGGCAAAAAGAGGTGGTTATCTAAACTCATAAGATATGATTATTTTTTACTGTTTAAAAATAACATTAAAAAAAATAATACCAAGTAACAAGTCTAGTCTACCTCATATTTCACAAAAGGTGGTTATCTAGAGTCACAAGATGTAGTAGTTATCATTGAACAACGTGGTAAGCAGACTTAACTGTAAAGCAACAATTTTTAGTATGCTCCCAGACTAAGTCATTTTCAACATCTCTAACAGGGATGTATGAGGAAAATATCCTTACAACCACCACCTCCGGGAATAATGCTGAAACTAATGGTCTTCTGCACAGCTCTGATTGAGCATCTATTAAGCTTTTTTTTTTTTAGCGGCAGTATCTATTAAGTTTTCTGCTTTAAAGTTGGTTAAACTATTCTCCAAATTTCGACTATAGTAAGAATTCACAACTCCCGGGATCCAATTGTCTTTGAAAACTTCTTTCCCCATAAAATGTTTCTCCGACCCCATTAAGAAGTTGATGAAGGATTAGATGCAAGAAAATCTGACCGTGACTATACTTACCAAGAAGAACCGAAGAAAGCAAGGAATCTGAGTTTTATAAAATCCACCAAGCCGCTTGAGCCAACAAGGTTTGATGTTCATAAAAAAATAAAAAACTAAGGCAACTAGAAGCCATTTGGTTTTTCTTTTTCAAGGAATCTGGAAGCCATTTGTTTTTCTTTTTCAACGAACGAGATGTTTCAAGTTGCATTCAAGCATGCTACTAAATCTTCTAATCATTAAGAAATTCTGAAATTGTCATTGACAATTTTATCCGTCCAAAGCCATATGGTCCCAAAAATACAGTGAGTCATTTCATCGAACACGTAATGTACATGGTAATATAGGCATCAACGAAAAAAACAACCTACCATTCACAGATTCGCGGATGACAGTAGGTGAGTGATTTCCATGCAGCAACTCATTGACTCAGCATATTCGCAATGCATACATTAAGCTGAAATTGAATTTGACGGCCACAAAAAACCGAACCTCAAGAGTTTACAAAAACAAAAAACCCAAACGGAAAGAGACGATCAAATTCGACGTCAATGATAAGAAGCTAAGCAATGGAAACATGAGGAAGAAACAGTTTCTTGGCCGAGTGAAATTGTTCGGCAGCCAATTCAAGAGAAAGGGTGAAGAAGGCTTGGTGTATTATCAGTTGGAGAAGAGCTGATTGTGCTATTGATCGTCGGTGGGTGGGCCTGTAAGCGAAGCATCTTTTTGTCTTCAGAGGGAAGTCAGGTGAGCCAGACAACAGAACGATCGAGGGAGAAAGGCGTTTGGCTTTAGTATTGATGGTATTTTTGTCTTTTGGGCGCGTGTGTGGACCGGAGGCTTTATGAAATTACAGAGTGGATCCGATACTTCACTAACTGTCTATAGTGGACCTCCCAACAACTAGCCCAATTTTCATTCATATTTATTGATCGACTTGTAAACACATCAATACCTAAAAATAAACTTCTCTTATTGTCAAATGTGACCCTAATCGAGGGAAATAAAAACCCTATAGTGCACTGCCCAGTACAGCACCTTATAGTGCACATCCAGAGTTTAACAAAACTCTGCTAGGAAAAAGTTAACTATTACCTCTTCCTTGAAAGAGTTTGGTTAAAATCAGGACCACCGATTACTGAGATGGACGGTTTGGATATGCATACAGGGTTAAAATTCAGACCAGATTACCGAGATGGATGATTTTGATGTCCCTTACAGGGTAGTGCACTACAAGACCCTCAAACCCGTAATAGAGGGAATAGGCTTCATCACGGTAATTGATGACAAAAAATCTGCACTGGCCAAGATAAAATCCAAACCATTGATTGCGAGATGAATGGCTCAGATGCCGCACGGTCACATAATCAGAGAAGTTTATATTTAAGTGTTGATGTGTTTACATATCCATAAATACTTAAGGGGTGTTCTGACTAAAAAATTGAGCCAGATTAATTTTTAGTCTATATTTAATTTTTTTGCATTTATCAATTTTGCGTTAATATTTTGTGAATTATTGATTCGTCTCGACTAGTGAAATCTAAAAAGTGAATAAAGATGAAAATAATCCAAAGGGTTTGTTTGTCTTGAATTGTTTTTGTTTTCAGTGAACTTTTTAAAAGTTTTGAGCATAATTATTTTACGTTTTAAATTATTCCTAAACAAACCAATAATTCAAAAAAGCGATGCAATATTTATGTTGTTGTTGCTATATATATATATATATATATATATATATAAAGAAGCGATGCAATACTAATACTCCTAAATGCAAGAAAAAAAATTATAAAAAAATAAAAACAATAATCCAACTTAATTATTTAGAGAGAGAAAAAAAAAAAAAAAAGAAAGAAAGAAAGAAAGAAAGAAAGAACCGGGGAGATGCTCTAAATGGGATGAGAAATGAACCACTCTTTTCACATGCGGGAGGGATAATCACAAGAACCCGCATCTGCAAATCACAAATCTGAAATCTCGAAGTTCTAAAGTAGAAGAGGAGATGCTCGACGGTGTGGTCTTTCTAACCAGTATGTCCGACGGTGCGGTCTTTCTAAAGATGAAGAAGAAGAAGAAGAAGAAGACCAGGATGTCCGACGGTGTGACCATGGACCATTCCATTGGGGAAAACCTTCCACCGGAGATCATCGAAAACGTACTCTCTCGGCTAATGAAGATTCTCTGCCGATTCAAGTGTGTCTCTCCCTCGTGGAATTCCCTAATCTCTTCCATCCGTTTCGCCAAAACCTGCGGCCATATATCCAATAATACCCACACCCCACAAAAAACCCTTCTCATTTCCAGCACTCACGCTCTCTACTCCGTTGATTTCGCAGCCGCGAATCCGATTGCGGAAAAGCTTGATATCACGCTCTCTGTCAGGGACTCCACCAACCGAGTCCGTGGTTGGGGCTCTTGCAATGGCTTGGTTCTGGTTTCTGATGTAGGTAGGAATTACAACCTCTTCTTGTTGAATCCATTCACTAGAGAATGTAAGGAACTGCCCGATTCCCCTTTGATTGACCTCTGTTTTTGTAAGGATTACGACTCTATTCTAAATGGATTCGGTTATGACTCGTCTTCGGATCATTACAACGTTGTGATGCTCCTTCCCTGTCGTTTTGTTAATTCTGATGGCAATGCATGTATTACTAAAGTGGCTGTCTATTCACTGAAAACTGATGCTTGGAGGAGAATTGGAGACACCCGTTATTACCCTGAGGATAATGCTTCTCCTGGGGTTTACTTTAATGAACGTATTCACTGGCTTTGTCGGAGGACTAGTGGTTCTAAATTTCTTGTTGCTTTTGATTTGTGGGATGAGATTTTCAGGGAAGTGAACCTGCCTACTTCGTTTGATATTCAAAGGTTGGGGCATCACTTCAGGGCAGTTCTTGGTAGTTGTCTATGTTTAGTTTTTTCTCCCTTAAATGGTGGCAAAATTGAAGTTTGGATGATGAAGGAGTACGGGGTAACAGAGTCGTGGACCAAATTTACGGTTGCTATTCCCGGGGTGTCTCTACGGGATATGTTGTATTTGTCAGCAGAAGAGGTTTTCGTTTTTAGGACATTTGGATGGAAACGAGATGACTTTGGTTGAGAGAAACTAGTAGTGTACAATCCAAAAAATGAAACACTGAGGGATACAATGGTTTGCGGCATTCCAATGAGATATACAGTTGAAGGCAACTACATTGAGACCCTCGTCTCTCCTAATCATGGAGGATGAGGACGGATTTGGAGACGCTGTGAAGCCTATTTAGGTGAAAGTTCAAAGAGTTATCAGGTATGTTTCCAACGCAGAAATTACTCTGTCCTTTCTTTTGTAGATGCTAGACAAAGCATATCAGGTGAGCATCTATATTTAGAGGTTGCAAATCCTTGTATCCCTTTTTGATACTTATTATGTTGAGTTATATAGGACATTGGTAAGTGATGTATGTTGAATTAAGATAATGCCTTGATCATTCACGAGTGGCTAGGGCGCACTCATAATGGTTGGAATATAACCTATGAAGCATGATTGCATAAGTACTTATAGATGGGTGTCATATCCGTGTCATGTCCACATAGGATACGAATACTCCTTGGATACTCACTGGCACGTATCTAGTACTCCTTATAGATGGGTGTCATATCTGTAGGTTTGGACATATGGGTTCCTGGTATGAACCTTTTATTGACACTTGGCAGTGACAATATCAAAATTACCCTACTTAACAATCTTACCCTTTGGACTCACTTTGATGGAACCAATGTGACCTATGCCTCGAAGTGAGGTTTTTTTGGTTTGGCAATATTTTTTGCATCCTTAGCGTCAATCCTGCACGGCGTGGTACCACCTTTGGGTCTTCCTTTAGTGTTGGACTGAACTAACAAGTCTTAGATACAAGTATCCACATCAAGGGAACTCACTGCCTCGTCATCCTAGGTTTGGCAACTGTTGGACATAACATCTAGGTTTTTATTTATCTAATTTAACTTCTTCAGAAATTGAAATCTTATTGTGGAAATGTTTGTGGTATTAATGCTTCCACAGTCTGGGTGTGTAGAATGATTTAGGAAAGTAACGGTATCGTCATTCCTTGACTTGCTAATGGAGGGGCCATTCACCTAAATTGGTGAGCAACGATTCCATTCATAATGTGCATTCTGGCATTTTCTTGTAACAAACCAAATGATGGATTGGACGTTCCATTCTAGTGACCCCAACACAACCTAAGGGCATCCACGGTGGGCTCCCTAAAAATGGCTCATAAGTTGACTCCTAAGGTGTACACATAAGCCTAATTGGGGTCCATTTGACACTCCTAGAGTTTTCTAAATATAGAGAGCATGCGTGCACCCAATGGACTAGCAAGAAAATTTTCTATTTTGTGAAGAAAGTAATAAAAAAAGTTTGGGTCCCATAAAAAAAAAAAGGATTAAAAGGGCTTGGGTCTCACTTGAAGCTAGTTACAAGACTAGTTAGATTTAGTTAATGGGTTAGGAGCCATGCTTAGGAGCCACCATTGGGAGCTTGTATTGGGAGCTCATTGAAGACCATAATTGATCGAATGGCTTGCTAAATTTTAGGAGCCTCACCTAGGAGCCATTTTAAGAGTCCATTGTGGATGCCCTAAGTTCTTTATCTACCAGATTGGCCTCAATTTTGTACCTTTACCCACTGTGTCCTACAAGGTGGAAAGGCTCAGCCACTTAAAATAGTGAATGAAGATACCATTTGTAAGGTGTGTTCTGTGACTTCTGTCATTTTCAATGAACCAAATGACGGTTTGAGATTCCATTCAAGTGAACCAAACACAACTTTTTGTTCTTTATCTACCGGATTAACCTCGATTTCTTCACAGTGGGCAACGCAATTTTTTGTTCTTTATCTACCAGATTAACCTCGATTTCTTCCCTCTGCCCACCGTGTTGCAGGAAGGAGGAAAGCCTCATCCACCTATTTGTTGATGCCATTCGTCTCAACTTGATAAGTAAAGATGTTCCTTCTACTAATAATTTGATGGCGACAGCCCCATTGTAGGTACTTGTAAGATTTGTTGCTGCGTTGCCCTCATCTATTAAAATGATAATAATAATAATAAAGAATTGTTGTTAAGTCCATCATACACTTTTGTAATATGTCTAGTCCCCCTCTTCTTTTCAAAAAGCCCCGTTTCCTGTTTCAACATTTTGAAAGCCTAAGGTCCACTGGCCTTTTTTATCTAGTAAAAAATGCCCTCAACTAAAACCTCACCCCTCTCGATCTCATCCCTTCCACTCCTGATCTGAACATCTGTCAGTCATCCCATCCTCTCCACGCTCACACACGATCGCTTACCACCAGTTAGCGGTGATCAGTTCAGATAACGACCACTGCGCCCACCTCTGGACGTCCCCAATAGCAGCCTCCACCAGGTATGTTTCTGCATCTCTCCTATATAATTCTGTGTTTGCATTTTTGTATTCCAAAAAGCATCCCCCAATTTTTAAACCCGAGATTTGTTTCATCCTTACACCCTAATTTCTAAACCCTATAGTTGTGCACAGGCCCTGAAAGTTTGTCATAGTTGTCGAGAAGATCACTTGGAAATTAATATGCAAATGATTTTTCATCAGGATGTTGTCGACATGAAACTTTGACTTCGTGTTCGACCTTTGATTAATTGGATTGGGCAAAATGGCCCTGAAAATCCTGGTGGAACCGAACTTCGAGCCTTAAATAATTTTGGTGGATACTGCAAGGAACAACAATGTTGCGGTAGATGTATGAACATAAGACAATTGGGTTGCAGAGTTTTTCTAACTAGTTTAAATGTATAATTCCTCTTATCCTTCAAAGTTGAAACGCAACATATACAAGTTGAAAGGACATCCCAAATTTGTTGTTATTCAATGAATTATTGTTGTTTTAGATATTTTTTAAAGTATCATCAGTGATTCTGTAAGTGCATTGGATTCTTTAGATGAATAGTTTTTTCACTGTTTTGGCAATTTTTTTGTTTAGTTTCTTTGAACGTGGTCCTTTTATGGGGTTAAGTTTGCTTGCTTGCGACCTTAGATTGTATCGTAGATGGTGTCGCCCCAAGCGTAGGGCTAGGTCGGCGGTAGCATAATAACCGGTAAGACCAGGTCGAATCCACAAGGACCGAACGCACTTGGCATGAGAGTTGTCTTGCAAGTGTAGGTTTTCGGCCTTGAAGCGGCAAACTTAGTTTTTGGAGTTTGGTGGAATTCTCTCAACTTCGAGAACGACTCGGAAGATTTAAAAGACTAATTAAACTAAGGCGAAGTCTAGGGGTATTTAACTACCGTGACTTGAGTTAATCCATCCCCTCTTGATCACCGGCTCGGGGCATCGTTAAATGCCCCCGAATGGAAGATTTAGATTTTAAAACCATTTACAAGAAAATTTGTTTACTAAAGATTAGGGGGTTCCGGTACATTTTGCAAACGGATGGGTTGACATCGCCCAAAGCATCACACGTGCCAAGTAGGCAAGCTCTTGGCTACGGGTGATCAAAAGGATTAACAAACCCACTCTTCGGTATATAAAAGCGAAACCCCAAATTTTCGGTAAACAAGCGATGTATGCCTTATACACGAGATGGACAGATTAAACCCAAGTCATGAAGTGTTAATCACCCCATGACTAAGCCTATTAAAACTACTCACACATTATGCTAGAAATTAAGCCTATGAATTGGAAGAAAACTAAAAACATGTTTAATAACCCTAAAAACTGATTTTTATGATTAATCCTAGGTTTGCCTACAATATTAACACTTGAGAATTAATCAAACAACTAATAAGAACAAGAGTTTTCAAAGGAAATAGCTAGAAAAACAAGAAAACGAATTAACCGATAAAAACGGAAACAAACTAGATTTATATAAAGGTCTCAACATGTACTACAACATTGAAGAAGAAGAATTACCTTGAAACTAAATGGAAGAGCTTCAAATCCTAAAGAGAAGGCAGAGCAAATCTAAGTACAAACTAAGGGAGGTAGAGAGAGAAGGTAAAAACCAAGTCTCCACCTAAAATTCTGAGGTTGGGGACCTTATAAAGGCCCCAAAAGTCGTGCTAAGTTATTACAAATATGCCACTAGATATTTCTTGATCGGGTTCAAAAGTTGCAGAAAAGTGCAGCTTCAACCGGTAGAACAAAAATCTCTACCGGTTGAAAAACTCACTGGTTCACTTGTACCGGTAGAGCAAAAAGTGTCTACCGGTTGAAAGTGTGAAAACTGAGATTTTCCTTTGTATTGATCCCTTGACCTTCCGGCTTGTCATCATGACCTCTAGGCTTCCCGAGTCTTGTTCAAAACTTCATTCCTTGATTCCCGGGACTCGGTGGCGGGGTGCCATGTGGCCTCTGGTGCTCGGGCATCCGTTGGTTTAACAATGGCGTCAAAACATGCCTTATTTCTCTATTTTTTCCTGAAACTTCAAAAAGCCACCTTGCGCGAAATTAATAGTATAAAGCAACATAATGAACGCGTGTGTGATCAAAGTGAGCAAGATAAGCCCCATTATTAACACTTTTGGGGGCTTATCATTGCTCTAGATAAACAACAATTGCCGCACTAATCTCTCCCTTCGAATTATACTGTTCATGGTTGGATATTGCTGTGTTGGATCTTGTGTATGGACGTGGTCATGGAGCTCACTATCAGGGGGATGTGAATTCATTCATGAATCAATGGGGTTGGGTACATAGGTTAGATGTGTATGCTTACAAGTTATGTATTTTCTGTTGACTTAGATTTAATGTTTTCAAATGGGGTTCTTTATCTTACTCCTTCTATCCTGAAAAGGATGTCCAAAAATACTATTCGCACCTCTCAAAAAAATTTCTTTATTTGATAATTTATAATACTTTTTGTGATTGTAAAAACTTTGTTTAATAAAACTAAGTGAGATTTATCAAACAAAATCTATATGGCATATATATATATAACAAATATCTTATAAGGGTTCCCTTACTTTCTACGGTGAGGGACTTTTTTGTTCGGGATCGAATTTCGACGATCCGAACCGTTAGATGTGTTTAAAATGTGTTTTTAAGGTTTATTGCGAGGATTCATCCAAAAAAAATACCTGGAAGGGCTTGATCCGAGCAGTTTTGATAAAAATGTACATGTACGTTTTTATAAAAAATTGCTTGGATCAAGCTCTTCCGGGTAATTTTTTTTGATGAATCCTCGCGTTGGACCTTAAAAACATGTTTTAAACACATCTAACGGTTCAGATCATTGAAATTCGATCCCGAACAAAAAGTCCTTCACCGTAGAAAGTAAAGGAGCCCTTGCTAGATATGCTATGTATATATATATAGGTAAAGCTTCTAAAACGGGATCCAGACTTCCGGACCTTCATGATCCGTGTATTTTTTTGACGATCCGAACCGTCCAATGTGTTCAGAAGGTGTTTTCAAGGATCCACGCGGGAAATCTTCAAAAACAAAATACCGGGAAGGGCTTGATCCAAGCAGTTTTTTGCAAAAACTGTAATGACAGCTCGGATTTTCCAAAAACAATTTGCAAAACAAAAAAATAACACATTTTCTTATTTCCGGGAGGTCCGGACTAGAAGTTTTGTGTATATATATCATTATAAATAAAAATATATAGATAATCGGTGTTGTATGTGCAAGAGGAATGCGGAGACAGTTGATCACCTTCTCGTTCATTGCCCTTTGGCATGGGAGTTATGGACTTCGGTGTTGTCTTGGTTTGGTATTCAATGGGCTATGTCTAGAAATGTTATGGAACTTCTAATTGCTTGGAGAGGTACTAGAGTGGGGGTAAGGAGGAAGCGTGTTTGGAACTTGATTCCTCTTTGCGTTATGTGGATGATTTGGAGAGAGAGAAATCAAAGATGTTTTGAAGGAGTGGTGCCTTTATTTAGGATCAAAAGTTTTTTGGTGAATAGCTTGTATAGTTGGGACAAGGGAGATTGTTATCCTTCTCTTGACCAATTTTTTGACTGGTTTGATCTCTTATTTTCTCATGATGGTGTATAGGGCCTTTTTGTTGGTGGCCTTTCTTTTGTACATGGGTAGCATCCCTTTATGCTCTTTTTAATATAATTATTTACTTATCAAAAAAAAAAATTTTTATGAGAGGTATAAATAGTATTTTTGGACATCCTTTTTGGGACGGAGGGAGTAGTAATGTTGATCCTCTCACTTTCTTGCCACTTGATATGCTTATATATATGTGCTTAATCTTTGCTTCCCAGTGCAGTTGTCTCTTTGGTCAAGTTTGATGCTGTTTGACTCCTATTCCACCTAAAATTTGAAGTTCTGCGATTTTGGTTGAGTTTGCTTGCATTTTTGTGCTGTACTTTGAAGTTCTGTATTTTCTATTGTGCGCTATGTTCAGTGATTTGCATGTGTGGTGGCACGTGGTGTAATGCAAATTATCAGTTGGGAAATTCTATGTGTTTGACAGCCATATTGAACAACATTACAAGGGCTGAGACAGTCACGGTATACTTCAACAAGGCTGGGTTTTCCATCCCCGATATTAAAATGCTCCTTATGGCTCTGAATTTGCTAGAGATCTAGTCATTTGTGATTGCACAAACTTTGGTTCTGATTTCACGTTCCTTTTTCTTCCAGGATGTGACCACCATAAAGGGAAATGAGTTTGAAGACTATTTCCTAAAACGCCAGCAACTAAAGGGAATATGCGAGAAGGGGTTTGAAAGACCATTTCCCATTCAAGAGGAAAGTATCCCAATAGCACTAACCGGAAGTGATATTCTTGCGAGGGCTAAAAATGAAACTGGAAAAACTGCGTTAGACTAAAGTAAGATATTAGTCGTTGGTTTGATTTCATACTTCAATTCAGACTAAAGTGTCTTCTCCTTTCATTATTCCCTTGCTTGTTTGATCCTTTAAGAAACGATTCTACTTATATCAGGTGATATCAACATTTGCAGAAATACTTGATAAAAAAGGAGGCAGACATGGGATAGTGATTGCGTTACACTCCATTTGGAAAAATGATTAATCTCAACTACGCCGTTGAAGGTCATCAAAGCAGGATTTCGTATTTATGCAACATGTCATGTTTGAGGATCGGAGGATGATTTTATCAGTGAATTCTCAGGCCAGACTGCTAATATACTTATTTGGCAGGCTTAGAGTTCTATCCTTGTAGGTCCTCACAAATGTTCGACTTGCAGTATGCTTAGAGTTTTTCAGTGTACTTAAGAGTCATTTGACGGGTTGTATGACTTATGTCCTGTTTCCAGTATATATAAGAGTTCTGTCGGTTGTGTAACAGTTGTTTGTCTTGCTAAAATTACGAATTTTTCCTGTCCGGAGTTGATTGGTTGCAGATAATGTGCATTTTTCCGGGGTTGCAAATATTTACTTTTGTGTAATTAGATGCATTGCATGTTCGAGCTTTACTTTATTTATCCAATATATGTTCATTATGCATTACATAATGAATAGATAAGTTCATAGGTTGAAAATTAGGACCGATTCAGGGCATGAATACGAACAGATATTTTGGGAATGAAATAGTAAGGGGATTAATAAAGCCAAATTTTTTTAAATAAACCCAAAATTAATCCAATAATCCAAGTATTTTCGGCTTTATTCAAAAAAATATTTGGTTTGACCATAAATTTATACTTGTTAGATTCATCTCGTCGAGATAAATCCAGAAACCACAAAATCTTGACGCAAAACTAACAAATGCAAAAAAAATTTAAATAAGGACAAAATAAAAATAAATAAATAAACCGGGTTAAGTTTTTTTGCCAAAGGACCCCTTTGAAGCTATGTGAATGTATCAATCACTCGACCCCTCTCTCTCTCTCTTTTCTTCGAAAACCCTAGCCACCACTAATATTACTTTTCCTCCTTCCCCTCCCCCCTAGGGTTTTAATACCCATGGTGGTGGGAGGGGAGGGCCATGATACTATTTATTTTCTTCATTCGTTATTTCCTTTTCTTTTGTCTCTCCAGATCAACGACTTGTCATCTGATCTGAGAGGATTATGTCTCTCGCTTTGTGAGAGTTGTTAGTTTCATCTTCGGACGAATTTTCGTCTACAGATCAGGTACTTTCAGGTGTGGTTGCTTTACAATGGTATCTGTGCCAACAATGTTCTTACCCTACATGATATCGCTAGCAGGGCAACTCGTGGTGGCTTTGAAGATATGTAGTTTTGGGAGTTCATTAGTGCGAGCATGTTTGGTTGGAGTCCATCCGATTGTCTGAGTATTCTTTGTCTTTTATCTTTAACTAGCACCAAGTCTCTTCAGAAATGCTGATTCTAGGTATGAATTTTGTAAGTGCCACTGTTTTGCATCAAGCTATGTCTGGGTTAGGGTGAAACACATCAATTGTCTAGTGTGTTTCTTGTTGTCTATTATTAAGATGATTAGTTTGGCTTTGTCCAAGATCTTTGCAATGAATTCCGTTTATGTAAGTGCCGTTGGGCGTTCATTAATAGAATCTTCTCATTTCCGTGTCAAAAAAGAAAAAAAAAAGTTATTTTAACGAAAAAGCATCTACCTTTTTTCAAGACTCGCCTTAAGTTTTTACATGGTTTTATCTTCCCCCTACTTCAGACCAGATCATCTTAAACTTCTACATCCCATCCACATTTTACATTTTGTCATTGAAAGTACACTTTTCAATTACTTTGTTGCATAGTTTTCCTAACTTGACTAAATGGACTAAACAGGCCAAAATTCATATAAATACGGATTTCGAGACAAATCATTATGCTCACATACTGATAGGTGCGTAAATGTTCACATTAGGACCTCCTAATTTATGATTGTTAGTTGTTACGTCCTTTTATATTATTACTTGGAGTTTAATTTCTCTTGTTGCTTGTTATAGCTATTTGGAGGCTTAATCTGTTAATCGGTTAATGGGCTGAATTTACTTGATGTCAAAGCAAAGCCGGTTGCAATGAAGAAAAGATCGAAAGTATACTAGATAACGAGGAGCGCTGAATCAATTTCCTAGCTCCCTAAGGAAATACGTATGTACTGCACGTGGTTTGTGGCTTTGCAGGGAACGGAATTTCTAGAGATACTGTCAAAGGAGGAGAGTTTTAAAAGGCAAGAAATCCTTCTTTCATAGGGATTTTTCGGTGCAAAGGATGCTCGCGGCTGAGAGCAGTTCAGCCACCATTGTTTTCCGAAGCACCAAAAAAAAAAAAAAAAAAAGTTCAACCACCATGTCCGGCTAAACCCCTTATGTAGGGGAAGATGAAGCCTCGCTCCAAGCAATTTTATTTTTTCGAATCAGTTGTTTAACTAAGAACCTGTTTTATTAGGGTTGAATGAAATAATTATTATGCTTTCAATCTATTGTTTATTAGGGTTGAATGAAATAATTATTATGCTTTCAATCTATTGTGTATTTGTGTGCACGATCTCAAATACCTAGTTAATCAACAGTTTTCTATGTTTGTGTTTGGGCAACTGAGATGAATTATGCTTGTAAGACGGATCGTGCCACTGGACAGCCCGTGAAAGAGACGGGTTGTACCAGCGAGACGGTCCGTGCTACGGGATAGTCTATGCCTAATGCAATTCGAATAATAATCCTAGCATATACATAGCCTAGTTACGTGATCGAAGTGGATTCGAAACCCTGATCCTCTCTCCACAATTTTCTTCAATTTAATTGCTGCTTACTTAATTTAGTTGTTCTTAAAATCAACACCAATCAATCAATTTCTTTTCCGAATTAAATTAAAAATTAATCGAAACTAATGTAACTTAGCCAAATTGTCTCCGCGGATCGATACTCGGATTTAACCACTATTCTTCTGAGTAGTAGTTAATTCTAAGTTTTTATAAATATAAATTTGATACGTACGGTACGATACGATCACATACATCAACTAAAATTCCATTTATAGGAAACAAACTAGTCTTTTCCATAAGCCCGGGACAAACTTTTTGGGAGAAGCTCACCGATCATTGAAAAAAAAAAAAATGCAACTCATGATAAGTTAATATATTTAATATCTAAGATTTTTTTTTTTCGAAGAGATTAAATATCTATGCTTGTGTTTTTTTTTTTTTCCCAATAAAAAATCCATATCCTTCCCAGATTCATTAACTTTAACTTTTCTAGACTACTAGACACGATATCCATATCCTTGTTACAAACTAGAACAAATAATCAAAGAGCATGGATAGACAAGTTGTAGATTAACTTATTATCCGATGAATGTCTAGATTATCTTTGAAAACTCCAAAACATTCTTGGAATATGTAGCAAATTGGGCAAACATATGATATTGAAAAAGCGTGAGCCATTATTAAAAGATACCGCTAGAGGTGGATAATTAAAAAAAGGATGCAAATTCTAATTCAAATAGTTATGTAGCACAGTACAACGGATCCGCGGTGGGTGCTATGCGGTAGGTGTTGTGCAGCAAAACTACATCGTTTTGCTTGATTTTTGTGCACACCTCCAAAGCTTCCAAGGGCCTTGTTTGGAGGAAGAAAAAATCACTACAAAGTGCCTAAACCTAAAGTTCCTAAACCCGAAGTGCCTGAACCCACTATACCCTACCCAAAAGAGCCTAAATCTCCTAAAAGCGAACCCCAAAATTAACTCTCCAAACAGGGCCCTTGGATGTACCAAGAAAATAAGCAAAACGACATAGTTTTGCTGCACAACACCTACCCCATAGCGCCTCCCTCGGATACCAGTACAACACTAGATTTTTATTGAAATAAAAAAATAAAAATTTACGGTTGAAAGTATTTATCAATAGTTAATTGTTTTCATGTGTTGCAATTTCATGCATAGCACGAATTTGATGCTAGTATATACGAGTAGTATAGATAGATGCATATTATTTCTCAATTTTTTGGTATTATAAAAAAATTCCAGTCGAAAAATTGAGAGCACAAGTTTTTTTTTATCAGCTCTTGTCTCTTTCTCTGTAAAAATACAAAACAATCTGTGTCTTTCTTTCCCCCTTCGCATCTCACATCTGCAATTTACGTATAACTTTAATCTCTCCTCAATTCCCCACATTTATTTAAGATTATTTGTGTTTCACACGCATTATCGGCGTCTTTAGGTGTCTAAAGAAACGGATCCTCTCAACGTATGAAAGGAATAAGAAGGTACTCCGCATAGACTAGCCGCAAAATATAGAACAAGTGAAATGATTTCAGAATAAGATTAAACTAATTATACGGAAAAATGGAGTAACTTTTTAGGCATTCAAAAATAAATTGTTTATCCAAAATCGACATGGATTAGGATTTACGACTACTGACTACATATCACGTATGTAGAGCCCTAAAACAAATAAACCTTGGTCAAAAGTATGTAAGAATTCCTCAAAGGAAAAGAAATGAGGAGATAGAAACAGGATTCCTACTCACCCCGATTCATGTGGATCAAATACGGCAACAAGGATGAATACGATTTGGTACTTTTGGGGGGAAAATGCCTGTGATGTGCATTGGTGAACATCACACATGCTTTACACCCATTATGAGACCCATTCAGGTCCTGTTATTTGATTTGAATCGGTTATTTTGTTTGTCTCATAGAGTACCTAGTTTGCGTTAAAATTTGTTGAAGCTCAGGGTGCAAGTTGTAACTTATCAATCCACTAGGATATGTTTATTAAGATATCCCAAGGAAAACATGTGACAACCCATGACTCACTTGGATGCAACATAGTCCTATGATATAAGAGAATTGATCATGCTTTCATTTGTACAAGGCTTGCTACAGCTATGTGGGCGTCAAAGTTCATTAGAACTTCGCAATTAAGCATGCTCGCCTTGGGAGCAATCCTGGGATGGGTGACCCTACTGGAAAGTCCTTGGAGCTTAGAGATGGCAATTATACCCATATCCATAGATACCCGATCTGATCCAGTCATTTGAAGGTGGATATTATCTATTTTTGTTACCCAATAGGAGTGGGTATGATGATAATTATATAATACCCGGTCGGGTATGGGGAGGGTATGATTTTGCTATCCCCATATCCAGATGCCCGTACCCGCCCCATCATATCCGTTCCTCATTGCATATACATCTCTTGGACAATTATATTTTTCTTATCTTAGTCATTGACGAATAATCCTTTTTTTTTTTTTTTTGTACTAGCCACTTAGTTACTTATGTAGCTTTGTTGCATTCACTTGCATTTTTATTTTGTAAATTGCTTTATGTTATTTGTTGTTGTGTACTTTTGTTTTGTCGTTGCGGTAATGCATTAGTACGATAGTACCAATAAACATGGAATTTTGAACATAATATATCTTGTCATATGTTTAGATATGTATTTACTTGATTACTATTTCATCTCTTAAGATTTTCTAAAAATTTTAGTAAGTTGACTCTTTTTCGAAGTGTAATTCGGTATTGGGTAATACTTGTTCCACCCATTATCCAAATATATATGGATTTGGTGACTTTTAAGCATTCCCAATTGGATATGGATATGGGTATAGATGTAAGCAAAGAGTCTGGGGACCGGGTTTGGAAGAAGCACCCCTAATCCAAACCCGACCCGTTGCCATTCCTATTGGAGCTTGGGCGGCCAAACCAGATAATATTGTGCAAGGTGGTGGTGAGGCGTTACAATGAAGTGGTTCTATTGTCTAAAACTTGACTTGTTTCATAAAAAAAATTACACTTTACTTTTTAGTAGATCAAACTGTTAAACTCTTTACTTGACCATGTAAGCTTTATACGCCGAGCTCACTTTTTTATTGACACATTCATGACCAAAACACACATTTACTTGTATTCTCCTTTATTGAGTTGTACACTTGTTCTCCTTTATCGAGTTGTACACTTGTTTATCTTTTGTTGTGAGTGTCTGTACTAGGTTGTGGAAAGAAATCTCTAAGTGAAGTCCTTTCGTGGACTTCGAAAGACAAACTGTTTGGAATGCTTGAGGAATATTTGACGATCATGTAGAGGTGTGATTAATGTGGATTCAGTAACTAGTTCTTAGGTTTCATGGTGATGATACACGAACATAGAGTAAGATTACTTGTATTCATACAATTATTCTAGTACATGATTCTTTCCCGTAGTTTTTTCTCATTTAAGGTTTTTCCATGTAAATCTTTGTGCCTCGTGTAATTGCTTTCTTTAGTTTGTGCGGTTGGATTTCCTTTGTTCGAAGTTAATCTGATTGTGCATTGATTAAGAAATTTCAGACTGGATGTAATTCACTTGCCTTCTATATGAACATGTAAAATGAACTTATTGATGCATTGTCGTCAAGATCAATAGACCGAGCTCGGAGCCAAAGAGTTGAAGCTAGTACACAGTGACCTAATACCTGAAACAATGGAGTCAGATGTTGTAACCAAGTAAAAAGCCATATATAACTTGTGTTTTCCAAGACAATAGGATTTTGATTCACACAAGCAAAACAGAAGCGTACGGCCTATCGATCTCAAGCTTCTTAGGGAGACCCTTAAAAAGCTGTATAATTGTAGAGTAAAGAAAATTTGACAACTTGCATGGTTTTTGTTGATCAGTTCTATGACGTACAGTGATAAACTTGCTGGCTAAGATGGAAGAAGAAGCTCCAATAGCCATTGCACATCCATATCCTATCAATAACATGCTAATGCAAAGCCAAAATACCTTTCCAAACCAGGGGAAAAAAAACTTGTGAGAAAATGCTATATTTGGTTGCCACAATGCTGGGTGAGAGGAATAAAATGGGGAGGTGGTTTCACCAAACAAACATGTTTCCAAGTGCGCAATCAATTTTGAAACAAGTTTGCTATAGGCACTAACATTTGTATCAACAATGGTACAATCTCTCTCACATTGGATATGTGAAACCCACTCTCATATACGAGTTCCACATATCCCATGTGAGAGAGTTTGTGCAATTGTTGGTACAAAATGTTAGTGCCTTTATTTTTTTTTTCTTTTTGATATATCAACAATATCCCCTCCTCCCTCATTTGTGGCAACTATTAAAGCAAAATGGTAAGAAAATAGAAAGTAATTGCTTTTCATACTTTTTCTTTGCCAAGGACGACAGCCAAGGATTGAATTCCATGGTCTCTATGGCCATCCACATCTTCTATATCAACATTTTTTTATATGATTAGACTCAATTAATACTTTTCTTCTAAATTTTATCTCTATACCTTCAAATTCGTCTTCCGTTGTGGGTTCTATCAATCAAAATTATAAACAATTAATAAAGTATAATCCATATAATCCATGATTTAGCCACTTATGAATTTGGATATTACACATTGGAGAGTTTCAGATGGCTAGTGGTGGCTATTTTTTTGACATCTCATTGCGCCAATGTATGAGAATTGTTGTAATATTTGAGATGAAAAGTAGAGAATGAAATGATATACAAAATCTATTAGAATGATTAAACAAAGAATACTTTAAGAAATCAATTTATAAGAAAAATGAAAAATGAAAAATCTGAAAAAAAAAAAAAAAAAAAACCTATCTAGCTAATAACCCCTTCGAAGGAAAAGAAGAGTTTCGAAAAACAAGTACACATTTAGCACTTGCCCAACAACTCCACCATCACTGTAGTTATCTGTATTCCTCTTTTCAAACTCAAGTTGGTCTCTGCAATACTATATTGAGTTTGAGGGGCGGAGTTAATGTACATCATATACTTATGCAGTGGTGGAGCCGCTTGAGGTTTAGTGTGGGCACATGCCCACACTGAATTCTTGCTTCTTTTTTTTTTTTTTTCAGATTTTTCATTTTTCATTTTTCTTATAAATTGATTTCTTAAAGTATTCTTTGTTTAATCATTCTAATAGATTTTGTATATTATTTCATTCTCTACTTTTCATCTCAAATATTACAACAATTCTCATACATTGGCGCAATGAGATGTCAAAAAAATAGCCACCACTAGCCATCTGAAACTCTCCAATGTGTAATATCCAAATTCATAAGTGGCTAAATCATGGATTATATGGATTATACTTTATTAATTGTTTATAATTTTGATTGATAGAACCCACAACGGAACACGAATTTGAAGGTATAGGGATAAAATTTAGAAGAAAAGTATTAATTGAGTCTAATCATATAAAAAAATGCTGATATAGAAGATGTGGATGGCGATAGAGACCATGGAATTCAATCCTTGGCTGTCGTCCTTGGCAAAGAAAAAGTATGAAAAGCAATTACTTCCTATTTTCTTACCATTTTGCTTTAATAGTTGCCACAAATGAGGGAGGAGGGGATATTGTTGATATATCAAAAAGAAAAAAAAAAATAAAGGCACTAACATTTTGTACCAACAATTGCACAAACTCTCTCACATGGGATATGTGGAACCCGTATATGAGAGTGGGTTTCACATATCCAATGTGAGAGAGATTGTACCATTGTTGATACAAATGTTAGTGCCTATAGCAAACTTGTTTCAAAATTGATTGCGCACTTGGAAACATGTTTGTTTGGTGAAACCACCTCCCCATTTTATTCCTCTCACCCAGCATTGTGGCAACCAAATATAGCATTTTCTCACAAGTTTTTTTTCCCCTGGTTTGGAAAGGTATTTTGGCTTTGCATTAGCATGTTATTGATAGGATATGGATGTGCAATGGCTATTGGAGCTTCTTCTTCCATCTTAACCAGCAAGTTTATCACTGTACGTCATAGAACTTGGATAGCTATTGCTCTTCTATTTTTTCACAAAATGACAACTTGAATTGTCCTTTGTGGGTTCCATTATAAGAAAGGTGGAAACAAAGAGGCGTGCTAGAATATAGCAATAGCTATAACCCGTGCAATATTTTGCACATAGCTATAGGCGCGTTACCTCATAATTGAAGAAGCAGTGAACACGTTGATGGAGATGCTGTCAGGAACTCATGTAAGAAATATACACGTTTACTTTTTGTGATGAACTCAATAACATTCGAAAGCAATAAAATTGGAACTCGAAACCTAAAATCATGGAATAAAATGGTGATCATCCAGGCTAGTGTTGCACTCTGTACTGAAAACATATTCATCTCTGCTACCGTGCTTATGGTTCACATAGACGTTTATATCCCAATACTACTTAATCAAACGACCCACGGAAGCGGGACTACAATCGATGGGTCAATTGAACCTCTTAGTATAGTGTACTCGCTCAAATGAAAAAAACCCTGAGCCGAAGAAAGTATGAACAAACAACTTTTCAAATCAACTTAGAATGAATGAGGGACACAATATTTTATAGACCAACTGGTGACTATTCCATATAGTCACAAAGGGAAATGAAACATCTGTTCATGAAAGAGGTGTCCATCCACAACAAATTGATGTCATACAAGAAACATGACTCCAAATTGAATCAATTTACATTCCCATCCGTATTAAAATATTATATTCTTAAAATATTTCAAACAACTCATATAAGCAATAGCTATCTTATGTTGCATCCGATCGATGCTCCCCATTCACGTTTTATGTTAATTTGTTGGGCCAGTTGCTATAGGGTCCATTATAACTATTTCCAAACACTTCTAGTCCACTTAACATTTTCCTAACACATCTAGTCCACTCACCCATCCAAAATACAACAATATACACGTGACCTCCCAGAGTCCCACCACAGTCCCCGTCGACATCCCAACGAACTCGACGGTGCTGACGAAGATGGAGTCGTAGACGATGAGGTAACAGAGGAGGACAACGGAGGCGGCGAAGAATGAGTTGTCGTGGACAACGACGGAGGTGGGAACGAAGCGGTGGAGGCAGGAGGAGGGGGAGATGGGGTTGATGAGGAATTGGATGGTGAGGGGGAGAAGCGGGAGTGGTAGACAGGGATGGAGTGTGGTGTTCAGCGGCGGAGGGGGACAAATGGCGAGGGATACAGGAGGAGGCAGTGATGAGATAGTGGCTAGAGGAGGAGGAGACGGAGTGGTGGTTGGAGGCGGAGTTACCGCAGGTGGAGCAGGAGAACTCGCTGGAGGTGGTGAAGTATTGTTGGTCGACAGAGTCGTTGCCGGAGCTAGCAATTTAACCCTCTCTATCTATCTAATCTCTGGTGACCACCGTCTCTCGTCTTCGGTGTACGATGCTAAATCCGTATGGAGAGAGCAAATCCAAAGATCTGGGTTTCTACTTCGAATAGGGAAGAAGATTTGGAATGAAGATCTGAAGAAAAAATAAAAAAGAAAAAGAAAAAAAAAGCTGTGTTTTCTTTAAAAAAGTGAGCGTTTGTTCTTTTCTTTGTCTTTGTTTATAGCACAAAGGACAAGACAAGGAGTACTGTGTATTTACGTGTTTAATTGTGAGTCATGTATTTACGTGTTTATACCATAGTAATCAAGATAATCACATCTTGTGAATCTAGATAACCACATCTGATCCTAAGCATAAAAAAAAGATATAGTACAGATAACCACCTCTTGTGATTCCAAATATGATTATCTACGCCGGCGACTTTTCCCGCGAAGTCCAATTTTCCGGTGACTTTTTCGGCGCTAATAAAATTTTTTCGGTGACTTTTCCGGCGAAAGTATATTATGTATTAAATTTAATGTGAGAGTATATTTGTCTATTAAAAATGGAAAGTGGACCTTATACCTTAGAAATGCACAAAAAAAAAAAAAATAGATTAGAGGTATTATGGAAATATGAAGTGGACTAGTCATGTTACAAAGAGTTATAATGGACCTTAGAGCAATTCTTATAATTTGGTCTAAAGTTTCTATTTTTTGAACAAAATTGTTCGAAAGTTAACTCTAAAAAAGGTGTGGAATTAATTTACCTGAACAGAATATGCAGTTAACAGTAGAAACCTTACAAGAAGGGCAAAAAGCAATGGTGGGGATTGAAACATGATTCCCATTGTCACACTCTGAAACAACAGTGCAAACAATAAAATGATTAAGAAAACCAGAGCTGTTGTTCGACCTTAACAATTTGGAAATACACAAACGTTTATCTTCTAGGCAATAGGATTTACAAACCATTAAGAGATAAATGGAGGTAATTGCTTTTGCAAACTCAGTTGAAATTTCCCCTGAAGCTATTGCAAGATGAGGTTTGTTCACCTAAAATTCGGAAAAAGAATAAGCTTACAAGAAACCAAAAGAAAAGTAGAAAACCTACATGGGAAATTTTGTTCTGTAAATATGGAATATTGAGCTCTGTAATTGTTCAGGTACGTACCTTGTCTATGTCTACATCACTCAGCTGATTAAGTCCAACCCCATAGAGATTCATTATAATTGATGGCACTAATGCCTGCAATTGCAATGGAAGATGTTTTCCGTTCAGTTGTTTGGAATGTTGTATGAGAAATGTAACCCCAAGAAAAGTGAAGTAAATTAAACAGAAAATAAGTTTAGTGTCCGGTGAGAGTTCTGTTGACAAAGAAGCCTGATGTATTTTGCAGGAAAGTGTTTTTCAATGGAAAAAATGAAGTTGTGGGTCTCACAACTTTCTTGGTAAGTGAACACAAAGAAAGTTGCACGAAAATTGATTTTACCATCTTTTTTCATCCTCTTTGTGCAACTGAATGGGACTCAAATGAAAATAGTTTTCCTTATCTACTAGTTTCCGCAACAATATTTTCGGTATTCTTGGACTATAAATTGTACAACCATCAAGTCATTCTCTTCACATATGTCAACTGATTTGATAACTTGTAGTCCAGTAATACCGAAAATACTGTAACGGCAACTCAACCTAAAACTTACCTGAAATAATCCCACAAAAAATGGAAGAGAGAGATCAGCAGTTGATTCCAACGGAAGAAGGGAGATTGATGGTATTGCTACAAGCTGATCAAACAAAGTGGGTAAACTCGTATAAGCCAACTGAAAGCAAACATCTTCTCACTCTTTAACGTTTTGTTTGGATGACCCGGGTGCAGTGCACCCCTTGGCCGTCTGATTGTGTTTTGAACAGCCTGAATGTGTTTGGTAATTTTGATTTATTTTTACCGGTAAAAAATTAAAGCACATCCGAGCCATTCAAATCACGATCAAACGGCCGAAGAGTACACGGCACCGGGCACAGCACCCCTGGATTTCATTAGGGGAATGAGAATGAGTTTTAAAGCCTCCATAGTTTCAGAATAACTTTCCCAAGTGTAAATCTGATCGTGCCTGTCCCCTTTAACAGTTGTATTTACCGTTTTAAAGATTAATAAATTCCTTTGAAATAGAAAATCTGATCTACACACCTAGGTTGTGGCGTAATAACGTAGTGGGGCATCATTAAAGGACAGGTTTATGTCATTCTAAAACGAAAGAACAATAAAATCATTAGTCACACAACTAGTTTTGTACATATGGGCATCTGCACATAATTAGGGATGGGCATGGGGACGGATCGGGGCCGGAGAGTACTATCTCGACCCCCAATCCCCAAATCCCTTTTCCATATCTATCCCCTACCCAATCCCCAACGGCACTTTATTTTCATCCTCCATCCCTACTCCAAATGAGAAACGGGGATCCCCACGGGGATTTGGGGATCCAATCATTTTTTTTAAAAAAAAATAGATTACTAGAAAGCTAGAATCTCAGTTACAAATTAAATGCTAAAATCAAGTTACAAGTAGAGGTCTCAAACGGGCCGGGCCAGAACGAGCACGATACGTTTATCGTTGGCACAACACGGCACGACACGGTATTCATGTGTAAGCGTAAGTGTTTGCCAGCTTCAATTCAAGTTGTATCAAGTATCAACTGGATTTCTAATTTGAAAACTAAAGGAACCACAAGCAAGATAGCATAAAAGAGTATTTAAGTAATGTGATCTTCAACTTCATATGAAGCACAAAGATAAAGTAAAGTACGAAAAGTAAACTCAATCGAGAAGAAACTTTACACAATTGATTTCATCCATAGGAACAACAAAATTAACGGCTCGATTGGAAAAATATTGTTTTTATTTTGCATTTTTTTGTGTTTATTTTAAGGAATGCATATAATTGATAGTTGAGTAGATGTCAACCTAGTTGGGATGTATTCAAATTATAGTGATGCATTTCTTATTTAATCACATCTATTGTATTACAAAGGTCAATTATCAATAAAATGTTTGGAGTAAATTTAGTGTGACCCTATGTGTTTGGAGAAAATTTAGTGGGACCCAAAAGTTTCATAACTCATTGATAGACCCCTATATTCGGGGACGGGGTGGAGCAAGGATGGATCATCGGGGAACGGATTCGGGTGGGGACATGCCTATCTCCACCCCCTACCCAATCCCCAAACATTTTCCAAAAAAAATCCCCATATCCTATCCAATCTTCAAACAGATCTCCATATTGCCGATCTGTTTAGATCAGGAATCAGATCGGATTCGAACGGGTCGGAGAAAATGACCAACCCTACACATAATATTTCTAGTGTTCTCGGTCCAACTATTTCTCTTGCATTTTCTAGGTGCAGAATATGACCACTGGGTCAATCAATTGGTTTTGACGTTGTGGCGGACGCATGATTGTAAATTTTACCTAGTTTGTCGGGATTATTTTTCAGTAATTTTACAAAAAAAAATTCCAAAGTGTATTATAAAGAGGAAGAAAATCAAGAGGAGTGCAGGGGCTAAACACCCTCCTCCGGTCCGCCAGTGTTTTCACATATACAAATTCAAAAATATCCTACGATTTATTCATGAATTACAACTATTACTGGACCCATTACTATTAATATTAATTTACGGTCCGACTTCGTCCGACAAATATTGCAGAAATACTAATTTAAGAAGTAAACATTGTTGGGAAATTGGAATTTGTTTTATGAATTTTTGGAGTTTTGTCCCAAAAATTTATAGCACGAGCTACACCGCGTGTGGTGGGCCAAGTTGGGTTTAGACGCTCCTATGTTAGGAATTTAATTGGTGAAAGAATGAACAAATTTCATTAAGAGATGAATAAGAATTGTCTCATTATGGGGATTGGAAAAGCAAAGTTAAGGGACGCACACTCGCCGTCATCGAACACTTGGACAAGGCTGGGGTTGGGGCCAGGACTCCAGTCCACATTTGTTCGGTCTTGTATTGGGCTTGGATTATACGTAGTGGGGCCGCTAGAATATTCTGGAATGGTTTGATGCTAGAAAGTCTAGACCTTTGGTTGTTAAGACTTCCATCCCCATCAGTTACTTGGGTTGAAATACCCACTTTTTCCCATCAATTGCAGTAGCAATGGTTTGAGTTTTTTACAAAATTGATATTGGTGTTATTTGATTCCACAAAAATCACACCGAATACACATCAACCTTTACACAGAAAAAGTTCTTCTATTCCACTGGGAGAGAGTACAAATGAGTACAAATACCAGTTTGTTCGACGGAGTGATCTAATAAGTGTTACTGATTAATCGTTTGAACCCGTTGCGTTGCATCCTGGGAGACAGACACCAATCAAAAACCTCAAAACACTCGTAGTGAGGCGGTGAATTCGCTTCAAGAAAACCGTGTCAAACACGGGCCTCGGTTTGATTATTCCTTTACATTAAAGTTTGTGTTTCTGTAATTTCGTGTTCTCATTATTATTCGACTCCGGTAGCTTGGCGAGATGCAGTTGGGTTGCTCAATGGGGCAACAACAAGGGCACGTTCCCTGGGCTCCGGTGGCGGCAATGGGGGCGGTTGTCTCTTTCTTTGTTGCTGTAGTTGGTTGTTGTTTAGGGTTTTCACTGTTTGGGCTTGGCCCATTTTTCTGGGCATTGTAGGCCCTTGGGTTATGTTGAGTTGAATTGTTTTATCAGGGTATTATGGCCCATTGGGATGTTGGGCTTCAGCCTTGGTTGAGAAATTGGCTTCTTGCCAATCGTCAGGGAGGGTCTCGTTTCCCTTTAATCTTTATACTCTCTAAAGATTAATATTATTTTAGCTTTTCAAAAAAAAATTTTTTTTTCAAGAAGCATCCGACGCGTTTGAGTGCCCCATTTATAGGTTTGCTACAATCACAAACACGGTAGCAACACTTGACAAAGGTCAGGGAAGTACTCACAGTGTTGATAACAATGTATGGACGCGAAAACTTGTACAAGGCATTCAATTGCTTCCAAATATCAGTTCTTTGAGTTGATCCTTCTACATGCTCAAGTTTTTCTGAGTGGTACTTGCTTTCCGAAAACTTGCACTGTATAATTGTTTTTCTCTTGCTCAAAGGGTTCTTCAAGCTGTGCATATATCGACAATTTTGTATGCACCTCACCGGAAGTTGAAGTTGTGTAACAGAGCCTCCTCCTCCTCCTACATAAGTGCAAGAAATCGAAGGATTACCAAAGAGGCAGAGACATGGGAATTGGGACCAATGCTATGTGTGTGCAACTTTAAAACACAGCTCCGGGTACACAACTGTGTTTTGGACCGTTAAATGCACATAGGTTCATATACTCTGTACAACAAACGGTTTCGAAAGCAATTTTGTGTGTGTGTATAGACTTTCTGATTCCATTATCACGAGTAAAAATTTGGATATTGTATTGGGGTACTACTATTAGTTAATGATGAAAATAAGCAAACTAGATCACTTAGTGAAAAAGTAAAAGCATAAAACCAAACAACCATCGTGAGCAAGTTATTTAGTGACTTTCAAGAAAGAATTGTAAAATTGAAAAAACAAAAACACACCTTGATCTTGGAGAGAGGATTTTAGAGGGAGGACGAAAGAACATGTAGATCGAGCCATGGTTCTCTCTCTCCTCCACTCACAAACACATGTCGACGCACACAAATAAGTAGTAGTGACTATATATATTAATGCGTTGGTGAGTGGTGACCATATTTTAAGTGCAATGTGAACGGAAGGGGGCATACCAGTGTGCGGCCCTAGTAAGCAGCATCCGAGCTGTCGGATGTGTTTTCAACAATTTTGATTTCATCTTGGTACTTTGCAGATTTGAGCCGTCTCTTGTCGAGATGAAATCAGACCCGTTAATTGCCAAAATCAACGGTCCCAAGTCCCATGTGATGTGTCGTCATTGCATTATAGAATGTGCACCACTAAAATGTACCAATTACCTGTTAGTCAAGAATGGTGAGAGGTCCTCATCACGCTTCGTGCCGCTTAAATTGAATTTTGAACTCTATAGCTATCTATACTAATAGTAATATAATAAGGCAACACCCGCCAACTGCAAATTTGACTTTCAAGTTTACCTGGAGGTTGGAGGATGTGGATTACACGCTAGACGCTTGAATGAGAGATTTGTTGGACAAGGTGATACTATAAAGCTTTGCTTAGGCGGTGGGATTGAGCACTTGCTTGCGACCTTGGATTGTGTCGTAGATGGTGTCGCCCCAAGCGTAGGGCTAGGTATCGCATAGCATGATAACCGGTAAGACCGGGTCGAATCCACAGGGACCGAACGCACCCGGCGTGAGAGTTGACTTGCGAATGAAGTTTTTAGCCTTAAAGCAGCAAACTTGGCTTTTGTGATTTGTTGGTGGATTCACTTAACTTCGTGAATGACACGGAATACGAAAAGACTAAATTAACAAAGGTAAAGCCTAGGGGTTCATAACGATCACAACCAAAGCTAACCAAATCCTCATGCTCGGTAACCGACTCGAGCCACCGTTAGGTGCACCCGAGCAAATGGTTTAGAAACTAAACCATTGCCTAGAAAAATGCGTTCCACAAATAATAGGATTCTTGTGCCATTTAGACAAACATTTGAGTCGCCCTATCCCTAAGCATCGCACGTACCAAGTGGTCAAGCCCCGGGTGACGTGCGATCAAAGGGGTTTACAGACCCTAATTTTGATTCGTAAAAGTGAATCCCAATTCATTGCTCGACAAAAGTTGAAAGCCTTTTTTAAATTGCGCGAGGAACTGGAT
Organism: Vaccinium darrowii; assembly: GCA_020921065.1. Lineage (NCBI taxonomy): Eukaryota > Viridiplantae > Streptophyta > Magnoliopsida > Ericales > Ericaceae > Vaccinium > Vaccinium darrowii. Next base: position 12,878,191 of record CM037153.1, read on the forward strand.
TAACCTTGGTCATGGGGAGTCAATCACCCCATGACCCTACCTAATTGACTACTCACTCATTAGGCAAAGACTAATTAATTTAATTAAGGAAGTTATAAACATGACCAATAACTTTGAAAAGTAATTTTTAACGATGATAACAAACTTGCCAACAACTTTAAACCTTAGAGAAATAACAAACAACCAATAAAAACTAGAGTTTAAGAAGGATTTAGCTAGGAAATGAAGAACAAGATTTAACCGATAAAAACACAAATAAACTAGATTTATATAGAGAGAATGATTGTAGTTACAACAATAAACCTTGACAAATTAACTAGAAATGAAAACTTACTTGAGAAATCTAGAGAGATAAAGCTTCAAAATCCTCCAATGGAGAAGCTAAACTAAAACTAAAAATGAAAGAGTAAGTGTGGGAGAAGGAGAGAGGAGAGAGCCCAATATAGTCTTCCCTTTCTCTCTCTACATAATATCTAATAAAGCACACACATTAAACAAAAGTTTCCATAAAAGGAAAGTGCAAAAAGAGCTCAAAAAATGATGGCCGGAGGTATTTGGATCGATCCACACCACATCTGGATCAATCCAGATTCGTCTGTTCGGGCAGATTTTTTAGCCAACTTCGCGGGCACGCCCCGGCTTCGTCCGAACTCGGAATGAGGCGATTCTTGAACCGTTGGAAAGCTCTATGAGTCTACTTTCAAACCCAATTGACCTCATCTTCATAGCATTTGTATCTTGAGAGAAATGAGCATTTTTCTATCGGTTGGTCAGATTTTCTCAAGGCTCATCACTCTAGATTTCTTGTTCCTTTGTTCCGGGCCTTCCTTGAACCTTCCAAAGCTCTTTGAATCAACTTCTAAGCTTCGGCGATTGTCCTCCATGGCATTGCGGGACCTTAGGTACTTCCGGATACAACCGGGAATTATTTGGAGCTTTGGACACGCCTTTTAGCTCCGATTTTCTGAAACTCATCAAAAACACAACTCGCGCAAAATCAATCATATAAAGGCACAAAATGCACGTGTGTGTGATCACAACGAGTGGGATAAGCCCGGATATGTACAACATTTGGTGCTTATCAGCACTCATGATTGGTCGAAGTGCATGTAAATTGCCGTGAACACCTAAATTATAAAAAAAGAAAAAGTCATATAAGGTTAGATATGTGACAGCTCAAGACCTACCTGGATGCAACGGAGTTCTATAATATAAGAGAATAGATCATGCCCTAATTTGCACAAAGCCTTTTAAAGCCGTGCGGGTGGCAAAGCTCATTGGTACTTCACAGTTAAGTATGCTCACCATGGAGCAATCTAGGGATGGGTGACTTTCTAGGAAGTCCAAAGAGTTTGGGCGATCAAAACAGACAATATTGTACAATATTGTCCATATCCATGAAGGAAGTTATATCGCACTATTGTTTTGCCTTTCAATAGACATTCGTGTTCAAAAATTTTCTATTATGCACAAGTTCTGAATCTCATACTGGTTTGGGTACTAGTTTTTCTATTGGTATGGTACGGTACCGGTATCAGCCATTATCGGATACCATTTCGGATTTAGCGGTACTACTTGTATATATATAGGAGCCGAATGAGGTTTCCATCTGACTCCTCCAATTCTCCAATTTTTCGATCAAATTGTCATGATCAAAACCGTCCAATGTGTTTAAAACGTGCTTTTAAGGGTCTCCGCGAGAAATCATCAAAAGAAAGTTATCGGGGAGGGCATGATCCTATCAGTTTTTGATAAAACGGTACATATACAGTTTTTAGCGAAAACTAATAGGATGAAGCCCTTCCCGGTCCCCAAATCCCTCTTGTAGCTGTCAGTTCGTCGTCCCCAAATCTCCTCTCATCTCGCCCAAATACATGATAACAAAGATTTCTTAATTATCCGGTCATAGTTAAAACTCCCAAAACGTGACACCCCACGTGGCGGTTTGATTTATGTTGCATGGATTCTTCTCTTCAACACGTTTTGAACTATTCAAATGACAAATGCTACAAGTGGAGTAGAGTGCAGTGGGTGTCTCCCTTATACTCCCATGCACATGGGCATGGTTCTATTCCCGTAAGCATTATCCACCTCCCCAAGTCCCCTAGGATAGAGTAGATTAGGATTAATGAATGACAAAAAAAAAAATGACAAATTCTGTTTGACTGATAAAAAAAAATGCTGCTTCAAATTATAATCATCACAATAAACAATGTCTTTTATGATCACATACCATCATTGGCGGTTTGATTTAATGCTGCGTGGATTATTTCTCTTCCCATAGTCCACTCTTTTATGACAACATACCATTATTGGCGGTTTGATTTATGCTGCACGGATTCTTCTCGTCAACATGTATTATTAACCTATTCAATTGGCAAATGTTGTTTGACTGATTAAAAAAAAAAATGATGCTTGAAGTCCATTATAATCATCACAATAAACAATGTCTTTTATGACCACATACCATTATTGGCAAGTTGATTTATGATGTGTGGATTCTTCTCTTCAACACGTATTAAACTATTAAATTGACAAATACTGTTTGACTGATAAAAAAAATTGCTACTTGAAGTCCATTATAATCATCAGTCACAAGAAAAGGCTACAACATACCCTTTATTTAGGTGTGTATTATGACCACATACCGTTATCTAACCAAAGATGCTAATTTTTGTTTTTAAATTAAAGCCAAGATTGTATTCCTTTTCCATCTGTCTAAGCAAATGCAAAAATTTAAAAGGAAAATTAACGTAAAAAAATAATGTTTTATCATACTGTTAAAACATTACTTTTAAATTGGCTTAAATAGAGTGAGAGAATGTTCTCAATCACCATTTGTTAAGTAAATCACCACCACTTTGGTTCAATTAGCCTAACCAGAGTGATGAGAATGTTCTCAATCAGAATTTCTTTAGCAAATTGATAACCCCCCAATATTGTAAATATCCGGGGCTTATCTAACTCATTTATCTCACACACACACGCGATTTCGCACATTATATGTTTGATATGCGCGTAGCAGTGTTTTTGTCAAGTTACAAGTTGAACGCGTGAAATAAGCGCATTTTTAGGCTCGGTTATGGGGTGATTAGCACCTTATGGAGTTATCCAACATGTTTTTAGTTTTATTCCAAATTCTAGACTTGTTAACTAGTGTAATGATCGAGTAGTCGTTTTAGGCTCGGTCATGGGGTGATTAGCAACCCATGACTTAGGTTCATTCGCTCTCCTCACCATAATGCAAACATCGTTTGTTGAACAAAGAGAGGATTTATTTTACGTACCAAAGCTCGGGTTTGTTAATATCTTTGATCACACGTAGCCAAGGGTTTTTCTAGTTGGCACGTGTGATGCTTAGGACGATGTCAATTCGGCCGTTTGCCAAATGAACCAAAAATCCTAATCTTTGATAAACACCATTTCTAGTTGAATGAGTTTAAATTCCAAACCTTTCGTTCGGAAATGTTTAACGATATCCCCGAGCCGGTCATTTTGGAGGAGAATGAATCGGCCTAAGTCATGGGTGTTGTAAACCCCTAAACCTTGCCTTCTTTTAATTAGTCGTTTTTAATTTCGCTTCATTCACGAAGTTAAGTGAATTCCAGCCCCAAATCAAAAGCCAAGTTTGCCGCTTTAAGGCTAAAACCAACATTCACGAATCAACCATCACGCTCAGCGCATTCGGTCTCTGTGGAATCGACCCGGTCTTATCGGTTATTATGTTATCGTCGGCCTAAACCCTACGCTTGGGGAAATATCATTGGAATACAATCCAAGGGCGCAAGCACAAATAAAGTCTATTTTGGTTGAATTGGCCTAAATAGAGTGATGAGAATGCTCTCAGTCACCATTTGTTAAGTAAATCACCACTACTTTGGTTGAATTGGTCTAAACAGAGTAATGAGAATGTTTTCAGTAAATCAAGTCTACTTTGGTTGAATTGGCATAAACAAAGTGATGGTTGAATTGGCATAAACAAAGTGATGAGAATGTTCTGAGTCACTATACTTAGGTTGAATTGGCCTAAGCAGAGTGACTAGAATGTTCTCAATTACCATTTTTTTACTGAATCACCACTACTTTGGTTGAATTGGCCTAAACAGAGTGATGGGGATGCTCTCAGTCACCATGTCTTCAGTAAATACATGAGGCAATTTGAGATGAAACATTTTAAACCACCACTACTTTGGTTGAATTGGCTTAAATAGAGTGATGAGAATGTTCCAAATTACCATTTCTTCAGTGCATCAAGTCTACTTTGGTTGAATTGGCCTAACAGAGTGATGAAAATGTTCTCAGTCACCATTTCTTCAGCAAATCACCACTATTTTACTTGAATTGGCCTAAATCTTTTTTTTTTTTCAATGCTTTAGGAATGAGGATATGCTACATGTTAAAACATTATAAATCACCACCACTTTTTGGTTGAATTGGGCTAAATAGAGATGAGAACGTTTTTAGTCACCATTTGTTCAGTAAATCACCACTACTTTGGTTGAATTGGCCTAAACAGAGTGACGAGAATGTTCTCAGTCACTATTATTCAGTAAATCAAGCCTATTTTGTTGATTCTTACTCCCTGCATCCCTTTTTAAGTGATCTCATCGGAATACATGCAATTTTAAATTCCTAAAAAACATATTTCCATATATAATTTTTAAATTTTTTTATACCAAATTAAAGTGCTCACTAAGTACTTTAATTTGGTGCAACAAAAATTAAAAGCGTTATATGGAAGTACATTTTTTAACGTCCACAAAAATACACATTTTCCAAATGTATCACTTAAAAGGGACGGCGGGGAGTATTTGTTTTTTGCCATATCCTGTTTTTATTGGATGGTTCGTGAAAACATTGATCCAAATATTGTTTCATTTGATCGGAAATGAGAGTCGTTTTTTTTTTTTTACAAAAAGCGAAATGAAATTTACAAGTTACTAAAACGTTGATCCAATCCATATACGTACATATAGAAGTGTACCGTCATGCTGGGCTACTTTTTTTGGGAAGATCACTGCGAGCAACACACGTGTTTTTGAACCTTTTCAATTCATAAGCCCAATAAAAAAAATCTAATAGTATAATTAATGATTTTCCAAGTGATTGTAATTTGATTTTCTAAGGATTGAAGTACTCTCGATATTATCCCTATTATTCAAAGTCACAGTTAGTTGACAGCCAAAAAAGGATAATATAAAACCAACATGTGCGTCATATTGAAAAGGAATACTTATATTTCATACCAACACCTTAAACTTAGGGGGCGTTCCACTAACCCAGTTTTTTGAAAAAATTAGTTTTTCACGGTTTTTTATATGATGTGTTGTGAGAGAATGACCTGTCTCGGTGTTTAGAAAAAATAGTTTTTTGTTAGTGGAACACCCCTAATCAACACAAGCAAATGAATATTTGTTTACGGTCATGAATGACCGTAAAATATTCTCTCTTCCATTTTCTGCCAATAATCATACATGATGCATCCTCTATTTGACAAGTGGAAAAAAAAAAAAGTAACGGAAAGTGAAAATGATAGGAAGGGAAGTTGAAGAAAGGAAAAATAAAATGTATTTCTTCTCTCGCATCAATTTGATTATGATGAAAGTTTTGCAAGATAATAGTAGAAAACATGTACTCCCTCCGTCCCATGAAGTTTGTCCGGCATGGAGTTCAAGGACTCAAAAAAATAGTTCTTCGTCAAAAAATGTTAATTTTTTTCCAAAAAATAATAGAACAAACATTGATCTATTAATTTGAGCAAAAAAAAAATTATTTTTTTCCTGACAAAAGTTTATTTTTTTTTAGTCCTTGTACTCCGTGCCGGAGGGAGTATTATTGTTTAAAAAGAAGGAAAGCTGCAAGAAAAATATGTGGTAGTTTATCCATAATGAGAAGAGAAAAGGTCGAGGGAAGAGGCAAAGATGGAGCCAGGGAGAGGCTAGTAAGGGCAATCGTCTCCCATACGTTTTAAAAAATTCATACTATTACATTGAAAAAAAACAATTTATCATCAAACTATATAATCTCGTCCCCCCTCCGTTTTTTTGTTAAAAAAAAAATAATAGTAACAGCTTGAATATTTATCAAGCTATGGAATAACTTTGTACTAAAATTGGTTTTAATGAAGTTTAATTACAATTCTGTAATATTTACTCTATCAAGCTATGAAACGAGCTGCTGATAATCGATGGGGTTCTTGTTTGGGTTCTTTTCTAGTTTGATGGATTTGTTCAGTGTTCAGAGACATCATCAATGATCCAGAAAAGTTGAGTGAAGTGTTGGCGAAGACAAGAAAGTGCATGATATATCATCTTGTCAATAAGTTAATTTGGCTTATATTAACTTCACCTGTTTCAACGGCTACAACCGAACATGTATTTTCTACTATGAAATGTGTGAAGACAAGACTTCGCAACAGGATGGAGGATGATTATTTAGCAAATTTCTTGATCACTTATATTGAGAAAGATATTGCTCGAGGGTTGGACACAAACTCTATCATTAATGCTTTTAATAACAAGAAAGAGCATCGAACAAAGTTTAAGATGCCTGATTTCGGTAGATACAAGATAAGATTAGATAAATGTTAATACCTTTTGTAATCTAAGTTTTAAATTAGAAACATGTTTATATAGTTTCATATGTATTGGTAGTATTTTGCATTTTTTTTTTTTTTTTGAGTTAGTAAAATTCATATTGTTATTTTTATTTTGAATATTCGTCCCCCTTACGCCAAAATCCTGCCTCCGTCCCTGGGAAGAGGGTAAATAAGGAAGTCATGTTAAATGTCAGCTCAAAGGTTTCTATAGATTACCTTATGTGGACGAACTTTTTTTTTTTTTTTTTTGCCATTCGTTAATCCTAATCTACTCTATCCTGAGGGACTTGGGGAGGGGGATGAGTGCTTACGGGAGTCAAACCCGGCCCATGTGCATGGGAGTATAAGGGAGGCACCAACTGTACTCCACTCCACTTGCACCTTATGTGGACGATTGCTCTCCTTTTTTCGGGGAAGTAGTTGGGGGCAAGGAGTGAATTTGGGTTGGGGAACGGAAATGGAGAGGGAGCCGCGCTAGAAGCATTATAAAAATACTATGACTTATGAAAATGCTTGGATATTTTTGTCATTTCGAATTTTCGAGGACCTTAAACTCTATAACTTTTAATTCAATGGACGCTAAGCATTACGTATTAAAACATAGCCTGGGCTAAAAGGCCCAATAGGCACCTACATAGACTTTAGCCTAAAGGTTTTTTATTTTTATTTTTGTCTTTATTTAAATATTTTTTGTATTTGTTAGTTTTGCATTGATTTTTTGTGGTTTATCGGTTCGTCTCGATGAGAGGGATCTAAAAAGTATAAAAATATGATTAAAATTAAAAAAAGTCCACTGAAGACAAAAATAGTCCAAAATTTTGTGGTTAATTAGATTATTTATCTTTATTCACAAAGATTTAAGTTTGGTTAATAATTTTATACTTTATAGATTCCTCTCGTCAAAACAAACCAATAAACTACAAAAAAAAAATCGACGCAAAACTAAATGCCGACTGACTCAAGCCCATCTCGAATACAATGCGGTAGGGTACTCGTGACTCGGACTCTGTTGGTGGCTGCCAGTTCCTCACACTTAAATGAGCGACCTGGCGTGAGTTTATTCTTGCTCTAATACTTGACATTGACATAGTACTGCTCTGAAGCCCTCATATGCCCTTTGACACTAAGCCAGAACCCAATTTAAGCACATCTCAGGGCAAATCTCTTTTGAAATACAAAAGATCATTCAACTTATTTCACATCCAATCATTACTTCAAACTTGAGCATTAGAGGGTCACCACATTGGTGTCGACATTAGATTTCCTCAACACTATGAAAAATCAATATTAGGAGAATATATTTTATTATTAATATTATTATTATTATTGATGTTATCACCTCAAACCATTCTAAGCTAACAACTTATTTACTTACCTAAAATACATTAATGTCTAACAGAACTGCAAAACTGAGACCCAAGCAGAGAAAATCACCGGCATCTTGAGGTGTCTCAAAGAAACAGATTCTCTCATCGTATGAAAGGAATAAGAAGATACTCGGCATAGACTAGCTGCAAAATAAGATAAGTGCAATGATTTTAGAATAAAATTAATCAAATAAGAGAAGAGTGGAGTATTTTTTGAGACATTCAGAAACAAAACCAATCCTATGGTACGTAAAGAGACTAAGTACTTGATGAGATGAATAAAATAAACGGTTCATATCAAATAACGGTGCCCGATATTAAGGAATGAAATACATGTAAGTCATGACTTCACCCACCAGTCACCAGCCAGGAATAGAATGTTACACTCAAAGGAGATCTTGAAGGAAGGAGATTTATGTTACTAATAAGAGGATAATAGAAACAGGAAACCTAATAACCAACCCCTGATATGTGTGGATCAAATACGGCCTCAAGGTCGAATATAATTTGGTATTTTGGGGAGCAGTCCGGGGTCTCGTTATTTGATATGAACAGTTTATTTTGTTCATCTCGTAGAGTACTTGGCCCAAGTTAAAATTCCGATTGAAGGTAATGGTGCAGGTTGTAACTGATCAATCCACTAGAGGATGTACTTTAATTTTAAGGTATCTGAAGGAGATGAAGTGGTTCTATTGTCTAAATTTTAGGCTTGTTTCAACTATATTAATTTACTTCATAAATAAAATCACAAGTTACTTTTTACTAGATCAAACTGGATGGAATTCACTTGCCTTCCATATGAACATGTAAAATGAACTTATTGACGCATTGTTTTCAAGATCAACAGACCGAGCTCGGAGCCAAAGAGTTGAAGCCAGTACACAATGGCCTAGTACAGTGACAAGCTTGCTGGTTAAGAACGAAGAAGAAGCTCCAATTGCCATTGCACATCCGTATCCTATCAATAGCATGCTAATGCAAAGCCAAAATACCTTCCCAAACCAGCAAAAACTTGTGAGAAAATGCTATATACATTTGGTTGCCAGTAGCTTGGGTAAGAGAGAGAAAATGGAGAGGTGGGTTTTCACCCAGCAATCATATTCCAAGTTTTTTTTCCATTTTTTAAATGTACATAATTTTCCCTCTCCACTGATCATTTATTGGCAACTGTTAAAGCAAAAAGGTTAGAAAATAAAAAGTAATTAATTTGCTTACTTTTTCTTTCCCAATAATGACAGCCAACGATTGAATTCCATGGTCTCTATCGCCATCCACATCTTCCATGTCCTGTTACAAGACCATTTAAGTGCAAAATAGTAATTGGTTCTAGAAAATAAAACCTATCTAATAATCCGCGAAAAACAAGAATTACATATTGGTTTTTGGAGAACAAGAAGAGTATTGATTACCCAAACTCAAATTCTTAACGTACAACATATACTTCAAGTATTTCTAGTTTTAGTATATTTCTATTTTCTTTTATATTCCCTTGATAAAATAGTGAAGGCTTTTAGTATATGTTCAATGTGCAAATATACTGCAGATTAACAGCTACACCTTGGACAGTGCAATAACAGTGGAGAACAAGCTCATGAAAGCAACAGCAAACAACAATGATCTTGTAAATATAACCGGTCTACCGAGCGCATATTTCTGCACATTTAAGCACTATCAATTAATCCGATGTTTCTTGCAAAGAAATCTTGTTAATACAAAAGTATGATCTGCAATACCTGAATGTGTATGAAGGTAGTTACGTTGTCAGTTGCCCTGGGAATCAATATGCATAGTGCGGCGAGGAATGCGTTTCTTTTCCATCTGAGTAAGGGAAGCTACGACAAAATCCAAGCAGACATCGGTATTTTATCATTGAGTAATCCGAGTTCTTTAGTTTATAGAGATGATACCTCAAATTCGTGATAAATAACCAGAAGGTAACTAACCCCGCAAACACTCTCACGCGAACAAAACCAAGTGGACAACCGATATCAAGACTATCCTTTTTAATGCTAGAACATGCATGTCCCTTGCATAGTCGTTCAAATTTTGATTGCACATTTATTGATCGATGTGTAATCGAGGAAAACGAAAACCCTGTAGTGCATTGCCCTGTACGGCATCCTGTAGTACACATTGAGATTGTCCAAAAATATTTGAACGGTCTTGATTTTAACGAAACTCTTTCAAGGAAGAGGGAAGAGACAGATGGTTCTGAGGTACACTACAAGGTTAAATTCTGAACACAGAGACGGGACGGTTCTGATGTGCCTTACTGGTACATGACCCTCAAACCCGTAATAGAGGGAATGGACTTCATCATAGTAATGAACGGCTCAAATTTGCATGCGCCAAGATTAAATACAAACCATCGATTGCGAGATGGACGGCTCAGATGCCACACTCTCACATATGACAATCAGAGAAGTTTATATTTTGGTATTGATGTGTTTACATTTCCATAAATACTTAGGGATGTTCTAACTAAATAATCAAGCCAGATTTTTTTTGCCCTTATTTTAATTTTTGTCATATTTTTTTAATTTTTCATCAATATTTTGTGAATTTTTAGTTTGTCTCAACTAGAAAAATCTGAAAAAGTACTAAAAAATCATTAACCAAACTAAATTGTTTGTACATAAAAATGGATATAGTCCAAAAAGTCTGTTTCTTTTGGATTATTTTTGTCTTTAGTAAACTTTTTTAAGATTTTGATCATAATCATTTTACTTTTAAATTCTTTTTAGATGAACCCATAATCCGCATGAGATGCAATACTAGTAAATGCTAAAAAAAGAAAAGAAAAGAAAAGAAAGAAGGATAAAAAAAATTAACAATCTAACTTAATTATTTTTTGGGTTAAATGGGATGCTCTAAATGGGATGAGAAATGGATACGTATATCGTACCCTCTTTTCACAAGAAAACCCTAGAAACAGTCTAACAGAGCATCTGCGTCTGAAATCTCGAAGTTCTGGAAAAGGTTTGGAACATGAAACAAAAATGGTTAAATATCTACTTGCCCCTTAAACTATCAAAAAAAATTTTACTTCCCCCTTCAACTACCAATTGAACTCCCTTCCCCTTCCCCTTTCAACTATCACTTTCTTGTTTAATAAGGACAAATCACATATTTCATCTAAAATTTGTGACGGAAACCGTTAGGGTTTTTTTTTTTTTTTGAACTGATGAAAAAAGAGAGATGGTAACATCGACATTTCCATCCACAGCTATAGAAACATGTATGTATGTATCTGTGTGTGTCCGTCTCTATCAAAAAAATAAAAAGAAGGGTTTCACCGCAGCGTAGAACATAAACAATAAGTGGCTACTGACTAGTCTCTCTCCTGCGAAGACATTTCTTGAAGGTTTTTCAACTCCATTCGCTTTGATTTTCTGAGAGACGAGGCGCTCCGATTTTGGGGTGTCAATGGGTCATCATGTTGTAACTCTGATTCTGCTTTCTTATATATTAAGGTTAGCGCTTTCTTATATATTAGGTTAGCTTGAAACTCGTTTATTTTTCGTGAGCAATAACCAAAAGAAACTGGGTTAAATTCACACTCTTTGTTACCTTAGGCCATTAATATGTAAAGCCTTTCTAGAGAACAAGTATGGCTTCCATTTCTTTTATTGAAATTTGCAGGTTTGCTCGTGTTGGCTCAGTTGTTTTAGCTATTCATGATGCTAGCGGTGTACTTTTTGAAATAGGGAAGATGTCCAAAATATTACATACATACGGAGTACATGTTTCTATAGCTTTGGATGGAAATGTCCATATTACCCTCTCTCTTAAAAGGTTAACGGTTTTCGTCACAAATTTTGGATGGAAAACGTGATTTGACCTTATTAAACAAGAAAATGATAGTTGAAGGCGGAAAGGAGTTCAATTGATAGTTGAAGGAAGAAGTAAAAAAAATTTCGATAGTTTAAGGAGCAAGTAGATATTTAATCCAAACAAAAACATGAAAAAAACATGAAAACACATCCAACAGATGAGATTCATCCGGTACACTGTTTGCCCAAGGTACTAGATGATTCTCATCCGTTGGATGAGTTTTCATGTATTTTTCATGTTTTGTACCAACTCCCAAGTTCTAAAGATGAAGCAGAAGAAGACCAGTATGTCCGACGGTGTGACCATGGACCATTCAATCTGGGGAAACCTTCTCCCGGAGATCATCGAAAACGTACTCTCTCGACTACCCATGAAGTTTCTCTGCCGATTCAAGTGTGTCTCTCCCTCATGGAATTCCCTAATCTCTTCCCCCCGTTTTGCCAAAAGCCGCCTTCATATATCCAATGATGCCAAAAACCCACAAAAAACGCTCCTCATTTCCAGGTCTCACGCTTTCTACTCCCTTGATTTCGCCGCCGCGAATCCGACCGCGGAAAAGCTTGATTTCACGCTCTCTGTCAGAGACTCCACCAATCGAGTCCGTGGTTGGGGCTCTTGCAATGGCTTGGTTCTGGTTTCTGATGAAGGTATGAATTACAACCTCTTCTTGTTGAATCCATTCACTAGAGAATGTAAGGAACTTCCCGATTGCCCTTTGATTGACCTCTGGTATTGTGACGATGACCACGCTATTCTAAATGGATTCGGCTATGACTCGTCTTCGGATGATTACAAAGTAGTGATGCTCCTTTCCCATTCTAGTATTAATGCTGATGGCATTACTTATTATATTAATAGTGTCGCTGTCTATTCACTGAAAACTGATGCTTGGAGGAGAATTCAAGACACCCCTTATAAGCCTGATGGTATACCTGCTCCTGGGGTTTACTTTAATGAACGTATCCATTGGCTTTGTCGGAGGACTAGTGGTTCTAAAGTTGTTGTTGCTTTTGATTTGTGGGATGAGATTTTCAGGGAAGTGCCCCTGCCTACTTCGTTTGATAATCACAGGTTGGGGTATCTCTTCTGGGCATTTCTTGGTAGTTGTCTATGTTTGGTTGAATTGCCATATGAAGTCGGCGAAATTGAAGTTTGGATGATGAAGAAGTACGGGGTAAGAGAGTCGTGGACTAAATTTACGATTGCTAAGCACGGGATGTCTCTATGGGATGTGTTGTATTTGGCAGCAGAAGAGGAATTTGTATTTGGAACATTTGGAATGATAAAAGTTACCGGAGGTATACTACATGAATATAGTCAAGAGAAACTAACAGTGTACAATCCAAAAAATGACACACTGAGGGACAGGGTGGTTTGTGGCATTCCAATGATGTATACGGTTGGAGGCAACTACATTGAGACCCTCGTCTCTCCTAATCATGGAGGACAGATTCGGAGACACTGTGCAGCCTATTTAGGTGAAAGTTCAAAGAGTTATGAGGTATGTTTCCAACGCAGAAATTACTCTGTCCTTTCTTTTGTAGATGCTAGATAATCAGGTGAGCGTCTATATTTAAAGGTTTTTGGAGGTTGCAAATCCTCGTATCCCTTTTTGATACTTATTATGTTGAGTTATATAGGACATTGGTAAGTGATGTATGTTGAATTAAGATAATGCCTTGATCATTCACGAGTGGCTAGGGCGCACTCATAATGGTTGGAATATAACCTATGAAGCATGATTGCATAAGTACTTATAGATGGGTGTCATATCCGTGTCATGTCCACATTGGATACGAATACTCCTTGGATACTCACTGGCACGTATCTGATACTCCTTATAGATGGGTGTCATACCTGTAGGTTTGGAAATATGGGTTCCTGGTATGAACCTTTTATTGGCACTTGGCAGTGACAATATCAAAATTTCCACTAGTTAACAATCTTACCCTTTGGACTCACTTGGAAGGAACCAATGTGACCTATCTCTTCCCAACTTTCATTGCCTCAACTTGAGTTTTTTTTTGGTTCGGCAATGTTTTTTGCATCCTTAGCCTCAATCCTGCAAAGCCTGCTAAAACCTTTGGGGCTTCCATTTGTGTTTTACTGAACCAACAAGTCTTGGATACACATCCAGAGAACTCACTGCCTCGTCATCCTTGGGTTTGGCAAATGTTAGTCTTAATGTGGTAATGTGTAAGTGGCTTCCAGTGAGAAGGTAGTGTCAGGGTGTCTTGAATGATTTAGGAAAGTAACGGTATCGTCATTCCTTGGCTTGCCAATGGAAGGGCCATTCACCTAATCGGTGAACAATGATTCCATTTGTAATGTGCATTCTGGCATTTTCTTGTAACAAACCAAATGATGGATTGAACGTTTCAATCTAGTGACCCCACACAACCTAAGTTCTTTATCTACCAGATTAGCCTCAATTTTGTACCTTTACCCACTGTGTCCTACAAGGTGGAATGGCTCAGCCACTTAAAATAGTGAATGAAGATACCATTCGTAAGGTGTGTGCTGTCATTTTCTTTTAACAAACCAAATGACAGTATGATATTCCATTCAAGTAAACCAAACACAACCTTTTGTTCTTTATAGATTGACGTCAGTTTCTTCCCTTTGCCCACCATGTTCCAGGAAGAAGGAAAGCCTCAGCCACCTATTTGTTGATGCCATTCATCTCAACTTGTTAAGTAAAGATGTACCTTCAACTTCTAATTTGATGGTGACAACCCCATTGTAGGTATTTGAAAGATTTGTTGCTGCATCGCCCTCATCCATTAAAACAATAATAATGATTGTTGAATAGATGTTTGAGTTCCAGCTTTCTTGTTCTTGCTACTACTCTTCTGCATTATGTATGGGGCTTCTAGCCATTTCTTTCGCCGTCTAATGGGCTATTACTTGTGCTTTTACTTTTTAGTGGTGTTAGAATACATACACTGATAGTCTGAATTTATTTTGCAGTTTATAGCGGAGGAACATTCAAGCTCTAATCCTACAAATTAAACATTGTGTAGCAATGCTCAACTGTTTACCGGGGAACCATGTTCAATCTAGATGTGCTCTTCAGCACTTCATCTCCTGGTCCTTTTGAAGGCGCTTCTGGGGCTTGATTTCGACTAGACAATCAGGGGCCTTTTTTCTTTTTCTCTCTTATGTGTGTTCTTGTAACTTCAGTTTCATTTCTTGGCTATGAGCCTGCCTTGTTGTTTTGTGGTTGTCGTATTGTTGTTTGTTATTCCATGATTCTTCTGGTTTTGACCTTGAGAAGTAACTGAGGATAGTTTTAATATGAAGGAGTCCAAGAAATTGAGTACCTGAAGCTCAAGCTATCTTATGCTGTAACAGATCGACGTTCCACATTTATGTTTGCTAATTTGTTCTAATGTTTTTTTTTTTTTTTTTTTTTGAACAAAAATTTATTCGAAAGTTAACTATTGTGACTACTGATCTACCAATAGGTAAAAATGGAGAAAGAGGTCTGGAATTTACCTGAACAGAATATGCAGTTAACATTAGAAACCTTACAAGAAGGGCTGAAAGCAATGGTGGGGATTGAAACATGATTCCCATTGTGAAACTCTGAAATGATAGTCCAAACAATTAATGAGAAAAAAAAAAAAACCATAGCTATCCGTTCGACCTTAACAATTCGAAAATGCCATTACTACTATTTTTTTGCATGGAATTCTAGGGCAACATGTTCGGAAATAAGTTTTTAGATTAAAAAAAAGATCGTTTTATAGGTTTGGCTTTATAGGTTTGCATATATATTTTTTTTTTAGTCAAAAAAATTTTCAACTAAAAAATGAAAAAAAATAGTGAACTTTGACTCTACTTTTTGACGGTTTGACTTTTTTTTGGGAACTTTTTGGATTTTAGTGAATTTTCGTAAGAGGTTTTTTACGCTATAGACATTCAAAAATTAAAAAATAGTAAGTTGTAAAATTTCAAAAAAGAATTACTTCTACTAAAGACGGAAACACACAAATGCCAGAGTAGTCAAAAGTTTACAAACCATTAAGAGATATGCGGAGGTAACTGCTATTCCTAATTCTGTCGAAATTTCTCCGGAAGGTAGTGCAAGATAAGGTTTGTTCACCTAAAAAAAAAACAATTAGCTTACAAGCAACCAAAAGAAAAGTAAAAAACATCCATGGGAAATTTTTTCTGTCAAATATTGACTATCTTGATCTCTCTGTAATTGTTCTGTTACCTTGTCTATGTCTATATCAGTGAGTTGATTAAGTCCCACAGCATAGAGGTTCATCATAACTGATGGCACCAATGCCTGCAATAGAAGTGAAACATATTTTATATTTTATATTCAGATTCTGCTGCATATTCAAAATTTTAGTTGAAGCAGATGAACATGTTTACGATAGTTGAGAAATTATGATTAAGGTGTTGTAAAAGCTGGAATTTCTAACTGCAAAAAGTTGAAAAATCAGCTTTTATAAAATTTGAAATCTAAAATTTGATTGAAAAGTTGCAAAATCTACCCAAAACCGGGTTTTTGAGAATTTTATTCACTTTTTAGCATTTTTAAATTTGTAGAATCTGAGAATTTGTTAACTAGAGTATAATTTTTTATAAACACTAAAAAAGGATTTTGAAAAAGCTAAAATCTCAAAACCTGCAAAAATAATTTCTCGTGAACATGCACTATAATACATCAAATGAAACTAGCATTCCTTATCTACTAAAACTTACCTGAAATAATCCCACAAAAAATGAAAGAGAAAGATCAGCAGTTGATTCCAGCGGAAGAAGAGAGATTGATGGTATTGCTACAAGCTGATCAAACAAAGTGGGTAAACTCATATAAGCCGAACTAAACCCAAACTTCTTCTTACTCTAACAAGTTATTTGGGTGATAACAATTCAGTTGGTCAAGACAATAGGATTCCTGTATCTTACTAGAAGGTCGAATCTTTTCACCTGAGTGTGGGTGTCATTCCCTAGCAGTGAGGAAAGTAATTATCAAATCGCAAATGCAATCCAAATCAATCCAAACCGAATGGTTTGTTTTGGTTTAAGAATAAGATTTGGTCCCGATTTTAAAAAATTAAAAACCGTGTTAAATAGTTTGGTCTCTAGATTTACGTTAATGGTTCAGATTCCAAACTACTCCGAACCATACAACATGAATACATAATGCAGATATATCAATATCTATTTGTTTAAATACATTGAATAAACAATTTTTTCCATATTCAATTAATTTTCTAATCTAAAGCTCCACGCCACTACCCTATTAATTCACTTTTAAGATTAATTCCCTAAACTTCCACGTGCGATAACCTATTCCTATAATCTCATTACACTAAACATACACAATTTGGTCTTAATCAATTGATTTACTAATCTTTTGTCCGGTAACTAAATTTCTAATCTAATTCTATCTATATTCCATTGGCCCTATTTCTTCACTAATTACTGGTATTCTACTTTTTTTTTAGTTGGTTGATGTTAATGAGTCTTGGTGATTTTAATAGAAATGGTTCTAATATAAGTTATGGTTTAACTTATCTATACAACTTTAACTACTTTAAATAGTTTGTGAAGATGATATCTCAATTTCAAGCGAACCGTGATTCAAAATGACACTGAACCGTATTTTAGTAGTTTGGATTGGTTTGGTTCTATGAATTTTATGGGTTGGTTTGGTTCTCTAAATTCGTTATCCGTAAGTAGTAGTTTGGTTCTTGGTTTACTACAAAATTGGACCAATCCGGTCCATACTCACCCCTACTTTATTTCCCTAGTACTCCATTTGTTAGGTTATTTCTCCCCTCAATGGTGCTATTTGTTGGGCTTATGGTTGTGTATTTTGTTTCCTATTTGTTGAGTTATTTCTCCCCTAAATGGGACTATCAGTCGGGTTATAACGATTTTGGATTTTATTTCTAGTTGATGTATTTGATACATATATCTCCTTCCATTTGAGGAAAAAAAAAACTCAGTGGCGGAGATAGACTTTGAACTTGAAAGTGACACCCAAAATGATTAATATAATCTCCACCGTCCCAAAAATAATGCCGGAACCATCAAACTGATAACTTATGAAGAATATATTTTATTCAAACAAATTCAAACTTTTTTTCAAAAATTAAAAATACTCGTTGGTATCTAACTAATCTTGCAAAAAAAAATGTTCAAAGTTTTTTAAACCAAAATACATATTTTAAAGTTCTTCTTTCGCGAACGGGGCAATCTTTTGGAACGGATGGAGTATTTAACACCAAAAAGTACATGTGTTCAAAAAAGATTAATCTTATATAATGCCCAAGAAAATACATGCTTTTATAAGTTATATATCATCCATCAAAAGTAGTCCTAGCCATTAAAATTGGTGGAATGTCATGAAACAAAGCAGTGATTTTTTTGGAGGAAGGTTGAGACCAGCAGTGGCCCATACCACCGGACACCTTTAAAAGCTACGTACCCCTGATAATAATCTTTAGAGGAATGAGAATGTGATTTAAGAATCCATAGTTTCACGATTACTTTTCCAAATTAAGTGTAAATCTGATCGTGGCCAATTTTTTTAAAAAAAATGATTGTGGCTATAACATTTTGTATCTATTTTTTCAAAAATTAATAAATTCCTTCTTCGTCCGAGTAAAATATAATTTTAAAAAACTGACCTTCACACACTGTTAGTGGCATAGCCAGAATTCTAATGCAGTGGGGCATCGTCAAACTACAAGTTTATGTCATTCGAAGGCCTTGTTTTTAAAAATTGTCTTTTATAGCAAACTGTCTTCTTCTTTTTTTTATAGCTTTTTTAGTTGATGTATTGTTATAGAATGACCTGTTTCAAGAGCGTGAAAAGACAATAAAAGACAATTTGCTAAAAACGATAGTTTTTTTTTTGTGTGTGTGGAACAAAGCCTAAATCGAAAGAATAAAAGAACATGGGCTACACAAAATGTGTATCGTGGGTCTACACACCACAAGATTCTCGGATCCATCTGCACATTGTATTCAATTAATCCTAAGATTTACAACTATTATATATATATTCAATTTATCAGGGATTGAGTCAGAATTTGGTTAAGGGAATTGCACTTTTTGATGGAAACCCACGAATAATTGTTGTATTTTGTTAGTGAAAATATAAAAGCGAAAGTACCTTAAATCAAGCTTTATCTTGAATTTTTTTTTTTTTCCCAAATAACAAAGACTTGATTCAACAAATGCAATTATCATAAAACACCAACAATTACAAATGCCATCAAATATTAAAATCATCACCACAACTTATACTTCATTAGTATATTATTGTATTTCCTCTTCCATTTCCAATAACCAATGAAAAAAAAAACGAATTTAATTTCTTGCAAAAAATATTCCCAAATTAGTAATCGATAATAATTTTGATAGCAATCAGTACTCTCCGAATCTATATACCCTTCACGACCTATACAAAACAATATTCTATATATGAATGTATGTAATTCCACGCCGTGGATGCTTCCGTAACCTCCAAATCATAAACAATTTTCGGAACTTTTAAAAATAACGCATTGTTTGAAACATGAGTCGTGATCGATGATGACCGACGGACCGTGAACAAGGAACTTAATTAAAGATTTCAAATGAACAAAAACGTGTTGAAGGAATTATTCTATTTATTCTTGTCTTAACCCTTTTTCTAATTTCTTCTCAATTGGCCTTCAAGTAAAAAGAGAAAGATTGTAATATAAATTTAATTAGGAAAACAGAGGCAAGGCATGGCAGTCACACCCCGCGACAATTATGATGTTCAAATCAATCCATAAACGGTCAAAAATTTCTAATATCTACCTTTGCAACCAAAGAAATTAACTAACGTCCACAAACCGTCAGTGTGATTAAGACTTTGTCTCGGCGGGGCTTACCATTCCAAAGTTGTAGGGTCGATTCCTTTCGGCAGCTATTTGTTGACCTTGGACTCACCTCACCTCACCTCAAGTAAATGCGTGGGAGGGCTGTGGGAAGGACCGGAGATATTTATCTAGTTCATCAGGATACTCTTCATTATTAAACAAAAAAAAAAACTTACAGCGAGAACGCAGAAGAAGACAATCCACACGTGTGGATACAAAAGCTAATTCTACGTATGCATGTTGTTTACTTTATACACCGTCTACCGTAAAATTGTTCAATAGTCAGAGCACCGCCCTGTGGACCACTCCACATGACCACAACCAGACATTTTATTAGTGTTCACAAGTCACGACTAAGTGAATGGACCCCACGTCAAAGTATGATTGAGTGGTGACCACTCCAAGAAAAACTTCTCCAAACAATTTACTAGTTCTACATCCCCAATTTTGCAAACGAAGCATGGGTGGCGGCAGACAATCGAGACAACGAAGTAAACAAAACAGAATTTAGACTCCAAAGTCCAAACGTATACGTAGATCAATTGTAAGTATCACATATTTAACATATAATTATAGGAAATATATATGGCATTAGATTGTTGGCGATTGATCATACAATTATCATAAAACAATAACAATTAGAAATGCCATAAAATATTAAAATCAATAGCACCACAATCAATCAAATATGATACTATATCGTTAGAGAGAGGAAAATATATAGCCTGTGAGATCGATGAAATGCATGACACGTCGTTGTCCTAAAACCATATTTCACTCCTCTCGTATAAGTTCCAATAGTTGATTACGACTCCAAGATACAACCCATACATATGCTATGGAAACTAATAGAGGGATTATAGAGAATTCAAGATCTAAAAGAACGTGGAGCTTTTAATTGAAGACATGTATTCTCAATAAAACTTCAAAATTTCCAACATCTGATCATGTATGCAATCAAGACGGTCGACGGTTCGACAATCCAGGGTGTAGTGCACCAACAGTCATGCATGTAAGATAATGTATGCAATCAAGACCGTTGACGGTTCGATAGTCCAGATGGCGCACTGCAACTCCTGTAGGGCGCTCCCACACCCTACAGGATGCTCAATTCTTGTTTCCATAGTTACTTTGATAGAACTCAGGGAAGCATGTTGGAAAGTTCTCAGGTCTTGCTTCATGGGACTCCTCAGGGGCGGAGCTGCATATAGACCGGGTGGCTCCAGCCCTCCCGATTTCCTATTTTATTTTGCATATTTTTATTTTTTTTTGTAGATATTTTTTAAAAAGTTATACAATTTCAAAAATAATTAAAAACTAAGAACAATTTTCATTTCGAAACCGTAAATTATGGTGAATGATACCGTAGATAATGATATTGCATTCGTCGAGTGATACAATAACAATAATACTTGAGATAAATTTTTTATATCAAAATCATCCCATTTAAACTCGAATGACTGGATTTAGTCTTTTAAAAAAAAAAATCATCGTACGAAGATTTCTTTCATAATCCGGCCCCCTTCGACTTCGATTTCTGGCTCCGTCACTGGACGAGATCAACATTGAATAATGTTTATCACGAGGCTAATCAATGTGCAGATCATTTGGCAAGAATGGGTGCCAAACAGAAAGCAGGACTGGTGGTTTGTGAGGAATCTCCTCAATCTTTAAGGATCTTTGTGACAGAGGATATGTTTACATGCTGTTTGTAGAACTTTAGACTTTGTTTGTTTTTGTTTGAACATGTACCAAAAGAGGTAGAACTCAGGGAAGTACTCACAGTGTTCACAACAACGTATGGACGCGAAAACTTGTACAGGCTATTCAATTGCTTCCAAATATCGATTTTTTGAATTGATCCGTGTACATTCTCATCCTTGGGTACTTCCGTAGGGTACTCGCTTTCCGAAAACTTGTACCGTATAATTGCTTTTCTCTCGCGCAAAGGGTTCTTCAAGCCGTTCCTGTAAATACGATTTTGTATCCGCTTCACTGGGTGTTGAAGTTGTGTAACAGAGCCTCCTCCTACATAAGTGCAAAGAAATTTAAGGATTACCAAAGTTATGTGATGGTTTGGAAATATGCAGACTAGGTAGATCACTAAATACACAAAAACCAAACAGTTATAGAAACAACCAGAATCAGAACAAATGAACATGTAGATGATTGAACCATAAGAAGGGATGAATTTAGTCAGGGAAACTAAACCTTGATTTGGGTGAGAGAATTTCAGAGGGAGGACGAATGAACATGTAGATGATTGAGCCATGGTTCTCTCTCTCTCTCTCTCTCTCTCTCTCTATGCACACACCTAGACACACACAGATACAAGTAATAATTGTGGGTATCTATCTATATATAGTAAATCACTAGAGGGGTTGGTTGATAGTCCAATTAAGTAATATAAGTAGTAATTAAGTTGGTTTTATAACTTTATTTTATCATACTTAATATTTTAAATGCCTCTTATAATAAGGCTTAAAAAGTTACAAAAATTAAGTTGTCTGTTACCTACTTAATTCTAAATGAATTTTTTAGTACCTGTATATCACCGCTACACTGCCACCATACCACTGCCACAACCTCCACTACCATGATCCCACCACCAAGTCACAGCTGTCACCATCACCATTATTCCATTGTCGACTCAGGGCTAGCCCTAGCCCAAGACCCATGAGGCCTAGGCCTAGGACACTCCTAAATAGGTCAATATCAGGGGCACTCCAAAATATTTTGGTACAGGGTTTGAATAAGAGTCTTTTTTTAGAGCCAAGAAGCCCAAGGTTAATTCAAGCCCATTTGCTGAGTCTTGATGGTTTGGCCCTTTATTATCTGAGAACAAGTGGAGGGGTGAGCTATCAATTTATATAATGTTCTTTGAGTTGGTTTCTCTTGAATAGGCAATGTGGGACTGAGGCATAAACCACAAAAGAAAAATTCATGGACTATTCTGAATGTGTGCAAGTATCCTTATCAGTCACCCATAAGTTTAAAAAAAAGTGAGATCCTTGCCGCACATTTTTACTCGAACATTCACCTAGCAAACTTATTTTGTAGCTTGAATTTATCTTGAAAAATGCATAGAACTCCTATATTAAGCATGAAACGCCATAGGACCCTTGGAAACATCATTAGTCCTAGAAGAAAAATAGACTAACAAGTTTGGAAATCTTAGAGTGTATTTGAGATGGAATTAGATGAATTTAGACACTTGGGCAGAATCCCGCGCTTGGTAAAAACCTACTGAAGTCTATGTAACAATGGATGTACTAACAAACAACATCAATGGCCGGAACAAGAGTCTTCATTTACACAAGTGCTCTTGTCCCACATCGGGAGAATATGGATTAGAAGGGACGTGCTTGCCTATAAATACTTCTACGCAGCCAAAATACTATGCCTGTGCGTGCCACTAACAGTGAGGAGTACTAAAAGTGATGGTTTTGCGTCTCTCTTTTGCAATAAACTGATGTGGGACTAAGACAAAGGGAAGGAAAAGTTTGGAATAAGAGAAGAAAACCTTTGCTTTGTAGTGTCATTTGTCCCACATCGAAGAATCACAAGTCTATAGGCTTTCCTTCACTCTATAAAGGTTCCTGTGGAGGATATCTCAACTGCTTCCACCCAGGCGTACGAATTCAAGTCTTACACGTTGAAGGGTTCACCAAAAACACAGCATAAAAAATGTTCCTGAGAAGTGAAATTCTGTGTTCTAATAGACAAATTATTCCACTATGTTGTTTAGTTGTAAAAATGTATAGGGCTGGAGCACTCAAATGCCATGGGCCAGCCTTGATCGTCGAATGCTGTGGGCCAGCCTTGATCGTCGCCGTCACCTTCTCCATTCGACCTTCTCCATTCCTCCATTCCACCGCTACACCACCACCACCACTAGCAAGGGCAAACCCGTCGTCGCCACCTTCTCCATTCCACCGCTGCACCACCACCACCACTAGCAAGGGCGGACCTACATAGTAACCCCACTGGATTAGAATTTTCTATAAACATGTACATATTTTTTTGGGACATTTTGGTAATTTTGTCCAGGATCATATATTTATTCTCTAGAGTTTGGCCCAAATAACATAAAATATTTACAAACTTGCCCAAATGATTCACCGAATTTTTCCTGATCTTTTCCTTTTTTTTATGGTCCCACCATTTTAACACACTCTCCCTCAAGCAAAAAGCGGAGCATAACCACACAACAGGATCAGAGAACGCTACACTTTTTTTCTTCCATGAATGTAAATGGGAGGTCGCCGGAGAGAAAGGAAAGAAGAAGAGAGCAACTTTTTGATCTGGGAATCTGGGAGTGTTTCAATAAAATTTGACTAAAATGGGGACAACATGTGATTCTAGAAAGTAGCACCTACTCACCTACTGGTTCTACGAAAATAAAGAACGAGATAATGATATCTTAGCTTAAACATTCTCTCTATGTACAAAATAAAGGAAGAGATAATAATATCTCAGCTTATACAGTCTTTATATATCAAAAAATAAATCAAGAGATAATGTTATCTCAACTGAAATAGTATATGGTTCTACGAAAATAAAGAAGGAGATAATGATATATTAGCTTAAACATTCTCTCTATCTACAAAATAAAGCAAGAGATAATAATATCTCAGCTTAAACAGTCTCTATATATTAAAAAATAAATCGAGAAATAATGCTATCTCAACTGAAGTAATATCTGGTTCTATAAAAACAAAGAACATAATAATAATATATCAACTTAAACATTCTCTCTATCTACAAAACAAAGCCAGATATGATAATATCTTAATTTATACAGTCTCTATATACTTGAAAATAAATCAAGAGATAATGTTATCTCAACTGAAATAGTATTTGGTTCTACAAAAATAAAGAACGAGATAATGATATCTTAGTTAAAAACAAGAGATGATGATATCTCAGCTAAAAAAGTATTTGTATCCAAAAAAACAAAGCTAGCAATAACGATATCTCATCTTGTACAGTCTTTACAAGTAATTGTGGGTATCTATCTATATCTATGGTACATCACTAAAGGGTTGGTTGATAGTCCAATTAAGTAGTAATTAAGTTGGTTTGGTAACTTTATTTTATCATACTTAATACTCTCTCCGTTCCTAAATAAGAGCCCCACTCTCTCTCTCTTGCTATTTTTCAAATCAAAAGATGAAGTATTTCCGTGTATCATTTTTTGAATTTTTCCGCACCGAATTAAAGTACTCGTCAAGTACTTTAATTTGGTGCGAAAAAATTCAAAAAATGGCACGACTTTTCATAATGGGCTATTAATTTGGAACGGGGGGAGTATTTTAAATGCCTCTTATAATAAGGCTTAAAAAGTTACTACAAAAATTAAGTTGTCTGTCATCTACTTAATTCTAAATGAATTTGTTAGTACTTGCATATCACCGTTCTGTTACCACCTCCACACTGCCACCGTCCATACCACTACCACAACCTCCACTACCATCATCCCACCACCATGCCACAACTGTCACCACCACCATCATTTCATCGTCGTCGCCACCTTCTCTATTCCACCGCTGCACCACCACCACCACTAGCAAGGGCAGACCTACATAGTAACCCCGCTAGATTAGAATTTCCTAAAAACATGTACATATTTTTTTGAGGTAATTAAATAATCATCCAATTTTTGGAACTCATGTACGTTTTCATCCTACTCATTTTATGGAATTATGTTTCCATCCTCTTTAGATGTGATTTACCATTGTTACCCTTGAGATATATATATATATATATATATATATATATATATATATATATATATATATATATATATATATATATATATATATATATACAATTTCCTTCACCTCCGAACTCCCGGAAATTGCTAAATTCCGGACCTCACGCGTGAGCCGTTGGATCTGATCCAACGGCTGAGGGAGCAAACGGGTAAAAACAATACTCGCGGGTCATGGGTACGGGTTATATGGGTACGGGTCTTCTGAATCGGGTCACTATAAGAACCCAGATCCACTCTTTTTCCCCTCAGATCACGCGTTTCCAGAGAGAGAGGAGAGAGAGGCGATTCAAAAATCTCACGTTCGGCGAAGAAGAAGACGCCAGAAAACCCTAGTTCGTTGAACAAGAACCCATCCATCGATCAAGGTTCTTCTCTCTCTACCTCCATCGTACCTTCTCTCTGTTTCGTTTTGTTTTGAAAAACCTTAACTTCTTGCTCTCTGTGTTGCAGGTCGAACAAACGGCGAAGACGAAGCACGAGCCGCGAAGCACGAATCGATCTCCAGGTCTCTCTCTCTCTCTCTCTCTCTCTCTCTCTCTCTCGATCTGGATCTCGATCCATCCCTCTTTCTGTTTTTCGATTTATTCGAAAAATCAAAACCCTAGATTTTTCGAAAATGCTTATCTAATGCTCTGTGTCTGTGACATATTTACTCTGTTTATGTTGTCTATGTTTATTTTGTCTATGTTGGTTTCGAATTTATTTGAAAAATACCTGAATTATTTTGCTGAATTTTTCCCTTATTGACATTGATGTCACTACCTGACTACATGATTTGTTCATACGGAGTACTTCATATATGTTGGTTAGTTACTACGATCTAAGGCATTAAATTTCTCACATAGGGGTGTAATGTGCAAGGATAGACAATCTTTTAGTAGACCATTGATGTCTTGTTGGAATAGGATTTTATATTTGCTCCGTAGAGATGTTCTTAACTTTAGTTTTCATTTGAGGTTTTACTGAAGTATTAAATTTGATGTTGGACCTCCTTCTTAATAAGTAAAATAACATTATGAGTGTGACTATAGAAGGATAATCATCTTTGAGATTACCAAGTACTAAGATATCTTTGTAAATTTCCAAATTTCCATTCTATTACTATTCATTTACTTTATATATTGATTTTATTTGTTGAGAGTCTGAGACTTGATTGCTGTAAAAATTCCCTTAGGAGTCTTGATTGATTTACTCTCTCTCTCTCTCTCTAAAAATGGGGAGGATCTCATCCCTATTTCTATTTCCTTCAAGGAACCCAAATGTTAAATGGATATGAAACTTGCTCTAACTTTCCCAACTAAAATTAAAAGAAGTCTTAGGCCGGCCAAGTGAAACAATTTGTGTAAAGAAGTTACTACATAGTAAGCAATACAAGTTTTGAAAGTTTCTAACATATGTTTAGCTGAATGAATGGCTTAATAGTTTTGAACTTGGACATGTATGAATGGCTTAATAGTTTTGAAAGTTTCTATCATATGTTAGCTTATTTACATAGTTTTTTTTTTTTTTTTTTTTTCTAGAATGGATTCTTTCGATGATACAGAAATATGCTCACCATCACCATGTCCACCACTCCTGTGTCAATCATCTGGAAGTTCTTCTCAACAAGTTTACACTCCACAAGTTAAAGATGACTTGAAACCAAAAATTGGGCAACATTTTGAAACATTAGAAGAGGTTCAGACCTTCTACAACAATTACGCTAGAGAATCTGGATTTGGAACGAGAATAAACTCTAGCAAAAAGAATAGGGACAATGTTGTCATTAGGAAGGAGTATTGTTGTTACAAAGAAGGGTTGAGAAAACCTAAGGCAAACAACGATGAACCTAGTACCCGGAGACGAGGGCTTATTAGAGAGGGTTGTGGGGCAAAATTGTCAGTTGTGAAAGACAAGGAGGGTGCGGGGTTTGTTGTCTCCCAATTTGTCGAGGGTCATAACCACCCTCTTACAACGCCAAGGAGGGTGCATTTGTTGCATTCTCACCGGGAAGTGTCCATTGCCAAAAAGGCTTTAACACAACAATTGTCTGCTGCAAATGTGCCAACATGCCAACAAATGGGTATTTTGGCGGTCCAATCCGGGGGTATTGAAAATGTTGGATGTTCACAACAAGACCTTTATAATGCTGAAAGGGATAGGAGGAAAGCGTTATTGGGACAAGATGCGAACATGTTGTTAGAGTATTTTAAGCTTGAAAAAAAAAATAATCCGGCTTTTACATATGCGATTAAGGAGGATGGTGAGGGGAAATTGACGCACTGTTTTTGGGCTGATGCCACATCTAGGAAGGCGTACCAGTATTTTGGGGACGTGGTTGTCTTTGATACCACTTACAAGACAAACCGATATGAAATGATGTTCGCACCTTTATTAGGGGTTAATCACCACGGGCAGACAACTCTATTTGGGTGTGGTTTTTTAAATGATGAACTAACAACTTCTTTTGAGTGGCTTTTCCATCAATGGTTAAATGCAATGCCAGCAGGGCCCCCCCAAATGATCATTACCGATCAAGATCCTGCAATGACAAAGGCAATTGCTAGTACTCTTCCAAACACTCATCATAGGTATTGCATATGGCACATTGTCAACAAATTTTCTGAAAAAATAGGTGCAATAACTTATAAAGAACATTATGATGAGTTCAAAAGTTGCATATGGAAATCCGAAACCCCACAAGAGTTTGATGGAAGATGGGTAGGACTAGTGGAGAAAGCTAACTTGACTTCCAATGAATGGTTGAATGGCATGTACAAAATCCGTGAGAGATGGGTTCCGGCTTACATGAACCATATGTTTTCTGCCCACATGACTAGTAGCCAAAGGGCTGAAATATCACATGCTTTCTTCAAGAGGTATCTGTCAATACATAATTCGTTGTGGGATTTTGTCACGCGGTTTGAAAGGGCACTTGCAACGTTACGTCACAATGAATTGGATTTAGATCACAAAGATATCAATGAGAAGCCAGTCTTGAAAACCTTGTGGGGCATGGAGGAGACAATGAGTCAAATTTACACACGAAAAATGTTTTACAAGTTTCAAGACGAAATCCATCAACTCTTGGCATATGAGGTAACTTTAACATTTGAGGATGAACATCGACGCTTGTACAATGTTAAGAGGGATGTAGAGAATGCTCCAAAGGGTCGCGAGGTGTCAGTAGACAAGTCGTCAAACTACATTAGTTGTAGTTGTAAGATGTTTGAAACGGACGGGATTGCATGTCGGCACATTTTGGCATACTTCAATTTCATGCATATTAGAAAACTACCTGACAATTACATCTTAAGGAGGTGGACAAAATCTGCAAAAGCTGGTAGAGTTAGAGACGACGTGGGTGGGGGCGGTAAGGAAATATGTGACACTTCAGTGTTAATGAGGCGAGGTAAACTTTTCCTTCGTTCTTCTAATGTCATTGATGAAGCCGCATTAACTGAAGAGGGAACTGAAATTTACAATGAAGCATTGGACTTTGCTGAAAAGAAGCTTGCAGCCTTGAAGATAAGTAGAGGGGAAGATGGCGAACAGAGTGTTATTGAAGTGGTTGTTCCTCTTGTAAGTGAAGCTTCTAGTTTGAAAGAACCAAATGTTTGTAAGACAAAGGGTAGTGGTAAAAGACTAAAGGGGGGAAAAGAGAAGAGTGTCAAGAAGAAGGGTAGGCGTTGTAATGGTTGCGGGGAAGTCGGAGTTTCGCATGACAAACGAAATTGTCCCAAACTTCTAGGCATGTAAGTGTATGCGTGTAAATATCTCTATTTTTAATTAATTGTTGAAATGTTAATTGTCGTAATTTCTTTTCCAGTACGTCTTCCCAAGGTGTTACTTTCAATGACGAGGAAGAGGAAGAGGATGACGAAGACGAAAGCATGGACTGTGACGAATCTTGTAAGTGTGGATATCATTGCTGACTGGAAATTATGCCACAAAATACACTTAAATGGCTAGAAGTTTATTCTTATTCTTATTCTTTTGTTTCAATGCATACACTTACGTGGATATCTTCCCAAGGTGTTAGCTTATTCTTTTCTTTGAATGTAATCTTTGCAGGAATATCCTGACTGGAATTTACTCACTGGATTTGCTCACTGGAATATCCTGACTGGAATTTACTCTCTGCTGCTCAAAGAGATGGGTTCAGACGAATTTGCTCACTGGAATTTAGTTACTGCTGCATTTACTAATTGTTTTTAGTGGATTTGCTCACTGGAATTTAGTCACTGGAATTTACTTAGCATTTAGTCACTGTTTTTAGTGGATTTGGTCACTGGAAGTTAGTGGATTTGCTCACTGTATTTGTTAAGCCACTGGATTTGCTCACTGGATTTCCTCACTGTATTTGCTCACTGTTTTTAGAATATGTATTGCTTTGCTCACTGTATTTGTTAAGCCGCTGGAATTCGAGAGATGAAATATCATATGCATTCTTGTTGTTGCCAAGCATATATTTTGTATCATGTATCATGGTCGCCTTACTGAGAAATGTCTGAAGAGTAATAGTGGTTCTACTGAACATTGTCCCCTTTTGCCTGGTGTGGTGGTGTTTGTAGAGTGGATGGTTGGAATACTTGATAAACTAGAAATTTATGGTGCTTACGAAAAAGTTGGAAGGGCTACATCTTACTTTGTTGATACTTTTGTTGACCTTCTAAACCGACTTCATATGAGTGACAATGAAGTCGATTGTCAAGAAAAAAGTGCTGCTCTTTGGGAAGATTACGAGTTGAGGGGGTTTGCACCACTATCTAACGCACACCGGTCATTAAATTTTTTGACTAATCAGAAATTTTTTGACCCAGAACGATCCTTTCAGTTTCCATCCAAATGACAAAAATTTCAGAAATAACAAGCCATTCACACAGCAGGAGCCGCTATTTAAGGAGAACTTTATGACTTAAAATTGCAAGAATGATTACAATCAAAATTCCTGACAGAAGTATATTTTTCTCTTTCCCTTGGAATTCTTTTTTTTGTTCCATGCATCTTCCACTACTAGTATAACAAGGTAAAGTTCCCGAGAGAAGTGGATAGCATGATTCACTCGAGCAACGGGCTTACTAACAAGGTTGTGCTTTATATGTACTACAAAATTTTACTACCGAATTAAAATACTACATTACTATCATTGATGAGAATAACATTATGCCACAAAACCAAATAATTTAACGACAAATCTTACTTAACAGTTCCCAAAAGGACAATGAAATACATTTACTTCCTTGTCAACCACAAGATGATGCATAAGCATATAAGAAACAAGCACTTCCATTTGTAGGCGACCACTACACCTTCTACTGCCGTCAACTTCTTTTTCAGCTTCTTATTCTCTTTCAGTAAGTCTTGACACTTCAAATGTAGAGCACGATTTTCACTTTCTAAAGCATCAAATTTGTCCTCAATTTGTTTCAATTTGGGGTCTGGGTCAATCCAATAAAAGTACTCGCAATTTTTTTTCCCGTTCTGCAATACCATAAAAATCGAATTAAAAATAATACTTTATTACGTAATTACCATTCAACTTTAACAAACGTAATTTGTTACCTCATAGTTGCCACAGCCCAAGAATCTCCTTCCCGGATTTTCTTTAGTCTTTGACTTCCTCATGGGGGAGGGCTTCCCACAATTGCAAGTGGGGTATTCAATTTGGAAGGTTGAAGAGGCAGAGGAGGACGACGGCATGGCTTCCCACAATCTGTTTGCTCCAAATTCCGCTTAACCAATTCTATGCAAGTCTAACAAACCTCATGCAGACCAATTTTCACTTCATATGCATTGATAGTATAAAGCCAAAACAGAAAGTCTCCTATTGTAACTTCTCGTATTGTTCCAGCACAATCAAATAAATCTGGAACTTCTATGGTTGCAAAGAATAAAGCCATTGACCAAAGAACAAAAAATTGGGCAATAGAAACATCGAACAAGAAGCACCAATATGTTGAATGAACAAATACAGTCATTCATGAGATAACCTATAGAAGATTGGGCAACAGAATTGGGCAACAGAAACAGTCAGTCATGAGAATACCTTGATCGACATATTGGATAGGAAAATAAAAACAAGAGATGTTTGTATATTCTCTTTGACCAAGTGAATGCATATTCTCTTTGACCAATTTCTGAGTTGTTTGCAAGTTCTCTTACGCTCCATTTGGTAATGAGGAAAGAATGGACAGAAAAATAAAATAAAAGAGATGAAAAAAGAAGAAATTAAACAAGTAGTTAGCCACATAGTTTTTATTCACAGCAGGACCCTTGATAGTGCTTCTGCAAATTATACTATACCCGTCAAACTCTTATCACCCCTATTGGATCATTTGGATAACCAGTACCTTGGCTAGGTTACTTGGATCCTTGTAAATATATAAAGTATCCGTGTCGGGCACTCGACATTCAAAGAGGGGTATGGAATCTATATCAAGTATATTTAGATGGACATTCACATAGCAAGTGTAGTTTGTAATTCAAACTCACCGCAAACGACGAGTGAAAAACCTATATGAAAATGCCCTGAAGGCACTTTGAAAACACCATTTATCCAAGAATTCTTTTTTAGTAAGAAACTTGAATATTTTGGTATATCCTGGTAGCTTTGAGATGGAAATTCTATGAATTTAACACTTAAGGCAAATATCAACACCAATACCGGAGTCCACGCAACATAAGAGCTTGGTTGAATGTATGAGTTGTTTAACATTTAATCGAGTGCAACTTTTAAAAACAATAATCCATTTCCAACTTTTCATTTCCCAGTAAATGACAAAACTATTTTTCTAGAATTGTTAATTAGCCAATGTCTATTGTTCTTTTCCATGGAGCCCAGTATCACCAATAATTGCATAGCAACATTCTAACTTCATAGTATACTAATGCCCAATTTATGGACTATAACTTGTGACAGTTTTGCATCTAAAACAGAGAAAATGAAAGTCACTGGGTAATAGGTTTTACAAAGGGGTAGCAACAGGAAAAATATACAACAAAGGGGTAGCAACAGGAAAAATATTACTGGATATATTTGCATTGTCAATAAGGGAAAAATTCAGCAAAATAATTCAGGTATTTTTCAAATAAATTCGAAACCAACATAGACAAAATAAACATAGACAACATAAACAGAGTAAATATGTCACAGACACAGAGCATTAGATAAGCATTTTCGAAAAATCTAGGGTTTTGATTTTTCGAATAAATCGAAAAACAGAAAGAGGGATGGATCGAGATCCAGATCGAGAGAGAGAGAGAGAGAGAGAGAGAGAGACCTGGAGATCGATTCGTGCTTCGCGGCTCGTGCTTCGTCTTCGCCGTTTGTTCGACCTGCAACACAGAGAGCAAGAAGTTAAGGTTTTTCAAAACAAAACGAAACAGAGAGAAGGTACGATGGAGGTAGAGAGAGAAGAACCTTGATCGATGGATGGGTTCTTGTTCAACGAACTAGGGTTTTCTGGCGTCTTCTTCTTCGCCGAACGTGAGATTTTTGAATCGCCTCTCTCTCCTCTCTCTCTGGAAACGCGTGATCTGAGGGGAAAAAGAGTGGATCTGGGTTCTTATAGTGACCCGATTCAGAAGACCCGTACCCATATAACCCGTACCCATGACCCGCGAGTATTGTTTTTACCCGTTTGCTCCCTCAGCCGTTGGATCAGATCCAACGGCTCACGCGTGAGGTCCGGAATTTAGCAATTTCCGGGAGTTCGGAGGTGAAGGAAATTGTATATATATATATATATATATATATATATGCCTCTTATAAGAGTTTTGTCTAATATAATATAATGAGTTAGCTGGAGATGTATATGTTTCCTCTAATTTTGTAATATAACTTTGAAAACAGATGACAAGACTAATGAAACGTGAACAAAGAAAGAAGACAAATCATAAGGTTTGGTAGCAATCCTATGTTTCATAAGAGTAGTCAATAGTACTCTCATGTTAATTATGGACTTGATGGATTTGTTAATTACTATTTTATGGCTTAATCATGCATTTTTTGCCTATCATGTTCCTGTTTTATGGTTTACACATGAAGTTATCTGGGTTAAGATGCATCGAACTTATTAAACGAAGCTCACCCTATATTTTGCCTACAAAAATTGGTAAAGAAAGAGTCTTTATAAAAACCATTACAAAAGATTTATCATTCCAAAATGCAAACTTATAATTATCAAAAAATATACAACCGCTACAATATTTCAAAATTCATCATTTGAACATTGTTCTTCTCACACTTTTAGTGGTAAACGTACTAATCAAGTCATCATAATCAAACATCTTCACCATATCCTTTGAATTGGGTCATTTTTTGTACGGAGGGCTTTTACAAAATTATATTGGGCCTAGTATATATGTGTAGGTTTCCTAGATAATTGGAGGTCCTAAAATTTTTATTTTTTTGATGGGTCTAAAGTCTAAGCTTCTTGGGCCTCATGTATGAGCCAGTTCTATTTCCATCCATCCCTAGGTGGCAGTCAGTTATTTAACTTGTTTTGTTGGTGTCAATATTTAATATCTCAAAGTTGTAGGGTAAATATTGTGAAGCCAAAGTAGCGTGTATTTGTCAGTACAGAAGCACCCCAAAATCTTTATCTTGAATCGAACAAAGCCGCTAGCAGTTCCGGTGGCGATCGGCGGCTCCGGCGACTGTAAAAGTACCCCCTCTCTCTCCTCGTCTCTCTCTGTTCTTCTTCTTCTTCTTCTTCTTCTTCTTCTTCTTCTTCTTCTTCTCTCTCTCTCTCTCTTGTTATTTTTAATGGGTAGTTTAGTTGGCTAACCAGAATCCATTTGGGAATACTACATTACGAAACACTCAGAGCCTTTTTTCTTTCAGCATTATTTTGGGCGAAGCCATGGCTTTCTAAGCTTCTATGGTAATGATTGGTTAATTACTATTTAGTAGAGTTTGGGTGGCGATTGTGTTAGTGTTTAATTAAGAAGATAAGCACATATATTTCGACATTGAGTTTGAGAGCTTAATCATGCTGCATTTGAGTTTCTTATTTAGTAGGAGGGGTTTTTCATTGTAAAATTATTTACACGAGCCACGTAGAGCTTAAAGTTTTATTATTTTTCTTGAAATTGAACGTAAAAAATTCTCTCGTTTTCGAATTCACATATTTGACAATATGGACTTGGCGTGTTGCACCTTCGACAGGACAGTGATAAAGGGGTTGGAAAACTAGGACTTAGAATAGTTGTGCTGCTGAAGTTTAACATGAATGAGTTTCACTTAAGATATACGGGCAGAGTGGTAATACAAGCAAGACAAGTCATGAAGCTACTGTTGTTTTGGTAAGTTGGAGGTGGTGCCTACCAAACAAGATGGGTAAAAGGTGGTTTGCGGCTAAGCCGGGAAGGGCGTCATAATATTAGGAGGTTGCTTAGGTTAGTTGAAGGCATCAGAAGGAAAAGACTAGCTGATAAAAAAATAGAATTATGAGGACATGATAAACTAATAGAAAATATGTGAAGGCAAGTTAAAGGGACAATATGGGCTACAATTATATGGAGTATATGGCCACAAATATGGACTAAGTAATAGTGCTGAACGGTGATATACCAAGTGATTGGGGTTTAAAATTGTTGGGTATGCTTTTCTTATTATAATGTGCTGTTTCTTCCTTTCCCGTACACTGTTTTCTTAAGCTTTTACGCATTTTTCCAGTTTCTATTTCCTCCAATCTGTAGGTAGAAAGAATTTAGTAAGAAGGATGTAAGTGTATCTTCACAAAGAGTGTTGTTGACACTTAGAAAATCAACCGTTGACATCCTTTTGTGTGATTTTTTGAAGCAAGATGTTACGAAATGAAATCTGTGGTTCCTTAGATCTAATCCTGTTAGCCCGCTATGTTTTTTCCATACACCTTTCTCTAGTTTTATGGGACCTGATATGAAAGACTGAACACTCAAGGAAGTCTATAAATCGCCTTGGAATGTGGATGCAAGATCGAAAATTGTACCTTCTCTCGGTCCTTGTTTAGGTCTTTTTTCCACCTTTTTTTTTAATGTTTGTGCCGCTGTCTTTTTTTATCTTGTTATTGTCTTTTTCTGGGACAGGACATGTGGCTCCATGTATCTTTTCTTGTGGTCCATCCATGTACTGTGTATACTGACATTTGGTTTAATCGGCATTGCAGTTGAATTGTACGAGCGGTAATTTCAACATCACTGGCCACTGTGTGTAATTGAAATTACTTCCCATGCAATAACCTACCACAATTCCGGAAAAACTGGCATGAGTGTATGGCATGCCATAATTTGTCAAATTATCTCATTCACTCGCTCTCCAGGAGTCTTTGTTTCCATGGGAGGAACTTGTTAATGATTCAAAGGGCTGGAATCTTGTGCAATCTTGTGAGACCTTATGGGACTCGCCCACCAATGTTATATTTTAACCAGGTATAATGTTTTTTTGTGCAAATATTAGAAAGCAATTGCTTTTTGGGACGGTATTATTTATCCTTGAGGTAGCTACTTGTGAAATCAGTCTATCGGGCCATGTCGTGTCAGTTTTGATATCTCCCATCCTTGGTGGTGACACCAACTAGGAAGGTGTTAGACATTTGTACAGATTTAAATTCTGATGCTGTTGCTGTCAACACTATTCTTATATCCTGACGGTGTCGACCCCATTTTTGACTGCGTGGAGCACCACTCAGATTGTGAGGCAACTTACATTATTTCTTCCCATCATTTCACATGGAAATACAATCTCATGTCATTTCACATCTACAATCTTTTGTGGTCATCCCTATAGAAAATAGCTGAAAGTGGAGGCAGCTGATTAGACTCTAGCTTTTCTCACAATTTATAGATCGAAGAATGGCTTCGTGATGATCTGTGCCTGACTAATGTATTGGCATTTGCTGAATCATATGAATGCGTGCTTACAAATATAGTAAGATATAAGCTGTTGACAGTATAGACACACATCTATTCTAATATATAAAAGGAGAATCCAAATTGGTGTCTCCTTTTTTTGAAGCCCCGTCACAAAAGTGATGTCTTTATGTGCACCCAAAATTGAGAATTTTATAACTACTTTTAACGCCCCATTAAATATCTGTTGCGGGTATAAAAGAATAAAAACTGTTAAAGTATCCAACTCAAAACCAATTAGCAATGAGTGGAGAGGCCGCCCGGGCTCATATTCCCGCACGTGCAACTCCTGACCCGGACATGGAGAGATAAAAAACGGATCCATAACGCAGGGATCACAAGAAACAACGAAACAAGGTGCACCCAACCAAGAGAGTCTTGTCCAAAAGCCTAGCTCTGTTACCATGTTAAAGCATCCGACTGACAACCAATTGCCAATGAGTGGAGATGCCGCCCAGGCTCATATACTAGTTTTGGAGGCGATAATGAACCGATGTGGGACAAGTTCCAAACTCGCGTGCGACCCCTGATTCGCACGTGGAGAGGTCAACAAAGGGCCCGGAAAATACAGATCACAGAGGAATAGAGTGCAACTATGGCATAAACAAAGGGGAAAAGCCTCCATAAAATCTAGCTCTGATACCATGTTAAAGTATCCAACTCAAAACCAATTGGCAATGAGTGGAGAGGCCGCCCAGGCTCATATACTAGCTTTGGAAGTTATAATTAACCAATGTGGGACAAGTTCTAACAAAAACCATCATCATGACCACCACCCCACTACCCTACCCCTCCTAAAAATGTGAGCACACATGGTACGTGCCCACCCTCTATGTTGTATTTAAACAGTTGTGTATAGGACATTATTTAGGATTCTGTGCTGGAAGATGTTTTATTGAATTTTGCACGTTGAATTGAGGTTACCTTTTGACAGGCTTAGTATGTTTTTGTTCAACTATCCAATCTGGTGCTTGTCTATCAGGATTCCTGCAAGCTATCTGGTAGTTTGGATTCAGATTTATCTGGAGTTTCTTTTGCTAACTATTCAACAAATGTGGGGATATCTACTGAAACTGAAGGAACAAACTTCCAAAATACAATTTCTGACTCCGTTAAGACCGTTGACAAATCAACCAATCTCGATTCTTCAAATGGTAGAGTTATGCTTATTGATGGCACATCGGTTATTTACAGAGCTTACTTCAAGCTTCTTGGTACATCACGTAACCTTGCCTATTCTATGTTTATGCTTACTTTGAAGTGCTGAGCTGTGGTAATGCTATTAAGTTGGTATCCTTGATGTATCCGCAAGTAATATTGTATTAATTTCTTCATGGAATGAATTTTAGTCCTAGGTTGGGCACGGGAACTACTTCATGAAGAAATAGTCCTCTCTAAAATCTACAGTTTTTAGATGATTCCGTAAGGAGGAACTTAACCTAGTTCAGAGGACAATGATGAACTTTGGAAAAGTAACGTTCAGTTTTGCTTGTAACTGAAAACTATATGAAATGTTGCTGATGCAGAACAATTGATTTTTCTTGGTCCTACCGAGTTATGTACCATCAACTTTGATGCAAACAGATGGAGGCTGATATAGAGCAATTTCTGTTCGAAGATGATGCTAAGAAAAGGCAAACAAAGAAATATGATAACGCAACATGTAATAAGTTTGTGATGTTTTGATGATAACAAATTGTTTGTATACCTCCGAATAGCAAAGTAGTACAATCTTCCATCCTTAGTGGCTGAATTAGTACCAAACCGAACCGAACCATATTGAGCCTTAAGTCCCAATTAATTGGGGTTGGCTACATGAATCCGTTGTCTCTGTTGAGTTTTGTCGAGTTTTTTTTTTTGGTGGGTAAATTCATCATTTTCCTTAGTATCCAACAAACCTAGGTTTTTTTGACTAGTGCCTCAAAAGTTGAAGTTTGGTCTAACCCTCCCCCTTAGTGCTACCATCTACTGTAACCATATCACTCTTCCTAACTACCACATCGTCCACCTTAATCTATTCTCTTATCTTATCTGCTATCAGTGGTATTCTTACCGTCCCACAAGTGTCTTATTTCTAATTCTTTCTCACAAAGTTTTATCATACGTCTATCTCAACATTGTCATTCAGTTACTCTCACCTACTCGCGTGTTGTTTCTTAATTGCTCAGTAACTTTACTAAAAAAGTATGGGTGCAAAACTTTCTTGTTTCTATGTTCTAGTGGTTGAGCAGAGACAGTTCAGATGTCTCCAAACATGTTGGAGAACACTATTTTGTTAACTAGATCTATTATTTGATATTCATCTAGTATGATTTACATGAGAAGATCCCCTACCTACTCATTTTCCTGGCCTCCTAGATAGGTTCCAAGGTACTTAAGACGAAAAGAAGTTTTTGAAATGTGGACATAAATTCCTGTGATACTTGGCACTTAGTAGAAGTGAGAACATTTTCACATCCCTGAAAGAACCAGAATGGCTATGTCAATTGCCTATTTGGTATTCCAGAGGCTACAGGTAGGAATTGCTGTTTTGCTATTTGTTTTGGGGGAAACGAGTTGTTTTGTCTCAGCATTCAACAGTATGCATTGATATTGTGTGTATGAATTTATCTCTTTTTATGTTCTAACTAATTCAGTTGCTAAAGGTTGTTCCTTTATATTGCATTATGAGTAGCAAAGTTGCACCATGGTCATCTATCACACGCTGATGGCAATGGAGATTGGGTCTTAACTATATCTACTGCTTTATCTCTTGTAAGTCGTGTTTATTTAGTTTCATTCTGCTACTGTTTAGTAACCCAGAGCAAGAAAATGCACTGTACATCTATATTGATATGTTCAGGACTCGGGAGTAATAAGCTAGTATTATTTTCTCTGTTTGTGGTTGAATGGAGATTTGATGGCACCTCCCTGAGTAACTTGAGCTTCTTTTGTTTGCTTCAATTGCCTCTTAGAAACATGACTACCTGAATATATGACCAATTGTTAGCTGGCGTCTAAGTTCAAACTAAACTTTTTTTGTATTTGTCACAACTTTGTGTAGTTTTGTGGAAGAAAAACTATTGTATTTCTATTCCTAACTCTGCCAGTTGCCTTTGCCTTTGCCACATGGCCACACCTCACGAAACAGAAAATATTTGTTTTTAGTTTATTTTTTTGGCCGTTTTAGTTATTTCTGATTTGTGACTGTTGCTCTTGCAGATAATTGATGTCCTGGAGTTTACTCCTTCGCATGTTGCGGTATGTATCTATGCCTATACATGTCTTTCTCTTGAAATACAGAAGCCACACTAATGCACCATTTCTGCTTTTTATTTTTTCATTTTCCTATGCTTTACTATCCTTGTTTTATTTTTCGTTTACTGTTACTTGATATAACCTAATTTATGTACCTTTTTTGGGTACTATTCCCATTATGATAGTAACTGGATAGAGAGATTGACTTAGTTGGGCGTTTCCTGCTATGTTACTCAAGCTCTTTTGAACTCCATTTGGAGATAATGCCTAGGCATTTAAAAATCATGACCCAATGCAGTTGTATTTTTGCATTTCAATTAGATCGTGGTGTTTTGAAGTTGTTTCCCTATTTTACTCTTTTGCCCAAGTGTAAGCACTCATGCCAAGTTATAAGTGGTGCATTAATTGATTTGGGTGAGGGCACTATTTGAAAGCAAAAGTATACACAATCTCAGGACACCAAAAAGGAGCAGCCCCTTCATATATTGGAATAGATTTACCGGATACCAGAGATGGGTTCAGCTTTTTTCATAATTCTTTTGTTCATCTGCATATCTATATTAATTTCAAAAAAGAAAAAAAGAATCTAATGGTTGATGTACTCTTTTGTTCTTTGTCCATCTCTTTTTGGTTTTGGGTGTTGCGGTGGGTAGATTGACAAATAGGGCTTGATCTTATGAATATCTGATTGTTTCTCCACTAATTACCATAATCATCTTCCTTTATCTATTTCTTATTTTCTTTAGCTGTGTGGATGAATACCAATGTTGGAACCATTGTTGAATTTGTCCAGTGGGTAGATTGATGAATGCGGCTTGATCTTATGAATATCTGATTTGTTTCTGTGCTAATAATGACCAGAATGGTATTCCTTTATCAATTTCTAACTTTCTCCTGCTGTTTGGCCACTTGTTTGTCTGCAATTTAGTTGCATTTAGCTTTCTAGTTTTCTTTAGTTTGATACTGAGTGCTTGGGCATGAAGTGGATGTAGGAGATTTTAGTGTTATAATATTATATCACTCTTCAATCTCCCTCTCTCTTGGGGATAAAGAAGCCCATGGTTGTGGTGGTTGGAGAGAATAACGGTTGATTGGACCACTTTACTCCCAGACAAAGTCATGTAAGGGCCGCATGTGCACTTTTTGTCAGGAAGAAAAAGATGCTTTCGGTGAATGGACTTAGTTCACACGGAAGTTAAAATCAAGGGCAAGATTGATGAACTTCATAGTTGAAACTAGGAGGACCAAAATTCTCAAAAGACAAATTACAAGAACCACTCGCGTAAAATACCCGTTACAAGTGTTATGAGGCATAAATAGGGTATCTCTTTATCCTTTGGCATCAGCAGTTAGTATGGTTTATGAGTGTAGTAATTATTTACGTATGACAAATGGAAATATGAACTTTCAAATATTTGTTATTCTTGTATTGTCTCTTCCCGATTCGAATAGCCACTGAATGTCTCTTATTCTCTTATTTGTTCCTCTTTTT
Source organism: Vaccinium darrowii (assembly GCA_020921065.1). Classification (NCBI taxonomy): domain Eukaryota; kingdom Viridiplantae; phylum Streptophyta; class Magnoliopsida; order Ericales; family Ericaceae; genus Vaccinium; species Vaccinium darrowii. Next base: position 12,919,250 of record CM037153.1, read on the forward strand.
TCATTCGTTAGGAAACTTACTATTTATAGTGCAACTGCTGATGTTGCTTCTGTTCGATTTCTTTTTTTTTTTTTTTTTGTGCAGGTGGTTTTTGATCATGATGGTAAGACTTAACAAACTAGTGAGTATTGACATCTTCTATTTCTACTTCGAGTAGCAATGAGTACTTGCATCTATTTTTTATCCAGTTTTTTGATCTTCAAAGAGCTTCAACAGAATGCTTCTGTGCATGAGTGACCTTATTCGAAGGGGAGTCTTTCCCGTTATGATGGGACTCATTGTCATATCTATGGATCTCTTATTGTGAACACATGCTAGTTCCTCAGTCTCATAAAAAACTGTTCACATCTGTGTACAGAATTTACCCTTCCGTATTCTCATTCCTTAGAGCCTTTATACTATGGTTGTCCTTTTCTTTTGGCCAGGGTTTTCAAAGAAATACCCAAATAAAAAAGTAAAGATCCTAGTTGATGTGTGACAGCTGTTAATAAATTCCGTCCAACTATCCAATTGATCACAAAACCAGAGAATATGGAGAATTGCTCCAAAAAAGGTGCAAATAATTAAAGAAGAAGGAATTTTCAAAGGAAAAGAATTGAGGGCTAAAACCCTGACACAAATGTCGCACTTAATCTCAAATTCTCAATTACTCAGTCCCCCTATAACCTAATGCATGTGGTCTATATTCAAGTAAGAACTATAATTCCAACAAATGCAAACTACCTAACTAGAATAGAATACCTAAATAGAAATAAGAAATAATATCCTAGCAAATCTAAACTTTCTAAATAGAATAGCATACCTTAATAAAACTACAACTTGTCCATGTGAACCATATCTAGACATGATCTTTTTATCGCCAAGAATTTTCAAGATTCTCTTTCATTCCCCATACACTAGTCACATTGAAACTGCAAAAGATCATCTTCTTTTCTTAATGGAAAGATTCATGTTTAATCTAGTTTTGCTCAATGAAGATGCTTATGCACTTGTAGTCTTTTGTGGGAGAGAAGCTTTTGGGAATATTTTTCTGTTGAGTTTCTGGAACACAAAAGCCGTGAAACAAAATGAAACGATTTTTCGGGGCTGCCTGTAGCTTATGTAATTACTAATAGGAGTCCATTGCATAGAAGTCATGAGTCATGATGGATGCTGATCTTCTCTATTTGTAGAATACTTGTTTAACATCAAACTGTAGGAGCTCTCACAGAGTAGTCAAAGGGATTTGACTTGGAACATTTGTTTAACAACAAATTGTGGTGTCCCCACAAGACTAGTCAAAGGCATTTATGTTTTTTTTAACTTCAGCTTACCCAGGTTTTGCAGTTAAGATTTTAGTGTTTACCATGTTTCGTATTACACCCTTCTCATCTGGAGCATGTGTGTTGTTTTCTTTTCCTTTTTCTGGGTTTTTGCTCGTGTGTGTGTGTGTGTGTGTGTGGGGTGGGGTATCTCTCGATTTCTTCCTATTCTCTTCTTTTGACCTAATCTTATTTGTTTGGGCTCAAGTGCACCATTAATTTGTTCACAGTTCTTATTTATTTGGGCTCAAGTGCACCATTAATTTGTTCCCAGTTCGTCCACGTGCAAGAGATGCAAAACGGGTTGCAAAGAGGGTGTTGGATAGCATGATATATATTATTATTATTATTGGGCCTATTTCCTAACAACTTAAGGATGCGGAACTATTGTTGATTTAACAATGTTTTGTACTGTTCTCTCCATTATTCTCAAAATTTATGTAGTTTCGGGAATAATACAGGGTGACTTTGCATCTTATCCCTTGTTATTGGATTCAAACTTAACCTCTTATTTTGTTATTACTCTTACATTTTGGCTCATGACATAAAACTCGTGCAACTTTGTTGAATTAGCTTATGCAGCGATACATTGTGCATTGTACTATGGGGCAGTGATGCATGACTATAGTTTGTACTAATTGGGAGGATTCATTGCAGTTATCTTGCGTCCTTTCTTGTTTTGCTCTTTTTAGGTGGGCACTGAGTGTTTCTTTGCATCTTACCCTTGTCATTAGATGGATATTTAAACGGAGTCCCACAGTATTTTTTCCATGTTTAGTTTTGTGATTACTAGTATTTCTGTGCCTTCCATGTTTACATATCTTTTTATTATTTATATAGGAATGATCCTTATACTATTTAAGTAGTTTTATGAGACGTTCTAGGTTGGTTGTGATGTCAATGCTCGACTATTTGTTGATTTAGCCATAATATTTTTATGCATCACATGGGTTGAATGAAGTTGGTACCTACACTGATCTTACCTTGGTAATCAGTGGCAAGCAATAGCTTATTGGGTTTCGTTTATGATGATGTTTAGTATTATTTTGATAAAACAAAACTTGTCTTTACAGGAATTCCATTTGGTCATACGTCTGTTACGTCCAAACAAAGTTTTGTGGCAAAAGGTATGTTGTTTGAGTACCTGTTTTGTGTAATAGATTTAAACTATAGGCTTGAATAAACAAAAGATAGATATAAAGGTATTTTACTTATACAGGAAGTTAGGAATTTAAGAGTGCTCCTTGTGAGGATAAAGGGATGTGATACTTGTGCATAAGTCCTATTTGCCTTGTATCTCAGGTAGCTTATTTAGGACTGCACTCATAATCTTTGATATCTTTTGAGGTAGAACATGTTTCTGTCCTTCAAAGATGTAACAAACTTCTCCCTCATTGTTCGGATGAGTGAGAACAAGAAGAAAGGAAAAACTCGATGGCTAAACAAAAAATGATGTTATATCTCTGTATATCCTCTGAATATTCGTTCTAAAGAATCAGAAAGGTCTGCTTTCCTGTTGATACAGTATAACGCGTTTAAACCTTATTATGCTACTATATTGCCATTTCTGGGACGCTCACTGGAGCATCGACTACAACAGCGGTGGATACACCCCTGTATGAAAATTCTTGGGTATTTTGAATTTCCATCTTTTCGCGCTTTTGTTGAGAAATTTTACGAAATTGAACAAATTGATCTAGCTGATCCCTTGGATACGCAGTTTTGGACTCAGGTGTAGATATGTTTTTTTCCTTGCACTGGCTGGAACATCGACATAGAGTTTACTTCCCTTTAAATTTTTTTGTGTGTTCAGTTTGTGTTTCCATTTTTTTTTTCCTTCTTCCTCTCCGAATAATGTTGGCATATTGGGGGTTCCATCTGGAATGCATTCGATATACGCTTGTGCAGCGTGCTCCATTGTTTGGCCATTTGACTCAGCATAAAAAAAAAACACTGGTGTATGCTGTTTAGTTGATAGTTATGTATATGGCTGCTTCTTGTTGCTCTCTTTTGTTTGTGGGTGGATCACAGTGTGAATATATATTTAGTAGTAGTTGTTAGTCGTCACACTTTTGATATTTTATATTGTTTCTAAGGGTAGTTTAGTCATAGTGCTAATTCGGGTTTACTAGCCTTTTATATATTTAACCTAGCTCTTACTCATTGCAAGTTGTCATTTCATTATGCAATAATATGTTATGTTGATTCTCTCACATTTGCGAAGTCTCACACGGGTGGTGGTGGGGTTAAATTATGTCCCACGTTTCTACTTTCATCCAAATCACCTCATCTCTTGTCTGTGGCAGTAGTAAATGCGGCGTTCATCTCCGTAGGTTAACTATTTTTTTCTTTTACCCTTCAAGAACTTGTTTGGCACTGCATTTCTGCCTTCTTTTGTCTGGTAGGTACGGCTTAAGAATTGTATGGGTAGCGCTCTTTCATGTTCTTGTTTGGGAAAAGCTTTCTTGTATTCTTTGTTCAAGTTGAGTGTAATCTATATTCGTGCTTTACTTCTAACCATCTATAGATCAATTGCTTATCCTCATAACCATGTCTTCAGCACATACGATGGGTTTGGCATCACCATGTTATGGATGTCATCTGTCTAAAATACCCATATCGAGGGTTATTTATGCCGGTCTGATTGTAGAACATTTAGTGGGAGAGATAAATATGCCCGGTTGTCCCCTCATGACATTTATTGATTGGGTGAGATTGCCCAAGTTTAGCATGCGGTAGCTGTTATCAGCATTACGTTTTATGTTGTAATGATGCAGTCATTTGCTGCACGTGAGAATATGTTTGACTTGCCAGATGGCTGAATTTTGACTTCCAAAATATGAAGGAAGATAGGACATTTGTAATTTGTGAATATGATGAAAGTCATTTTTGCCATGGGGTCTAATGTAATCCTTCCTTCTCTTTTTCCTGTTTAGGAATATGTGCCATAATGTTTGATGCAAACCCTGATGTACTAAATAGTATATGCAAATCCCTGGGATAGTATTAACATATGAACGCTGCGCATTAAACTCATGAAACAGAACTCGTTTCGGTTCATGCTATCAAAAAAGGTTCCAATCCAATTGTAGAACATTTAGTGGGAGATGCCCAGTTGTCCGCTCTTGAAATTGGCTCGGTGAGATTACCCAAGTCTACATGAGCTAGCTGTTATCTGATTTACATTTTATATTGTGGTGATACAGTCATTTGCTGCACGTGAGAATATGTTTGACTTGACGGATGGATGGGTTTTGACTTTCAAATATGAAGGAAGAATTGTCATTTGTGAATATGGTGAAAGTTACTCTCGCCACGGGGTCTAATATATTCCTTCCTTCTCTTTTTTCAATTTAGGAAAATGTTCCATAATGTTCGATGCAAACCCTGATGTACTAAATAGTAAATAAGAATAAGGGATTTACATCTGAATTGTGCACAAAAAACTCATGGCAACAAACAGAACTTGTTTCGGTTCATGCTACAAAAAAGGGTTCAAGTTTGATTATAGAATTTAGAAAATTCAGTGGGAGAATTAAATATGCTCAATTATCCGGGACCACAGAATAATTTACTTGCTCATTTTAGTGATTTAATTCCTGTACATGTCTGCTGAGATGCTTTCAACCATCCACATTTCTCTAGCCTGCAAGTGCCGCATCTGCATCTGTGTTCAAATGCATATTTTGTGCTTGAATTGTGCAGTACATATCTTTCTCTACTTTATATTTTTGTCAAAACTGCATTAAAGTAAGGCGGCAAATCACAAGATTTCCACTTAAGCTCCTGCTAGCGCCACATGGGAGTATGCACTTGCCAAAGTAGAGCCGTGACAGTTTTGCTTTTGCTCTTGATACTCTGAATATCTGTTACAAGATAATGACAACCAAAATGAAGACATCTTAGCAGTCCTTACTTCTATTTTTATTTTGGAGTTTGAGTTTCATGTCATTTGGCAAAATCAGAAGTTCAAAGACTCTATCATGCCCGCTCTCTGTGTGTGTGTGTGTGTCTGTATTGCAAATGGAAATTCAAATGTTTAGTATTTTGCAAATGCAAGTTCAAAGACTTGATCATGCCCGCTCTGTGTGTGTGTGTGTGTCTGTGTGTGAGTAGATTGCAAATGGAAATTTAAATGTTTAGTTACTCTGATGCATTTGTGGCTCTAACATTCTGTCGTCAATCTTGTGAAGGCCTAAACTTTCGGCATACTCTCTACCCTTCATACAAAAGCCACCGCCCTCCTACACCTGATACCATAGTTCAGGGACTTCAATACTTGAAAGCATCTATTAAAGCTATGTCCATTAAAGTAATTGAGGTAACTAGCTTTGAAGCACACATTTTATAATCAGTTGACCAAGGTGTGGTAGGTGGAGGAAATTTGAACCTCACTTTAAACCAGGTGCCAGGGGTTGAAGCTGACGATGTCATTGGGACTTTAGCAGTAAGGAGTGTCAATGCTGGGTTCAAGGTATTTCCTTAAACTCTATTTCCGGTTCAAGGAGGAAACGACCAGAAATTCAACTGTTATGTATCTCAACGTAATTCTTAATTGCCAAGGTGGTGGTTTTGTCTTAGTGCAAATTTTAGCGTGTAATCACGGGCAAAAGTGAACTCGGCAACACCCATTTTGAAATTCGCAGTCTTATGTTTCAATTTCCTGTTTCATACTGTTCTACTTGAATTTTTATCTTTAGTTGCTGTAAGAAAGAATGTGCAACCTTTTACTGGTTGAAAAAGGAAAAAAGTAAAAGAGTTAGACCGCACAATAGAGCTGTTATTATGAAGGTCTCTTGTAAAAGACTTGTTTGGTGATAGCCAGCTACCATATTTTATAATGCTAGACCTTTGTACAACTTTTGGGTAAAAAAGAAGGCATAGATAGATGTTAATCCTTCCGTTCAGTTTTAAGAAGAAATTTATTGTAGAAAACCAATTCAGTGGTACATGCCTTGAGTTGGAATTTTAGTGCAAGGTTAAAGATGGTGTCTTCCGATGACTGACTTGAGGAAGATATGCACATTCTGCAGCGAAAGATTGTGTGGAAATCGGAGCATGGTTTCATTTATAACGGTTGTCTTCTGACAAGGGCTATTGGCTTCCGCGAAAGGCTATGGTTTACTGATCAAAGTTTGGTGAATGCGTAATCTAGCTGGGCTATTGATCTTGTTGAATGAGCCATATCACATAAAGGCTGGGCAAGGGGTTGTATTGCAAGCATCAGATGTTCTTTTAATCATGAAGATCTCATCCATCGAATTATTTCTATATGCAGAACCCATATTATTGCTGATACTGACTTTGCTTTTTTGAGTCAAACAAAAGATTTCTTTCTCCATTTATTAGATTGAAAAATCTTGGAGAACATTTTATGTCCCTGGATACTGGGTAGATACTCAATGGATACAGATTCAAAAGGAAAAATAGGACCCTTGTAGATATCTGATTTGAATCTTGTCAGAATTGCATCATTTGACATGTATGCGTGACTTTATTTTTCGCTGTTTGTAATCTGTCATGAGGCTGATCTCGGCAGAAAAATGTCTTTTGCTCCTGTTTTTTAGAATAGGAAGAAACATTCTGTTCCATTCGAGAATCGAGAAATAGGGGGTTACTAACATTTTCTGGCATCCGTTTGGATGGTTCTTATTTCTTAAGGATCTTCTGGACGGAAGTTGATGCAATTGTACATCTAAATAAGTTCTAATAGAGAAGGTTTGTTAGTTGTTTCTATGTTCACGTAGGGAAGAGAACAAAATTTTGTGTAATTTGATATAATGGAGTACTTAGTAAATGCAGGAAGGATTGAGAGTTGTCAAAAAAAATTTACTCGTTTTGGTTGGATAAAAATATGTACTCCTAGGGTGACCATCTCCCAATTTCTTCCTTTGTGAATGAGCAAAAGAAAAATAATTTCAATTTGTCTTTGCTAGTTATTAAGAATAAGATACTTGCTCTGTTCTAATATTGATTTTAGAAACATAGAGTGTTATATACTCCTTATTTGTAACCCCTATCGATATTGCCTTGGTCACAGGTACGAGTTGTCTCTCCTGACAAAGATTTTTTCCAAATTCTATCTCCTTCATTACGTCTTCTTCGAATTGCACCTCGTGGAATGGGGTTAGTATCATGATGTTCCAAAGCAACTGCTCATCTGTATCTTTGTGTTTCTGTTAGCAGGCATCTACTGTCACTTGAGAACTTCTTTCTTTCTTCTTACATGGATATAGTCTTGCTGGGGCTGCATTAATGGTAGTCTTTACATTTTCTTGTCCTGTGATTTTAAGATGTGCAGCATCTGAATTAGATGGCCAAAATGGTCTTTCAATCCTAATGGTCATCTAAAATTACCTTATGTGGCAAATATAGGTAAATCATGCTTGGGTTTTTGAATTGTATACTGCTGAAAACTTAATGGATTTTTGCCTTTGTGCCTTACACAACTGTCTGCTATGTCAACGTACCCTAGATCTGTTGTAAAAGGAATCCCTTGGCTCATGTAGAACACATTACAGTGCATGCTGCATTCTATTATTTATCAAACTATTTAGTAAAGATTTCCGGACTTGCATTTAGTTTAGCAGGATTGTAGTTGTCTTTGTAAATGTTTATTGTCAATAAAGACATGTGAGTGAATTTTTTTTGGTTGTAAGGACTTAATATATTCAGGTATAAGTTAATATTTGGCTTGATAATAATATTTAGGTCATTAAAACCTAGACATACGTAACCACTTTTCGTCTGTCTTAATGAAGAGGTAATAGAATACTAACCACTACAGTACTCATTAGGAACTTCTGTAGGTACCTGAGACAAATTGGCATAGTTTTTTTCTCTTGTATCAGTAGTTTTTTTTTACTTAGGCTTCGATAAGGTAGAAGGCCTTCTGGACAGAAATACGATATTTCCTTCAATTTTAAAAAAATTGTGGGCCTTGTGCTTTCCTGGAGTTTCAGAAAAGTGTAATGAGAGGGCGTGAACATCTATTTTTGGTTATTTAGTGGTTAGGTAACCGAAGTTGATCGCTTATATGCCTGTCAAGGGGTTGGACTTTCTAGGACTTGGCTTTGAATGGAATAAGAGTCTTTTTAAGCATATGAACTGTAGCTAATGAAAGATAATTCCAGTATCTATTAGAGTATATAGTTCTAAAAGTAGTACATCAATGCTCCCATAGACGCTCCTAGTATTAACATTTTGCTTCCCCCGCTCCTGCTCGGCTGCTCCTTGTTGCTGTTCTCAACTCTCATCTTTCGGTCTTTGCTTTCTATTTAAGCTTGTCACCTTTCAAGACACCAAATCCTTTGTTCCGACGATTGGATAAAACTGTATGAAAGAGCGGAAGAGCTATTGTTGGCATCATAAAGATAAACAAACCAACTGCAGGCAAGTTGTCTTTAATTGTCAACTTCAATTTCAGATCTTTCCGTGGATCGTTCTTGTTCTGAAACTCCACTCCTATTGGTGATTATCAACTTGATTATTCCAACCTTCTTGTTGCTCTTAGAAAGATAGGGCTTGTAAGCAGCATTCGGTATGAAAATGTCTTGGTCTAGTTTCTTTGCTCCATCATATTGTGTCTCTGTTTTGCCCTTGAATTCTTTGTTTATTCTGCAGTAATAGAAGTTTTGTGTGAACGATCCTTAATTGCACGTACTGTAGGACAGATGAGAACTATGAGTAATAATGGCACTTGGAATTTATTTTCTCTTCCAGCTTGAATAAGGCTAGTGGGGTTGTAAATAAGAGGCCATTGTGTGGACTTGTTTTTAAGGGATTTCACTGAACTTGAATCGACAATAATTAATTATGAATATACCATCTTGCACTAGTTCGGTCATGGAAATTCTGAATTATTCTCATTTGGACCATCGTGCAATGCATGCAGTTATTGGCATAGTTGGCTCGATAATTTATATACCTTGCAAATTTTCATCTCAATCTCTCAGTTTTGAATATTTGGTTGAATCATATACCTTGGTTTCCCCTGATTTTTGGTCGATTTATTGCTTTCTACTATTGTGCATCAGATATGTAGGGTTTTGACATGTTGGTGTTGCTTCCAGGTTGGTGTCGTTCGGAATGGAGGATTTTGCTAAGAAGTATGGATCATTGCAACCTTCTCAGTTTGTGGATGTGATGTCACTCATGGGTGACGAGTCCGACAACATACCAGGTTTTTAGTGATTCCTTGGAGAAAGATGATTCTGTCGATCCTTTTTCTGGATTTATGTATTGATCCTTGTTAAATTCAAGGTTCTAAAACTCGTTAGGCCTCCCAGGGTGGCTTGGCACCTTCTAGCTTCCAAGGCCTAGTACTTAGTGCCTAGTCGGGATAGTTGGTCTAGTTGGGTTAGTCAGGCTAGTCGGCGAGGAGCCTTCTAGCGCCTAGGCAGCGAGTACTCGGTCTGGAAGTTAAATTTCGGCTGGGATACTACTATGTTTTTTTGTATTGATAATGAAATTTGTAGCTTAAAGCAATAAGCGACTAGGTTTTGTGCTTTTGTCCATATTCAAGGTGTACCCTTCGCTCTCTTCAAACTAATGCATTTCTTAGCATCCTGCGTTTTACTGTAAGTCTGTAATGTAGTGGGTTTACAATTTACAGAACTGTGTTGGTAGGTTGTGTACTGCAAACAAGCTGACTCTTGAGAAGAAAATGAAAGCTAGGTTATTAGAATGCTTAAACTGCTTTGGCTATTGGTCTCTTCTTCCTTTTCTTTAAAATCAGCTTTTGCTGTTTGTTTGAACTTTTTAGTTTGCACTTTCTCCTCTATGAAGTGCTAATTTCTACTGCAAAGTCCATGAGTTCTTATTTCGTACTTATTCTTTTCAAATGATGTATCTTGACTAGTTGAATTTAAGAGGATCGACTATTCATATGTCGAGTCCATTTTTATGCATAGTGCCTGTGACCCTTATGAGAATGTTGAACATCCAGTAGAAAGCATGAAACCAACATGGCCTATCATGATCACCATCCTTTTCATATCGTACTCATGGACTTAAGGGCCAATACACCATATGATTATTGTTCCCATTCAAACCATTGGCTTTTCTGTTGGTAATTTTCATCTTATGCTACAAATATCTGATGGCTTGTGAGTCTTGTGACCATTGTATCAATTCACTAGTGGTCCATTATTTACCTACTGATCATAGTCCGTATCACTTGCTAATGTTTGATTTTAACTAGTAAATAGGGGCCAAAATGGTGTAAACCATAATCCATTTGGAGAGGACAGGAGTGCAGCCATCTATCTGCAGATCTACTCCCCAGGAACTCCACAAAAGATTCTATTGGTCATTGAAATGACTTCAATAGCCAAATATTAAGTATTTGACTGCTAGGCCATTTGTGGAATCAGTTCTGTTCAGTTGCTGCAAGATTATTATGAGTTCTTGTTCTGCTTTAGGAGAATGATAACTATTCTTCTTGTGGAAACATGAAAGCATTATGTATCTAGCAAAGTCTTTTAAAGGACAGTTATCCGCAAATTGAGGGAATCTGTTTCCAAGTTGGCTACGACGGGAGCAAGGTTTTAAAAAATTGTTGTTTATTAAGTTCGAGCAATTTAAAAGCACCTCAGTACCATCTGTAATAATCATAAAAAAAGAAAAGACATGTCACTAGGTTCAACTTGTATCCAAACAGAGAATTTATGGACCCGTTTGGAAGAATTTACTTTTGGTCTCATGTTTCTCAATTTCTCTTTATTTACTCATATTGGTTATATTAATGTAAAACGTTTCTAGGTTTTTTAATGTCCCATGTAGTTCACAGAAGTAGTACCACCCCATATATTTGCAGAGTCGATGAATCCATACTGTAATTAAGGGGCTTTGAGGTTGTAGATAATGCCAGATGTTCCCTCGACCATCAAAGTGGTGCTTGACATACATTTTCATTACTCTTTTTATTTTCACGTCTATTTTTCTTTTGAATTATCCAAAGACAAGTGCCAATTTCCTTCAAAACAAAACCTAGGGAGACAGAGACATTATGGTGATATCTTTTTTTGTTGCTGTGCTTCGTTGAACTGCCATTAAACTTGATATAGTTTTTTCTTTTTGCAACAATAAGGCTCTGGATAAGGTAGAGTATGTTTAAGAATGAGTTGATTTTTCAAATGCAGGAATTGAAGGAATTGGAGCTGTGCATGCTGTGAAATTGATTACGAAATTTGGTATGTTGAGATATCCTGTCTGCTATTCAGCTGAACACCTGAATGTGTTGTAAGATCAGTTTGATGTGGAAAATGAGTAGCTCTGATACCATGTCAAATCTCAAATTGACCTTAGAGCTTGTCCCATATTGGTTATATAACCTCCAAAGCTAGTATATGAGCCCGGGCGTCCACTCATTAGCAATTGGTTTTGAGTTGGACACTTTAACATGGTATCAGAGCTAGGCTTTCGGAGGCTTTTGGACAAGACTCTGTGTTGTTGATGGTTGGTTCCCTTTAGTTTGTTGTTGATGGTTGATAGTTGTTGTATGTGTTAAATCGTTGTTAATCTCTCCACGTGCGGGTCAGGGGTCACACGTGCGGGGGAGTGTTAGAGCTTGTCCCACATTGGTTAATTATAACCTCCAAAGCTAGTATATGAGCCTGGGCGGCCTCTCCACTCATTGCCAATTGGTTTTGAGTATAGTTGTTAGAATCACACAATTCATGATTCGATTCGTGATTCGATAAAAAACGATATGAATTTGTAGGTGAATCAAGGTTTATCTAGAATCAGTAGTGAATCATACGATTCATAGTTTGATTCGCGATTCGTGCAAAAATGATACGAATCTATAAGTGAATTGAGGTTTCTCACAATTATTACATTCGACTAATGTGAAATCACTATAGCAACTTTACCTTAATTTTGCGATATGAACTAGTTTTGTATCTATTAGGCTACAAACTTTTATTGTTATTTGTTGTAAGGCCAAGCTTTCATTTTTATAATGAATATTTATATCCATATGCATATATCCATTTTATTGTAGTATTTTGTTTCATGTACAAATATCTACTCTTTCCTATTAAACCATGTAATCATCAGTTTATGGTAGGAAAAAAAATTTTCAATACTGATTTAAGCTTAAATTTGTCGGTTTTACAATGTATCTCTATTATGCAAGTGCATAGACACATTTTCCAAGTGTTTTTGAAACTTAGACCAAATCGTTATGATTCACAATTCTATTCGATTCACAATTCAAAAAATGGTCAATCCGATTCTCGATTCGATTCGCGATTAGACAACTATGGTTTTGAGTTGGATGCTTTAACAAGGCCCAACAATATTTATCAAGCTATCTAAGAAGTATGCCTGTATAAACCTGGATGCCCATTTGACTTTGTTCAATGAGTCATTAGGACTTTTGTAATATGATTGAGAGGTTAGTTAACTTGTTTTGCATGCCGGCCATTCAGTTTCTTGTAGTTTTATTGTTCTTTATTCCCTTGGTCTCAATTCTTTATCTTGTTCTTCCACTTTCTGATTGTAACACTGTTGATTTGGCACTTATCCTCCTCGATATTCATAGGTTCATTGGAGAATTTGTTGGCCCAAGTTGACCAAGTTGAGGAGGAACGTTTCAGAAAGGTTGGTAATAAGTTAGAGAGAAGTTCACAAGTTTTCAGTTAGCTTCCCCATCTGAAGCTGAATGGATTCATTATTCTTTTTTCCTCATCCTTTTGGTTCTTATATCCATCAGTGGTTCCTAGATATCCTAGCCATGTCTTTTGGACAAGATCAGCATTCTTTAGTTAGGGCCTGATTATGTTGCTGATTCAAGTTGTGATTGAATATGGGTCTGCATGATGTGGATCTACGTGCAGTGTGGTCCTTTTTATTTGCTACTCGGAAGCTACTATCTCACTGCTGCATGTCACGCCTGTCATTGCATGTTTTCAAAAAAAAGTTGTTATATGAGCAAACATGGATACAAACTAGCTAGTTCCTTTTGAGTGCAAATTTATTCACCCTCACCTAATGAGGGTGAACTAAACCCTCACTCTGATTGGTGAAAAGGGTGTGGGGTCCACAGAATCACATCGCTCTTTGGTAAGCATGACATCATGTCATTTTGTGGTGGACCCCACACCTTTTCTACCAATCAGAGTGAGGGTGAACAAATTTGAACTCGTTCCTTTTGTTCTTTAAAAAATGGGGCGATAAGATGTGTGTGAAGTATAGTGTAGTCTTTATATTACCGAGGTATGTTATTCAATTGAAGTAGTTTGTGTTTTCTTTTTCCTTTGTTTTTGGGTTGAAACAGCTAGTACACCTTTTTGATTCTGGATGATAAACAAAAGGAGATAGTAACTTCTTTCAACTAATTTTCATTTGTAGGCCTTGATAGCAAATGCTGATCAGGCTATCCTGAGCAAGAACTTGGTAATACTCTCTGCCTTCTGCTATGTTTTCTCTTGCAACTTTATTTTCTATGTAATTTACAATACTGAGTGCTAAGATGTTGTTTTACTTTACCTATAAAACAAAATGTGGCGAAGCATCTCTATAAGTACCTGATAGGATACAAGATAACAAGGAAAATATATCCCTTCCACTTTAGTCATTCTGTGATCGTCAGTGTGAGAATATTACATTTTGTCCTATGTAGCAAGGAAACGGACACGGATATGGAAAAGGGGTACACGGACACCGCAGGGGACATAATGATTATTTATACTGTAATAATTTTTTAGTTATGCAAACCTAAAGTGTAACCACTAAATATTTAGGTTAGGACTCCCATCGAATGCATTATCGACCAATGGTGTTGCTATTGCCTGTATACACAGGTGTTTTATATGATACTTTTGACCCAATGCTCTTGAAGCTGAAAATGTGTTACCCCGAAAAAGCTTTGAAAAATTATATAATCTGTCCCGGCATGTCACATGTCCCGGAATGTCTGACACGGATACGGCAATCTCTGGAAGCGTCGGTGCTTTAAATGTTTTAAATATCACCGATGGGAGAAGCAATTGAATTCTCAATTTTGTTGGATTACCCCTAAGTTCAGCTTTGGGCTGCTGGAATTCTAGGGTTTCCTTTGGGTAAATAATGCTTTTCTAGGAGCATTACGATCTGCAGCTCAAATGGTCTCGTATGAAGTCTCTATTGGTCTTATTCTTATTGTGCGCCTTGTGAGCGCATTTGGATCTGTGAAGGTAATCGCTCGGATGTTCCCCTAACCCAAACCGGGAACGGACCGAAGGGAACCACAGCATGGGAAATGTCTGTGTCTCATCGCAAGGCTCATTTTTTGTTGTGGGTCGTAGGGCGGGCTTCGGGCCAGCAGCTTTATCTGATCAAAGGCCGGGGCACAGGGGTCCTGGTACTGTCCAGGTGCGAAGAACCCCGGAGGTGACTGCAATGAGCAGAAATCTCACTCACCGGCCTAAATGACAAGCAAAGATCATACCCAAGACTTTCTCGAGTGAACACCATCCCCAAAGGATCTTCAAGTTGTTCAAAGTAGTTTTGCCCTTTGAAGGTTGCAAATCTGATTGATGAGTGCAGACAGAATAAGATGAAGAAGATGAGGTGTAGAAGACGAAGAGGTGAAGAAGACGATGTGTAGAAGACAGATTGCTGATACTTCGGGCAGCCGCAGCCGATTATGCAAGGGGCGGCTCTGATACCATGACAGATTGCAAAGGGGGAACCAAACGTATCATTTATTGCGTAATAAAAGAGTTTCAAAGAATAATACAAGACTAGCTAGGTTAAATAGGAAAACCCTGATTTACTGTATGACTAAATAACTAAACTACCCTTAAAACAATATTAAATTACACGAGCCCTAAATCTCTAAGTTATAATTATACGTCAACACTCTCTACTCTAGTTTATGTAGTAGTCGAACTTGCAATATGCTACTTCTATTATTAGCTTCTTATTTTTGCAATGCATGCCATGGGAAAGGGACAGTGATTGCGCTTTTCAAATTTGATCGATCACTTTCTTTCCCCGAATGAGTTTTTGCCTTCGTTTGTATCCAGCTGGAGTTTACTGAGAGATATCAAAATACTTGTCGGTGTTTCTCCAAGTTCAATGTGAAGTAAAGAATCTTTCGTTGGCCTATTATGTTGTACAACCAACTAATAATGTGTATTGCTATACTTGTACAAGGTGCAAAGCTTCTCAGTTGTGTTCTTGCATATGATAGGACTGTCAGTGAAGGTCTTCAATCAATTCTCCTAAGATATTTGAAAGTAATGCTTTGTTAGTTTCATCATAGTCTGTTTGGTTGAGTGTGTCAGTTGACTCAGATCTCTTTTTCTGAAATTAGTTTGTACCGTATTGATATGTTCAGTTGTATCTAGTAATTAGATGTTTGAACGCACTTTGGATGGAATGCGACTTACAAAGCTTCAACTTTATTTTAGGTAAAGCTACGTTCAGATCTTCCTTCGTACATGGTTCCATTTGCAACTGAGGATCTCAGATTTAAGAAACCAGAGGTTTGTACATACTTTTATGTATCTTGTCAAACTGACTATTGTGGAATGTGGACTGTGGAGTACTTCTTCCGTCACTTTTTGTCCATTTTATTTGGGGCATCTACAAAATCATCTATGTTTTGAATCTTATTCTTGTTTTGATTATTTTATAAACTTTGTTGACAAGAATTAATTTCAATCATCTGATTGGTAAAAAAATACTGGGCTCAATTTTTTTCAGCGCTCTAATGAAATCTCCGCCTTGTTTTTGGTTTTGGACGAGAATGAAGTACCTTTTGAAAGCCATTCCATATGGAACTGACCGCTGAATTTCTGAGCTTTGATGTTATTGATGCAGGACAATGGGGAGAAATTTACAAGTCTCTTGACAGCTATCAGCGCCTATGCAGAAGGATTTTCGGCTGATCCAATAATCAGAAGAGCGATCTATCTGTGGAAGAAGCTTGAGAAGACATGATTCGGATGGTCTCCGGTGAACCAACTACGGTTCCCTAACAAGGCCAAGAATCAAGTGCACTAACATCAATTCATAGTTTACTTACTCCATGGGTATAGGTGTAAAGTTGGCCATTCCACTAAATGATCCAGTTTTCCCTTGTTCTTGAGTTTTTTCCTTTTGTGTTTACAAACATAAAGTATTTGGCATTATTTGGTGATCACAGTGAATTATAACGGCGTAATTGCAAATAGTACGCGGGAAGAATGCTTTAACTGTGTACAAGTTCTTTTGCAGCATCTGAATTCTGTGTGCTATTTTTCCTATCGAATATGGCAGATTAGGAGTTCATTTCAGAATCAGAATCAGATGGACTACATATTCCTCCCTACTTACTAAAGAGGAAATGGATCTTCCGTCCTTGCCAAATATGCCCTATCCATCGAGCTCCCTGTAATTTGGGAAGGAAGTTTTCCAGACTGGGTTTGTAGAGAGGCTTCGTTAGATGTTTCTTCGTTTAGTTGGAGAACCTGGTCAAACCTCCATGGACGCTCCCTCCATTTTTTCCCCCATCCATGCTACCACGGGCCAAACACCGAAAATACTCACCACTGGTTAATGACCTGGCGCAGGGGTAATCGCGGATAACTCCATGGGTGGCTATTCATTAGAAACCCACAATCCAAATCACAAATTCAAAACTGGCGTTAAGAAGTGTTTATATTTCGCCAAGTAGTTTTAGAAGTGCTATATTACGCAGCAAAACTATGAAAACAAGTCTCTTCGTGAAGGAAATGACCGGAACAAGTAGGTGAATAGATTGTGAGATTCATCAACATGATGAAATGGAACAAATAGAGTAATATGATTCGATGAGAAAAAAGGGAAGGAAAAATAAAAAGAGTAGTAGCCTCGACGGATCAAAGCACATTTAAAACGTCACAAGTTTTTCACACTTCAAGGCCACTGCACTGTGAATTTTGCTTCCTACTCTAAACCTAAAAATGGTATCTTGAAAACAAAAAGGACAAGAAAAAGAAAAAATTCCTTTAGTATGTGCACTTCATGCATGAGCAACTTTCATATTACCTGGATACAGTCATTGGATAAGCAAATTCAAGTCGAAATTGATCGATCAATAAATTAGAAATTGATCGATCAATAAATTAGACAGAAGAATATCCTTCACTTATCAAATGATCATGAACCGGTGGTTTCAACTCAAAAAGTTTTCGAGCTCCAACGTGACATTGAAACCAAATTCCTTTCCAGGAGCGAACGACAATTTGAGCTCTTCCTCGGTCTGGACTGTGTTGACCTTCGAGTCCTTCACCTTAAGTTTTTCCTGGTGAATGGTGGATACAGAATAGGGTCAGTAAAAAAAAGCCTTTACAAAGAGGATACAATTGAGAAGTAACAATGACTTGCCTTCTTCACATAATCAGTCATGGTTGAAGTAACGATTTCGTTTATGACAAACTTCGTGACACTGTCTTTACCAAAGAGATCTAATAGGAAGCTCTTTGGAATCTGCAGAGATATCCTGGTCAGCCATCTTAAACGAACGAGAGAGACTACTAGTAATGAGAATCTCAAATGTGTTTTCAAACGGACACGTAAAGGATTACATCCATTTCATGTCCACAATTATACACTCCCAAATGTGGTTATAAGCTTACTTATGAATTCAACCAATTGTAGTTAATCAATATCTGAACCGGAACAGAAGTTACAATGGTGCAATAATAAAGGCAGGAAAACAACAATGTTATAATTTAATAAGAGTGGAAGAGGGAAGAGACACCAGAAGACTAGTAGCATCAGTATATTTGCAGAAGTTTATAAAGATAAAAGGGATATAACGGCAGTTACCTCTGAAGTTTTTCCTGGAGTAGCATCCATGCAAAATAAAAGATGTCAAAAAGGTTTAAATTCCTTGATTAAGAAGTCCCTGGAGTTTCTAACATAAGGTAAAAGTAATAACATATACAAACATAAGATCAAGAAATTGGTGGGTGGTAACCTAGAGAACAAATGTGACGTATGATAAATTCCTTTCGAACACACTTTCGTGAACACAAGTATTGCAATCCTCTGATGTCTAGTTCAGATAGTTAAGCTTAAAGTGTGGCCGGGAAAAAAAAAAAATCCCGCAAGCTTCACCTCAGTTCTATGAAATTAGGCATAAGAAAGTACAGTTATTGGCACGACTCACCCCAGCTGACCTGCTAACTCTTAGCCTAACCACGTGGCTTAAACGGTTAACCTCAAGTTATACAATAGCTCAACAAGTGCCCTTATATACCAATTCATATTCTTATATATCAATTCATATTTCTATGAATTCCCGAAGTGGGACTCTAGCCCAAGATGGGCTCCAACAGTTATAGGTACTACTCCGGAGGATATAGATAATCACTTAATTGAAAATGAAAATGGAGTACTATAGTGAAGTTTGGAAATCCATGAGACTCTTGGAAACAAGAAGCAAGATTAGCTGATGTAAAAATGAGCTGTTGATGATTGTGTATGGATTGATGGCCCTTTAAACAGCTCAAAGGAAATATGCATTTAGAGATAATCTGATTAAAATATGTAAGAAAGAGATGAGCAAAAAATACTTCCACATCTATGTTGTTCCCTATTAATTTCTGTACATTATTAATGATTCATTAACCTTACACTAAACCAGATCTTCCAATTATTAGACTACCACAATCAGAACAATTTCTCTTCTTCACAAATGGATTAGGAAGAAAATATACTACTCATAAGCCTAAAGCATGTCGTTTTGGATACCGACAATACTTGGACGCTGCTGAAAGCATGTCCAACGCATTTTCAACATCTCTTAATTGAAAAATTGCAGGTGAAGTTATGGTCCCTAAAGCAAGAGTTCAGTGTCACTTTGGTCCTTCAAATTTTGATTTTGTCAAATTTCAATTTCTGTCAAGTTTGTCCAATTGCCAATGTCCTAGTCAATGACCGAAACACTAGACTGATGCACCTATGGTCAAAATGCACAAAGTGATTTTTTGTTCCCGAAACCTTCAACTGTCAATTTCATACTAAACACTATAAGCTCTGTTTGGCTGGCCTGAATCTGGAGGGAAAATGGAATGGGATTTCAAGTCCTCGTGATCCCATTATTTGGAATAAAGTGGAATAGGTAGTCCTTGTTAATTACCTACGCAAATGGGAGCCCTTTTCTTTGCCAACTTTGTTGAGTGAAAGCCTAAAGTGGATGTTCTACCATTAGGTGAAGGCATAATATGAATAACTCAGGTATTAGACTACTGGGTAGTAGACTTACAAGAATGATTCTTGTTGTCCCGGTAGTGTCCTAATTGAAAAAAGATAGGAAAAATATGGGACACTTCGAATTTGAGTGTGACTCCCTCGGTGTAGATCACGTCTTTATACCTAGGGCTGCATTGGTGCGACACCTATTCAGAGAGTGTTGACAAGTATCCAACAGCGATGGGTCACCTCTGACGAAGTGTCTGTATGTTGTAGGTGAGAAGTCAAGAAAAAAAAGGCAATAAATTAAATGGCATAAATGTATCACCTCCTTTTACTTTTCGAAGGCCTGGGAATGGAGGTGCTGAACGGGCCAAATTTCTCAAAACCTGGTCAAACACTTTTTTTGTCTCGTTCCCAGTCAAGTCCACTCTTAGCTGAAAACAGAATAAGTATTTCAAAGTTTCAAAGCAAGCCATAATATAACCAAAACACAAACCTAAGCGAATGATACGAAGGAAGTGCGTTATGAACAGTCAAGTTCATCTCTATGATGTCAAATAATTCAAAGGAGTGCCAGTGGCTAAAAACCTCCATAACATATATTATCCGACCAAATTTGAATGAATGTAGATGTGCCCAGTGATGCTCAGAATACTTTTATTCAGTCGTGGAAAGTGGAAACCCATCACTGCATGAATTTGGTGGACAATCTTGAAAAGGAAATCTCTAAAACCAGCATGGCTCTTTTAGCAGTACTCCATTTGGTTTGGTTCAAAAAACAACAAGGAACAATTTACTACCAGCAACATACTGCTGACAAAAACAAATACGAGTCAAGCAAGCAAACGTACATCTATCTTATCAAAATCTTCAGACTCCACCACTATATTGGCATTAGATATGGTTATCGAATTGCCCTTTGGCTCAGTAGAGACCTCCACACCTACAATACGAAAATTCGAAGACACTTTTATCCTGGAAATAAACATAGGTTATGATGTATGAGGGTGCAACATGAACTTGTAAATTCGTAAAGATCACCTGAACCAGCTGCACATATTGGCTTCAAACATGTAAGACTTCTTCTCGGGGAGCTACAAATGTCTATTCGTCTGAAAAGAGAAAGTAACCACTCACTCAAACTACAATGAGCGAGCAGGCGCACTAAACTCCACAGAATAGCCAAGGCCATCAAGCAATACAAGTAGCCACTAAGGTTTCCTAATCTGAAGCATGTTATTGAAATTGAGCTTCTTATGAGCCTTGGAACATACGAAAATCTTTTTTTTTCAACTGGCACACGACAATTTGATGATGAATTTGGAAGGCTAGAATTGGACATTTGGATAATTAATCTGAAAGAATCAATGGTCCAAACCCGTTTATCAAGCAAAAGATTCAAAGTAGACCGCTGAATCAACAATCAAAGCGAAGGAGCCATGTTCCAACAAACAGCGGATACAATACCTCCCATATGCATTGTGCTGTGCAGTATATAAATTGATTCCAGTTGCATTGTGAATAGTTTGGAGTTGAACATGCTTCTGAAGGCTCCTAAAAGCAACCTGCCATAAAAGAAAGGGAGTCGGAAAATAGAAGAAGGGAGCAACTGGAAGTAATCAATGGTAACAGAAATGGAGCAGTCGTATATCACAAGCTATTTCAATACATAGTGAAATAGAAACTCCAATTCCATGTATTCTTTAAGCAGAAAATTTACCAATGGTAAGTATGTTAAGATAAGGGTCCTTTAAAGGGCCACAAAGTATCTATACTTAGATACACAGCAGCAACCATTGCCTTCTGAAAGACAAAACGTCTTCGTGAAAACCCATATCCAACATATTACAGACTAACTTCCTATTTTGGTCGGGGATTTAATTATAAAAAGAAACAGAAAATAAAAAGGAATCCTGTCTTACCTGTTTATTACCCAGAAAGCCCGGAAAAATTGAACATGTCAAGAAAGGGGAAGAAAAAATACAGGCGAAAATCATCTTGTCACGTGAGTTTTGGAACTGGGGGTGGGGGTGCAAATATAAGAGTAAATGGTTTCCTCTTGACTTTCCACTCCTTCCCACCTTCCATTTTCCAGCACCAACAGAGATTTTAAGAGTTCAGTCTCAGAATACCATATCACAAAATCATTCTTGCCAGTTCATACTTCATCCCATTTCCAAATCAACACTTGTTCCTATAAATCTCAAGTTTGACCAGTAAATTTTCTCATTTTGCTTTTCCCACAACCAATGAAATGCAGAAAAACTAAAAATGTTCACATATAAACAGTCCATATATCCACTTATTTTTTTCCCCTTAATAACACAGTATCCCACCCCCGCCCAATTAGGTCCAAGAGACTAATCTAGGAGTCTTGAAGTTAGCCATCATCCAAACCTGAACAATTGCAATTGGGTCATGACATTAACCTACGAGCCTTGAAGTTAAGGACCAGACAACCCTCTAGTGGCATTTGAGGGGCATTTGAGGGACTCGAAACGGAAATCAGTTATACACAAAGCCAGAGTCTTTACCCGACGAGCTACTCCTCAGGTCTATGTTCAAATCCAACATGGGCACTACTTTTTTGCAGCGACAGAACACAGTGAATTCAAGAAAGTATGACCAGTTGCAGACTTACAGTACATCCAAGAGACAGAATTTTAGGATTTTTTTTTTTTTTTGCATGAATGCCAAAAATCCAAATACATTGAGTATACGAGTATATGGTAGTGAATCATCAGAGACAATAGCAAGCATATAGAATTATTTAGCTATGCAATTGAGTTTTTTCTTACATTGGAACAGTGAAACCCAGTGATAGTCAGCATGCTCTTTCTTGAATGAAAAATACAACTTGAGCTCTGGGAGGAGTGAGTGAATTACAGTCTCTCAAACGAGACGTCTGATCTCTTTGTAATAGTACTAGCAAAGAAGCCTGGGCGAATTTGGTAATTCAAAAAATAAAAGTTCCAAGAGCTTCTAAATGCACACTTAAATTTCTCAGTGCACCCCATGTTATAAAATGGAATTTACTGGTTTATTTTGTCGTGTTGAATGGAGCCGTGAGTGGACTAGTTTTGACAGAGAGGGGAAAAGAAAGATGATTTTTTTTTTAATTCTATTCTTAAGTGACGGGCTCGTACGCTTATGTGACAGTGTCTTTTATAGAGGTAATTTTGAATTTGAAATTGTTAAATAGATTTTCTCATCAGTATTTATTTATTAAAAAATGGATTTTGCTAACATTAGCCTAATAGGCTGAGGTTAAGTGGGTCCCATTTGCTTTGTTTTTTACGCATTCCTCTGTCTAAAACAGAGTGAAGACTTTGTATCTAACTTGACCATTTTAACCCTACCATTACATATGAATTACAAAACTAGCACCAGAACATTTGGCGGGTAATTTCCCCCCAATCTGTATGTCCTTTTCTCTTCACAAGCATACAAAAAGCACTTTCTTCTTCTTCACTTTTACTTTCCCTTTTCATCTCCTGAAGAGGCCTTACAAGCAGAAAGTGAGAAATTGGGAATCACCAAGTGAGTTTGTCTCTATTTTGGTTTACGATGTCTACCTTTTTGTATTCTGAAATGAATCAATTTTGTTACGCTGGTTTTCCTATTTATTAGCACAAACCTGGAGCTGTATGCTTTTATTTTTACAATTTGACCTATTAAACATCAATTTTTTTCATTGTTTAATGGATGTCTATGTGTGTTTTTTTTTTCCTGGCGTTATCTTTGCTTTGTAGGACAATGGGTGAACCATTACTTGATATTGATTTAAATCAGCTTCCTAATGATGAAGAAAGGGTGATCGAATTTGAACAAAATGCATCAGAATTGGAAGAGTACCCAAAAGAAATTGGTGGTTCAATCCACTTTCATGAATATATTGAAGTGAATGAATTTGGCAAAGAGAAAGATGATATAGGAGAGATTGAATTTGATCCTTTCATTGGTCAATGTTTCCTTAGTGAAGAAGAGGCTTTCATTTACTACAAGAAATATGCGAGTAAGAATGGATTTTCAATTCGAAAAGGGCGCAGTGAAAAGAGAAATGGAGAAGTAAAAAGGTATGATTTTTGTTGTCAATGTGAAGGCAAAGCACCTTTGAAACTCTTTGATCCATCCAAGGAGCAACGAAATAGGAAATCCGTGAGATGTGGACGCAAAGCTCGAATGCGTGTCACTTTAAGAAAATCTTTTGATATTTTCCCTAAAGAATGGCAAATCACTGAATATGTCAAAGAGCACAATCATGAGTTGTTGACTCCACTGGAAGTTCGGTTTCTTCCGGCAAATAGAATGATCGTCAAGGAGGATGAAGATCGTATTCTTTTATTAAAAGAAGGTGGTCTTTCAGTTAGACAGATAATGCGGGTCATGGAGCTTGAAAAAAATGTCAATCACGGTTATCTTCCATTCTTTGAGAAAGATGTTCGAAATCTTTTTACTAGAATCGCAAAGAAGCAGGAGACCAATGATGCGGAAGATCTTTTACAGCATTGTAAAATTGCAAAAGAAGAGAATATCAACTTTCAATATGCTTTTACGGTTGATGAAAATAGAAAGTTAGAGCATATTTTTTGGTCTTCAGCCCATTGTTTTGATTGGTATCAGAAATACGGAGATGTTGTTGTGTTTGACACTACTTACAAGGTTAACAAATATCAAATGCCATTTGGAATTTTCGTGGGAATCAATAATCATGGGAGGACAATATTATTTGGGTGTGCTTTGCTTCGCAATGAGAAAACAAGCTCTTTTCAATGGTTGATGAAGGTACTAGCTACTTTCATATTTTGTAATGTGCATCTTTTTGGCTTATATTTCTTCTTCTGTTTTTTAACAAACTATGTATGGTCAATTGTAGACTTTTATATCTTTAATGAAGAAATATCCCAAGACCATCATAACCGATCAAGATCCATGGCTAACTGAAGCAATTGCCAAAGAACTTCCAACTACAAAGCATAGCTTTTGCATATGGCACATTACTAGTAAGTTTAGTTGTTGGTTTACGGCTGTTCTTCGAGGCCAATATCAAGGTTGGTGTGAAGATTTTTACAAGCTATATCACCTAGACAAACCCGAAGAGTTTGAGCATCAGTGGCCTCAAGTGGTTGCGAAGTATAATTTGCATAGCAACAAACATGTCATTGGGTTGTATGAAATTAAGCATTTTTGGGTGCCCGCTTACCTTCGTAGTTATTTCTTTGGAGGAATGACAACCACAGGAAGATCAGAGAGTATAAATGCATATGTGAAGCGATTCATTAGCTCTCATACAAATTTGGAAAAATTTGCTAGGCAGGTAAGTAACATTTTTACTTCATCATTTCTTTTTAATTCTCATTATCTTTCATTAATTAATGTATGCCGTTGTTTAGGTTGATCTTTCTATTGAAAATATTCAACAACGGGAATTGCATGACACAATGTTGCAAAAGTATAGGGGTTCTACTTTAAGAACAATGTCGCCGTTAGAAGAGCAAGCTTGTCGTGTTCTTACATCATATTCTTTTCAGAAGTTTCAAGAGCAATTTAATAGAGCAAATTTGTATTCATTACTTCATGAGCATGTCTGTGAATTTGGGGTCAAACATCACGAGAGTACTACATGCAAAACTCGCATTGTGTTTTGGGATGGTGAGACTACTTCATGTAGTTGCAAGCATTTTGAATTTTGGGGGATTCTTTGTCGTCATATACTAAGTGTATTTCTTCACAAGGATTGCTACAAAATTCCATCTTTCTATTTGCCTTCACGTTGGTGTCGTGAAGTATCCCAAAGTGAGGAAGGATCACCAAGGTTGGACAGGGAGATTTTGGTGGATAAATCAATCAGTGATGTTCATTGTCCTCCAATTTCGATAACCAAAGGGCGACCCAAGACAAAGCGATTGAAAGGTGGAAAAGAAGCAGGAAAAGTAACTAAGCGTTGTGGATGGTGCAAGAAGGTTGGCCATAATGTCACCACATGCTCAGAGAAGGAAAACATTGCAGATGCCAATGAATCACAAAAGAAGAAAAAGAAGATAACCTCTAGTGATATTGGCTTGAATCCGGTGTTTTCTTTGAAGTACTAGGTAATAGTATCTTTTATTTTCTTACCAATTACAATTGTGGTTATACTATTGGTAAGATGAATGTGTTTATTGTTATATTGCTTTCTTCTTTACAGTGGTTCGTTAAAGAAGTTGGAGAAGTTCTTTTGGCTCTTGCTCTTGGAAGTGCATTTAGCTCAAAGCAATGCCCAAAGCTACTTATTTTTGTCGTCGACTTTGTTTTGGTCGAATTTTTGGGAATTTAAGTAGTTTTACTTGGAGTTATTTCACTACATAAAATCTCTGTAAGGTACTCAAGGAGGTGGACATTTGTTTTGTCTATGTAAATGCCAGTTATTTGATGTATGGGAGAAGAAACTTATTGTACATATGTTCACCTCAAATTGAACTTTTTTGTTTTCAGTGGCTTTTTTGTTTTGCACGGTTTCAAACCCACAATTGATTTGTCAGCACGACCCGACATGCATTCCTTCCAAGTCTCGAATAACCACACAAATGACTCTGTGTCTTCATGAGAGATGAGCCCACAACCCAATAAAATCGACTTACCATGATGATTGACACCTACAAATGGAGCAAAAGGCATGTCATACTTGTTTACCAAGTAAGTTGTGTCAAATGTCACAACATCACCGAACTCTTCACACGCTGCCCTACTCCTTGCATCAGCCCAAAATACATTTCTTAGTCGGCCCTTTGGACACAAATCCATTGCAAAGAAGAATTCCGAATTGTCGGCTCTCATTCTCGTGAAATAACTAAGCATTGCTTCGGCATCTCCTTCTCGAAGTTGTAAACGCCGAAGTTTGTCCATATAATTTCTGCAGTCCCTCTCAAGATATGTAACCTTATCCGGTCCCCCAGCCTCAATCCGGAGTGAGTCATAAGTCTTATTCATTTTGATCCCAGCTTTGTCATTCATTTCAATCTTCCTTTTTACGTGTTTATCAAGCACCCTGTTGCTCTTAAAAAACCTTACCTTTCTTGGGCTCTGTTCGTGATTGTGGTCCAAAACAACCCGGCTTAACCACCACTTCCCATCCTTTTGACATATACCAACTGTAATGTGAGCTTGACAACCAATTCTTGATTGTGGCCTTGGTTTGACTGGGTTGTTTGTTGTCACCTTTGCCTTTCCTGCACGACTGCATGAAAAAGTCGCATCCCTCAATTTTCCATCTTTTCCCTTTCTCGATGTTCTTTTAACTATAGCAAACCCCTTTTGTTTAGCATAAGTTGAGTAATATAAATAAGCTTCATCTGATGTGTCGAATATCATTCCGACCTTTGGTTCCTCAACCGTATCTTCACAATTCTTTGTTGCCTCATTTCCATTCTCGTTAGTATCTATCTCATCTATTTTATCACCTTCTTCGTTTGAAGGACCACTCCACACCTCTACTTCGTCGTCACTTTCTTGGCTCCATTCCTCTTCTTCTACTACTGGAGGAGAATGAGGCATTGCCGATGGAACAGACTCTGGTGACATCATCTACTGGTTCAAGAAGAAATAAAAATACAATTAGTTATATGGGACAAGCATGTAGTACACAAGCAATTGAGCTAAATATTTACAACAACAAGATACTACAATTAACTGTTTACAATCCTTTAGAAGACATGAAAAATAATCAAACTCAGAAGCGATTCTGTCAATATCAGTATGAGTAGTATAATAAACTAGGCTCCACATGAAACATCAAAATGTCATGATTTGATAATTTCGAACTGGAGGTTTTCAAATTAGGGCGTTCAAATTAGGGGGTTCAAATTAGGGCGTTCAAATTAGGGGTTTTCAAAAAGATTTTTCAAAATCTCAATTTGGGACCCTAGTTTTTTTCAACCGATTAGGGTTATCTCTAAAAATGGAACAAGCTGCCAATCAAGAAAAATCTAAAGATTTGAGGAGGAGATGGAATGAACAAGTGGGGCCATAAATCTACCTTAGAAGAAGCACCAGTAGCAGGTTAATGGGTTTCTAAGAAGGGTAAATGCAAAGATATGAGGAGGAGATAGAAGGAACAAATGGGGTCATAAATCTACCTTAGAAGCACCAGTAATAGCTGGTTCATGGGTCTATCTTGAAGGAGAGGGGGAGGGAGAGAGAGAGACTGACCTTTTGTTTCAAAGGGAGACTGATCGAAGCTGGTACCAGTTGTCTGTTGGTGGCGCCGGCGGTGGCTCCAACGGTGGCGCCGACGGAGGTGGAGAGGGAGGGAGGAAGGAGGAGGAGAGGGAGGAGATGGGTCAACAGTGTTGATGGTGTCTCAGAACTCAGAAGTGCTTGAGTGAAATGGGGTGGGGGAGGGAGTCCCCGATCTGTTTCAAAATTTTGAGTTTTTTTTTTCTCTCCAGAACAGCCAAAACGACGTCGTTTTGGCTGTTGGAGAATTTTGTTGGAGAATACTGCTGTACACGTATCATTACTGAATTTGTCTAGCTCATCTGGGTTACTTTTGCCAAGTGTTAATTTCATGAGGAGTGCTATGTGCACAGCAGCCCGTTTTCTCCGGCCTCGGGTCGTAGAAAGATGATCGGACCTAAATTTTGAAGTGATTTTTGGTGTTTTGTTAACGCCTCTAACGATATCGAACGAAGCTCATTTTTTACGGAGACCTTAAACGACATATTTTGAACAAAATGAGCGGCTCCGATCATCTTTCTACGACCCGAGGCCGGAGAAACGGGCTGCTGTGCACAACTGCTGTGTGTGTAGCATTTCTGTAATTTCATTTGGGTAACCTTTGTTGGAAACCACCCCAGCTGCCACGTAACTCTTCTTATCACCATACACGTACCTCTTGCTTTTATTACCCCATCCCATTTCTGAACTGAACCCTTCTTCTCCCTGTTCACAACAACAGGAGCTTAAGCGAAGCTCCATGGCCGGAAAACTCAAGGTCTTCGATTGACGGCAATAGAGTGAACTCCGGCTCCATAGCCGGAAAACTCAAACTCAAGGTCTTCTCTTTTCTCTTCTATTTTCTATTCTTTCTTCCACCTAAAAAAAAATCCTGAAATTTCCTGAAGTTGAGCGGGGGCACATGCCCCCCCTTGCCCCTGTACAGATCCGTCCCTGAGCGAGAGGAAAGTGGATATGGATGTAGCCGTTAAGATACTCTCCTTGGGTTTAAACCCTAAGGTAAGCGTTGGGTATTTCAAAATTCTTCAACTTTTCTTGTCTAAATTTAATCTTGCTTGATTATGCTTTCGTTTTTACTGTGAAGCTTGAATTATAAGTTGAATATTCCCTATTAATGGGAGTGAACATTCAACTTGAAAGAAGATTGCATATCTGGAATAATTTATAATAGGATGCAAGTAGTAATCTTGGTGTGTATATATCTGTTGATATCTTACTATCTTAGGTACACTTGTCTGTGGTTGGTTTGACTAGTGCTTCTATCTTTTGAGAATTCTGGGTTTTTCCCGTTTTCTAGTTTCTTGTTCGGTCTCGTCTTCACTAAACCCTTTTTAGGTTAGGTTTCCCTTTTTTTTGGTCTAACAGTGGGACTAGGTTTTTAGCTGCGATTGTTTTCATTTGGGTTTGTGTGTTGAGAAATGCTGCCCTTGTGAGTTTTTTTAGTATAATTTGTTGGTTCATAGCCTCTTTGTGCTATGCTGCCTGTTTATCCGGTCATCCTTTGTATTCTGCTTCCAGGCAAGCTTCAGGTCTTTCTGGTTCTTATCTTCCTTTTCCTCTTGATAAATTTAACGCCTGAGAATTTGAACAACGAGACGGGTTATCTAGGTTTTTGTTTTTTCTCCCTCGTGGTTATTCTTTATGGTAACCGCTTTGGTGGTTTACGTTGAAGAAAATGTGTTGTCTTTGGATAGAAACTTCATTTGGATGGATGTGGCCTGACACTTCAGCAATTTAGGACATGGTGGTAATTTTTTTTGGGTAGTGATAATGCCAAAACTGTTTTTTATTGTGCCAAAACTCCAATGCATAAAAAACATGTAAATTGCACATAAGTACAAGCATTTTATGCATTGGAGTTTTGGCACAATCAAAAACAGTTTTGGCATTAACATTTACCTTTTTTTATTAGAACGGTAAGCAATGTGCCAAATCTCGCCAGTTTATCGTATGGTAGGGTATTTTGTTGATACATTGTGGAAGTTGTATGGCTCTTTCTCATATACATGGTTAATTTTAAAATCATATGGTGCTTCTGGACATTGGTTGCATTCGCTTTGCTTCCATGGACTTGGTGATGGGAAGTTCTTTACTTAATGAGTAGGAGGACTCACAAACTTAACTCATTTCATGCAGATAATAATGGTTAACCAAAATGCATATGTACTCATTCCACGTCTTTCGTCAAATAGAGAAACCTTTCCCCTTCAAATCAGATACAGTGCTGAAGGGTTCCACAAAAGGTACTTACTTGTGTATGAACAAAGTCTCGAGTTTTTGGTTGATTTTTTTTTTTTTTTTTGGTAAAAGTGTCTTACAGTACGGATTTCACTCGATATAAGCTACTCCAGTTCCTTAGTTCGACCTTTCATCCTTCTGTTTGAGTATGACGATTGTTTACCGACAGAGGTGACAAAGACGCGTTTCTCTGCATCCAGTCTGTTGATAATATAATGTTTAACTAGACAAGTTGACATAGTTTCTCTGTCCAAATTTGCTGTGGTTTTGACTGCATACATGTGATAATACTACGTTGGCTTTTGGTGACTGATGGAATCCCGCGGAGTATCTAAATTGATCTGAGGCGAGAGGTGTTCGTTGATGTGAAGTCATACAATGATATGTTTGTTTTGGTTCGGTAATTATGAAATGTGTATACATGAGGGAGTATTGAAGTATTTTATTGATCATTTTTTCTCCCATTTCCCTGCCTAACCATGTGGTGGTCGCATATCTAATATCTCAGCATCCAATCAAATTAAGTAAATTTAACTGTCTTAACTGTTAATTCCAAAGCAATGCAGTATTGTCATCATATCATAATACCTTGACAGCAGTGCCTATTTGTACTACTTCACTCATAGAAAGTATTGCATTTCCACCAAACTCTTTACTTCTGAAATATGTTTTTTTTTTCCTGAGAATTGAAATGGTGGGGTATAGTGCATATATGTCTATCTTTTTTCTATTTATTTCCTACCATTCTCTTGCAGAGTACATCCCAAAAATAGGTTAGGTGTTTGTGCTGTGGAGGCAGATGCAAAGACAAGTAATTTCTCTTCCAGTCCCTGTTCTTAATTTTCGAGTGCTATTGCTGAATGTTGTTTCAAATGGTATCACTTAAACTAGGCGTAGAAGATATTGAAGGTTCATCTTCTCCGTCGCAAGATTTCTCAGTTACTGCAAGTGGTACTGGCAAAGACAACGAACTAAGGGTATGAGAATTTAGGTTTTGGAAACTAAAAATAGCCTATTTTTTTAGCTTATACATAAAGAGAAATCGTAAACCTTTTGAAAGTGGAGTATGAAAGACCATAATGGAGTCCAAATGAACAAATTTGCAGGACAATATCCTATGTTCAATGCAAAGAATGATGTATTATATGTTAGTGTTGTGAGCTTGAGTGGTAATGTTTACTTACCAATGGTAGCCTTCTTGTAGTTGCGAGATGAATTCTTTCCAAAATTTCTGTGGCAGTTAAGTGTGGAGGTATCCGGAGCTAAAACTGAAGCAATTTTTGATGATGTCTTCTCCAAAATGGTTGCTGCTGCCCAGCCAATTCCAGGCTTTAGAAGAGAGAAAGGAGGTGAGATTCGTGAAATTAGTGCATCTGATTTTTCCTAAAACTATAGAAGGATATCTTTTCATTTAGTCGATCAAGTGGCTTTGGAAGTTACCTTCCTAAATCAGGTTTCGTTCTTATTTGCTTCGATAGGTTATTCAATTAAGTAGCCGATCTTACCTTTTCTCATCCACTATCGACTTCATCAACTATTGGCTAACATATTTTGCTGATTTCTTTTGTTCAAATTGTTGTCACTGATGAACAAATTGGAGCCAACAGGAAAAACACCCAATGTAAGTTTTTAACTCCTAATCTTCAAATGCATCCAATTTGTTCACCTCTTTGTAACTTCTTCACTTCAATATGCAAGTCTTCTTTTTGTCATTTACTCTCGTCTTGCTTCCACTGGTGGTTTGTTGGTGAATGGGTGTCAGTGTGGTTGTGTTTAGAGCTAATATGCAGTCTCATTTGTATTGGATAACATTATATGGCATATTTCTATGCCTGCACCTGCCATTCCCTCATCAACTGAATCCCCACAAAATGACCTCACAAAGATATTTCTAGCATTCTATTCATGTTTGTACACATTCGTATGTATATCTCTTCTGTTTTGCTTATAACGGTTCTTTTTTCAATTGCATCTGGCAGGTACCTAGAGATGTTCTTTTGCAAATTCTTGGACCTTCCAAAGTTTACAAGCAAGTGATTAAGAAAGTAATCAATTCAATTATAGCTGACTACGTAGAAAAGGTAGATATTATTACTCTCTTATCTCCCATTGTGTTAACCTTAAGCTTCTTGGAGAAAATGCTTGCCTGTGTTTCATTTCCATTGTTGTTGTTGAAAAATGCTTGCCTTCTCCGTTGTTTCTGCATCAGGGTCCTTTTGTCCATGCTCAATAGGAACTTGGTTTAGATTTCTTGAAATTGTTAGGTTTTGGCAACTTTGAGGGACTTGGAAATTAGCATTGACTCACTAGACCATTTTGAAATCTACACTTCAAATCTTAGCAGTGGTGGAGCCAGGAAACGAAGTCCTTGGGGGCCAACATATGAAAGAAATTTTGCCTCAATAACTTTTCAAGACAAAATCCAGTCATTCAAATTTTCATGGAACAGTATTGATGAACTGAAAGAATGAAGTTTAAATCTTAGCCAAAGTTTATGATTCCAGAATGCAAAAGTTGGTATATATTCAGTACTTAGTGTAGTGCTTAAAGGTACCGCAAAACAAAGTGATAACGGACATCTATATGCCTCATCCGAGCATAATGCACTTTAATTGCAGAAAACCCCAAGTGGGTTTAGGCATGGGACCTCACTGTGGAGTGTGAGGTCATGGATGATGAAATTGGAGCACTCTCCTTTGCTATATGTATGTGTGCATCTGTGTATAGCAATGAGAGGCAGAGTAGAGAGAGAGAGGGAGAGAGAGAGAGACTTGAGACAGAGCCAGAGGGCTCCTCCTCCGGGAGGGAGTCGTAGTGAGCCGGTGCTCCGGTGAGGGAGAGAAATACACTGTGAGGTTGAGTGGTTGGTACTCCCATGTAATATTGTTGTATTTTCTCATATATAGTGAAACACTCCTCTCCTCCCGTGGATGTACTCATTTTTGGAGAACCACATAAATTTCCTTGTGTTTGTGTGTGATTGGTGTGTGTGTGTGTGGGCAAACCTATGGGGCTGGGCACAACACTTTAAAGGGTCGACCGACAAAATTTTTGTATTCTAATTTCAAAGCTATTTCAATAATTAATACTTAACACGACTCTTTAATTAATTAATATATATAGAAAATATAAAACTTCTATGAACAAGTGATATTAGTCTAGAAAGACAAGATGGTAGATATGAATTTGTACCCAATAAAGCACACCAAAAAAAAAAAGTTTGGGGTGCTTGGGCCCCGCATGGCCCCTTGGTAGCTCCGCCAGTGAATAATAGCAGGTCAAGACCGTTAGCGGGTACACACTCTAGTACACTCTTTCTCTAGGGACAACCTAGGGACTCCGACTCTGATATCATGTGAGACGAATTTGGTAGAATTTAACCCCCAAAACTGACTGTTGAGGTGATCGTACCCTTACGATTATGTACTGCTGATTACTTTTGTAGCGATATGGGATTTTTGTTCACAGTACAACCTTGAAAGTCCACGATTAAAGAAGACATGGCAATCCTGGACAATAACACACGTCTTTGGAGTAGGATACTCAAGTGACATTCTCCCTGTAATAAAATTTTTGCCTGTGCATATCTGGTAACCAAGATTTGTGTTTGTTGGTCAAATGTTTACAGGAAGGTTTGGCTGTGAGTAAAGACTTGAGAGTTGAGCAGAGCTTTGAAGATCTTGAAGCCGAATTCGAACCGGGTGATGAATTCAGCTTCGATGCTGTTGTTCAGCTTCGATAATTGAACTGAAAAAAATCAATTAAACCTTGTTATCATTTGTTTGAGCCATGTCCAGTAGATTAGGCCATTTCTATTGTAAGACATTTTTCGGAAATTTATGCAAAACCGCCGAATAATTACTCCATTTTGCTCTTGATAATCCTGGGGAGACAAAAATTTTGCAATGACAATTTGGAAAAGCATGCGGTATTTTTGGTTGTTGAAAACAAGTAGGAGGATTATGAACAGGGTATCGAAAGTTGCATTGATTTTTTGAGTATTAATGGTTCGTCTCTGTGAGAGGAATCCAAAAGGTAAAAGATTATGACTAGAACTCTCAATTTTTTGAATAAGATCGAAAAAAGTGTAAAAAGTTGTATTTTGTACTTATTTTTGTCTCTATTAAAAAAAATTATGCTTCGATCATAATTTTTTACTTTTTTTATTCTTCTCGCTGAGACGAACCAATAATAAACAAAAAGTGATTTAAAACTAAAAACACGAAAAAAAAATCAAATAAAGACCCATCTTCAAACGGGCACCAACCACCCAACGCATCCCTCAAGGATGCAAACGAAGATCTGCTCAAGCTCCACCCAGAGCTAAACACCGAACTCCACCACAGAGTTAATGACCCAAACGAGCAACCATCTTC
This sequence comes from Vaccinium darrowii, assembly GCA_020921065.1. Classification (NCBI taxonomy): domain Eukaryota; kingdom Viridiplantae; phylum Streptophyta; class Magnoliopsida; order Ericales; family Ericaceae; genus Vaccinium; species Vaccinium darrowii. The sequence continues at coordinate 12,953,535 of CM037153.1, forward strand.
AAACGGGCCCTCTCACCCAACGCATCCATTACTGATGCAACAGAAGACTTACTCAAACTCTCAACGGAGCTAATAACCCAAACAAGCAACAGTCTTCAAACGGGTACCGTCCACCCAACGCGAAAAAATAAGCCAACTAACTTTTTAGGTCAAAGCTACTCTAAACATGGCTAAGGTATTATACTACGTCACTATCCCAAAATACCAATTCTACCCTGCAACATATAGAGAAGATAAGGAGTATCTAGGAAGAATTTGATTTTATTTTTCCAATAAAAATATTTTAAATTATTTCCTCTCACAAAGTAATTTCTCACTTTTTATATTGTTCTCTCTCTTTATCTTTAGATATCTCCAACTGGAAAATGAGTTCCAACCAAACACGAAGTTTTAAGTACTTTTGGACAATACTAGCTAGTGTAGTCAGACATGCATTGCACGTGGCAATTTTGTTCGTTTTGTTTATTGTTATTATGTTGGAGGATATGTATACTATCTTTTGTTATCTCAATCACAAAAAAAAAAATCGCATTTATGGAATTTTTACAGACAGATGTTCTTTATTTTCCAAATATATTTTAAAAGAAAGATTTATTTTAACCAAAAGTACAATACCGTTGCCATTACAATTATAGATGTTCCGACAGAAGTTGGAATGCAACAATAAACTCGGTAATGATAAAAATAAAAAATAAAATTAAACCCTTTATTAGCTATGGAGTGTTGGTACAAGTCATAAGGGCAAAATAGTGCAACTACTCAATTTTTTTTTCTGCGAAAATTGGTTAGATTATACAAATTTTTTTTGATGAAACTTGGAGATGTACCGGCACCGCGGCACAAGCACGATTAAGTAAACAGGTCAGCACTGCACAACACGGTTTAGTAAATGGGCTAGAACGGCACAGCACAAAGCACGGTTGACACGAAATTGAATGGGTCATGCCGGCACGGCACGACCTGTTTGACCTCTAATCACAATCATCCTCTATTCTACAATTCTTTGTTTGGTATGTTGAATATCAAGAACATCATTTTCCCAATCAATCTCTTTGCTGTTTTGCTCATTCGCGTTTGTGGACATCTAAAAGACAAGCAAAGGGATTCGTAGACTAATCAACACAGTGAATTGTGAAGCCAACAATATTCCTTGTTAAGCAACTAAAGCTTCAAATACCAACATCCTAAAAACCCTTAATACCAAAATACAAGGGTAACAAAGAAATATTTAACACTGATTGAAAGATTTGACTGCAAGCAAGGAATCACGTTTCATAGGTGCAAGATGATAATAGCCAATGGCATTTCAGGGAATGCCAAGGTTTTAAGAATTTCGATGACACCTGATATTGATGAAAAAAGCTGAATCTTAATGTCTGTCTATTGTTGTTGGAGATGTGAAATTTAAGCTAGTCATGGGATGAACCCTCTGTCAAGAACCAACAGCGTAGGATAATGCGAGGTCGCAAGATGCTACGATTCCTCTTGTCGCAGTAACAGGCGTGTCACAATATCATGCTATCTATATGTGTTGATCCTTTAAATGAAGGTAAAGATAGCATGTTGGTTTGTTCACACAGACAGCTTGATTGGGGGCTTCGCAAGATAGTTAGTTTGTTCATCAAATAGGCATGATTCAACTGCTGCAAACTAGTTAGTTTGTTCATCAAATTCGTGCCACATGGCTATACTATACACTCTATAAATAGAGGGCCTGCAAGAGAAGCCTTCGTGCTCTAAAAGAAAATCAAAGAATTTTTGGAGGTTGCTGAACTATGTCTATGGCTATGGCACAAAGGCTTGCTCAACTTGGAGAAGAAATCGAAGGCGTCGAGAACCAGCTCCGCGAACGCCCTTCGATTTCTTCTCCAAGTTGAACAAACCAACATGCCTGTTTGGTGTGTATGCCTTCCTCCTCCCCCCCCCCCCGACAGCTTGATTGGGGGCTTCGCAAGATAGTTAGTTTGTTCATCAAATAGGCATGATTCAACTGCTGCAAACTAGTTAGTTTGTTCATCAAATTCGTGCCGCATGGCTATACTATACACTCTATAAATAGAGGGCCTGCAAGAGAAGCCTTCGTGCTCTAAAAGAAAATCAAAGAATTTTTGGAGGTTGCTGAACTATGTCTATGGCTATGGCACAAAGGCTTGCTCAACTTGGAGAAGAAATCGAAGGCGTCGAGAACCAGCTCCGCGAACGCCCTTCGATTTCTTCTCCAAGTTGAACAAACCAACATGCCTGTTTGGTGTGTATGGCTTCCTCCTCCCACCCCCCCCCCCCCCCCCCCCCCCCCCCCACACACACACACACACACACACACACACACTAGCACACACATCCAAACCAAGAAAAAGAAAAGGATACGTGCCTTACAATTCCAAAAGAAACACGACAGACAGCTTACAAATATATGGTATCTCACGACTTGAACAAAGTTGTGCCAAGAAGAGTTCGGCAATAAGACACTTTAATGACTTCCCAAAATTGAGAAAGAACTTGTAACTTATCTCTTCAATAAGCCTTCCCATGTTTGCATTGCCAAATATATTGCAAATTATGTACCACCGACACTCCTAAAGGCTGGAGTGTCCCCATGACAGACACGGGGCTATGCAAGGGACATGGCTCAATATGTGGCGTGTCTCGTAAATTTAATTAATTTTTTTTAGGGGAACATGGCGGCATCCACTACTGCACGATTTCCCCCATCCATTTACATCACCAACGTACATGAAACATGAACCAGAAGAAGAGGGCATCGAAGACTCAATTTGCAGTCTTGCTCATCAAAAATTGTTGTGCAAACCACCTCTAGGTAAGTTCAAGGACGGGTTGGGATTACAATGATTACTTTGGTAGATTAGCTTTTGGTATGATCATTCATTATTGATGAAGATTGGAGGATGGAGGATGAGATTGAACTTTACTTTGGCAATATCGTTGGCAAGAAAATCTTTGGCAGATTAGGGAGTTTCCTGTATCCATGAGAACTGGACGAAGGGCTACACGTGAAGATGGCTGACTACGGTTACGAGGTTTGCCATGTCCCCTCCTTGTCCGTGCCCTTTTCATAGAAATTCCGTGTCCGTATACGTGTCCGTGTCCATGCTACATAGGATATCTAACAATCCAAGCATTAGGCTTCAACATAATTCAAAGGGCATTGGGAAATACACTTATCTTAGTGTCTCTCTTTTGTGTTTATCAGTACTCTAAAGGGCCAGAATTAATGGCACAGAGAAGATTTAAACTTACTCTATGGCATTAGAATACCAGCTCACCCATTAACCAATTTAGATGTTGCGAATGATGCTTCTAGTCCCATCCATGAGAAATTTGCAGTCAAGAAATCTTGAACTTGTGTGACAGTCCATTTACTTGGTTTCGTCAGCTGAATCTATTTCTACTTCAACTTCCACCAGGCCCAGCTCCTTCATCATCTTTAGCTCTTGCTAAATAATTCTAAGTTCAGCTTCAACCAGCTTTGCTTTGTATCCTTTCAACCATCTCCCTCCATCTCTTATGAACATCATATCCCAATTGGTCCTGGATTTCCTTCTGCATTCCTCTTTGTTTAACTTCTATTTTACCTGCACCAAAAATAACTACCAAATAAGCACCATTGTTAATATCCCAAGGCTGCTAAGTAACAATAATGATAGATACACATACTCCAAACCACACCCTCCCACACCCCGGCCACTGTTCACCTGGGCCCCCACGTGGGTCCCACCCACTTGGCCTCCGAAATATTAAAAAAAAAAAAAAAAAAAAAAAAAAAACAAAAATTTTTCAAAAACCCCAAATCTGGGTTTCTGCTCCTCATTTTCGCGGGCAGAAGAGAGGAAGTCCAGGGAGCGAGAGAGAGAAAGAAGAGAAGAAGAAGATCGACCCCACCCTCAGACCCTTGACTGCCCTTCACCGGCGACTCACCTCCGGCCTCACTCCACCACGACCAAGCTCCCAGTCGAAGAAATCGTACGGTCTGAGAAGAAACCCGTACCACCACCACCAGTCGACGGCTATTCGAAGAAATCGTACGCCATTCGAAGAAATCGTACGACTAAAGACCGTCCATTGCAACCAAGGTCTGTCTGTCTGTCTCTCTCTGCCTCTCTCTCTCTCTCTCTCTCTGATAACTATTTTGGGATTTCATACTGTACTCCTTTACAACATTTCTTCTGTCCATGACCCACGTAAAATGGGTATTTCATGAATACTATTACAGGTTCACAGATTCCAAATCTGGGTTTCTTTGTTATCAAATTGGTCATACTGTTTTGGGATGGATTTTTAGCTGTTAGAGGCAATTGGATTTTGAGCCAATTGGAACAGTATGGATTTTGTGAACCTGTAACAGCATGGATTTTTTGCTGTCATAGCTGTTCGAGCCAAATTGGTCATACTGTACAACATTTTGAGCCAATTGGAATAGTATGGATTTTTAGCTGTTCGAACAGATTCCAAATCTGGGTTTCTTCATTATCAAATTGGTCAAGAGAATTTGGAAGTCTGTGGACTTCATTTTTTTGGCACTGACTTGGATATGTGTGCGAAGAACGCTCGGATGGCTTGCTTGATTGTTCTAGTTTTGGTTCAATCTTGGGAGGGAAATCAACCAATGATATTTTTTAGGGCAATGCTTTTTAGTGTTGACAGGATTAATATGGTTCGAACAGATTCCATAAAAATGCGACTTGTAGCCTGGGGATGTTTTGTTACCTGCTATAGTACTTGTAGGTGTCAGTTGTTCTTGTTTATTTTTAATGAACATCTGCGATTGTTTTGTTACCTACTATAGTACTTGTAGCCGGGGATTTTTAGTGTTTTGTTAACTGCTATAGTACGCGTTTTATACTCACTTGTTCTTGTTTATTTTTAATCTGCAGGTGATGTTTCAGTTACCATCACCACCATCACCACCATCGGTGATGTGTCCTATATCTTCCCAAATTGAAAGGGACGAAGAAGTGGAAGAGGTATGGAGTGGAGACATTGTTAACATACTAGAGGACATAGAACTGCTTGGATTGCTCAAGTCCGACTGCCCCACTGGGCGAAGAACCGAATGAGACATTTGATGATAAGCAGTACCAGTAGAGCGAGTCTACTCTCTCTCCCTCTCTCACTCACTGGTTCTCCTTTCTGTGCTCTCACTATATAAGGCATAAAATCAAGAAAAAGGTGCCAGGAGCTTTGAATGCTGCGGCAACGTGGTGGGGAAAAATCTATTGAAAAATAACACTTGTCATAAAGCCTTCTATCTCAACAGGTTGGGTGAAGATAAATGGTGCAAGTTCAGCTCATGTGAGGGCAAGCCTGATGATTGAACAGAAAATCGACAATTGCATAGGGACGGTTGTAGCTAAACATGGATGTTGGTCTTTCCTCAAGGGTGGATTTGAATTAACTGATTGAAAAGTGAGAGCATGGTTATCACAACAGCAGCAGCTCTATTTTTTTAGTCCACTAAATCCAGGGCACTAATTTAGTATGTTGAAAAAAAAATGCTAGCAACAAAATAATTTATACACTGTCCCATGACAATTGAACGAATTAGTAACCAGACAGACACAAGTTGGAAAAAAATAATTGGTAACTAATAATCATACTAAATTATTATTCCTTAAGGTCAAAACCCTTATAGTTAGCAAAAAATTATGGACATAGTCTTTGTTTCTTCGAACCCATGTCTTGTAAACCTCCATTGATGCAAACCTGTATCCAAAATCACAGCAGAGATACCAAAATAAACCCTAAGTTCCTCCTCTCTCGATGCCACCACCAGCACAGCTAAAAATCACTCTATGGTATATCCGGATTAGACCCAGACGAGACGAAAGCCTCTCCAGCAGTTATTGGCAAAATGCCTACCCAAATTAGGGTTTTTGAATATGGAATCAAGATCAAAGAACCTAATCTGTACAAATTCGAACCCTAATCCTTTTGAAATAATCCCTAATCACAAATTGAGAGAGGGAGAGAGAGAGAGAGATACACCTTGGTTGCAATGGACGATCTTGATTCGTAAGATTTCTTCGCATGGCCGTCGTCGAATGGGTGGTGGACTGGTCGACTGGTCTCTTCCGTCGATTGGCCGTCGTCTCTTCGAGTGGCCGGCTATTGGTGGTGGTGGACGTGTTGGGCTTCGCCGGTGAAGGGCTGTCCACGGTCGGAGGGGGTCGCGAAGTCGCCGGTTAAGGGCTGTCCTCTCTCTCTCTCTCTCTCTCGCTGCCCGCGAAATGAGAAGCGGTTAATGTTGAAACCCAGATTTCAGGAATTTTGGTCGTCGACTGGTGGTGGAGGTGGATTGGCCGTCGTCGACTCGTCGGGGTGGGTGGTTGCGATCTTCTTCTCTCTTCCCTCTTCTCTCTTCTCTCTGTGGTTGCCCGCGAAAATGAGAAGAAGATCGAAGAAACCCAGAATTGGGGGTTTTTTCAAAATTTTCGTTTTTTTTTTTTTTTTTATAAAAATTTCGGGGGGCCAAGTGGGTGGGACCCACGTGGGGGCCCAGGTGAACAGTAGCCGGGGTGTGGGAGGGTGTGGTTTGGAGTATGTGTATCTATCATTATTGGCTAAGTAAATTATAAGTGAAGATAACCAGTAATTCCTCTGGCATAGGATCAAACACCAGCATCTTGTTGTTTCTTGGTACATGAGAGCCAGATAACACATTATTCTTACTTTCTTTCCAAAGATGCAAGATGATAGAAATAAAGAAATTGGTCAGGAAATGCATCTGAATGTACAAGTCTCGCTAATTTTTTTATTGTGCGCGATCTAACCTTTAACATTTATACGTAACAAGATGCTGAAAATACAAGTCAACTCCCACATTAGCTATCTTTCTCCATAAAACATTAGCAAGATGCTGTCAACAATAGAAAAAATATTGTAAACGTACCTCAAATTTTGTCCAAAAGCAAGAATGGATTCATTTCCAAAAGCCTTCCAAAGCCAAATATGTTGGACCACAAAGCGTGAGGGAGTAATGAACCTTCAAATTCCTTTTCTTTTCACCCATCTTAAGTCTGGCTGCTATCTTTTGGTATTGGGATGATGGAAATAATGCATAATCTTGACACCTCTATAGATCTTAGCCAATGCAAAATGATGGTGGATAAAATATGGACACTGGTTTTGCGCGCGCGGACCCAATCAACGAAGGAACCATGGACTCCATCCTAAGACGGAGGTAAAAACCCACATGCTTATGAATGTTCGACCCAGCAATTGCAAGTTGCACTGCGCAAACATATCCTTTTGCCCGATCACTTGCCTCTCCATCAGACCATCACATGCTTAAGTACTTTTGGACAATATAAGAAAACAAGAGAGATTAAAATGTAGCAATTAATCAAAATTGTGGGGACTCGAATCACTTCCTCACTGCCTCAAAAAATTCGAAGCGGATGGCTCTTTTTCTCTGTTAGGGGAGGTGAGTGTAAGTTTGGAAGGTTATTTGAGTGTGTACCATATGCATTTTTAAAAATGTTACGGACCGATTATCTCTTATAAATAAAAGTTACGATTTTGTTTTTTTTTTAAAATTACCAGATGCACTAAAATGTTATGAATCATAGAAAAAATATTAGGAACTGTATTGTTGAAAAATTACGAGTTTTTAATACTCCTATAAAAGTCATGAGACACTAAAAAATGTTACAATTGCCATGAGATGACACAATATGGACGATAGCATATAGTATAAATCTTTAACAGGTGTGTATTGTAACTATTCCCAAGTTGTAAACTTAATTAGGAAATATAAGATTTTTTTTTTTATAGCAAATGAACCATTCTATAACTAGGCCGCTAATTGGACTCACTCATGGAGTGTAATTGTAAACCTTTGGACGACTCGAACCAATACCACAACCTTGACCCGTCAAGTTCATTCTTGGTACTGCCCTGGAGAGGATCAGTCAACCCTTGCCTAATGCTAAGGGAACCGGGGACCCGGTAGTACCCCCAAGCACTAAAAGGTTGTAGTCCCCCAATCACAGCCGTCCATTCGACAATCAATGGTCCGGATTATTCTATATGTAAATACTTATCTTTATGTAAAGATAGCGTGAAGATAATTCGGACCGTTGATTACCGAACGAATGGCTGTGATTGGGGGACTACAACCCTGTAGTGTTTTGGGGCACTACAAGGTTCCAAATCCCTAGATCCAATGCTAGGGGCTATGGGTGAAAATCGGTCGGTTTGGTTTTTGAGGTACTTGGGGTCGAACCGATCGATTCCGGGTAACTTATCCGAGAATTGACCCCGACCGAAAAAAACAATAAATCGGTTCGGGGTGGTTCAGTCCAGTCGATTTATTTTTTTGTTTTTTGGGTCTGGCGTTAAGATTGAAATGGACAGTTAAGATTGAGATGGACGACTAAGATTGTAAGAGAGAGAGAGAGAGAGAGAAAGAGAGTAATGGACCAAGTTTCAATGTTATTAAACCCCTTGGTCAATGCCTCCGCGTACAAAGGCTATGTGCATTTTCAATGTTTACCAATCAAATAGCCATAATTTAAAAAAATTGGGTCTTGTATGTAGCAATTCACGCCTCCCATGGATTCCCAATTCAAGAGAAAATTTCCAGGAAACCGAGATAGGGGTGGTTTTCGGTTCAACTAGGGGTGGTTTCGGGGTATTTTGGTCCAAATCAATATGATTTGGGGGTATTTCGGTTCAATCCAAAGAAATTTCTAGGAAACCAAAACCAAACCGAGATGTATTTCATTTTCTTGGTTCGGTTTTTTTCAGTTTTTTTTTCCCAGACTAGGCCGACCGAACACCGAAACGAATTATCGGTTTTTTGGTCGGTTCGGGTCCCACCGTTTTTATTTTTTTCACCCCTGCTAGGCGCCTAGGCAAAGGGTGGCAGGAAAGATAAGAATAATCACTAACATCAGGGAGGTAAGTGTAGTTTACACTTAATCCCTTCCTTTTTTTCCTGTGCATATTTTTACTATAAACTGTGAAAGATTCTGTTCTCAACTTCTCTTTCTATTTCGCGCAATTGAGAAAGCGATCAAAAGTCAGTCGGTTTCGCTAGGGTTTCGCCGCTGTTTCGATCTGAGTTTTCGCCATGGTAATCTCTCCCTCTTCCTCTCTCTCAATATCGTTGATACTTGTCTATACCGATTTCTTTTCACTAGCAAGAAGTACACTATCTTGCCATGTTATGAATCAACAAAAGGTTAGTAAGCCATCAATTTCGGAAAAGTAAGATCAGTATGGAGGGTCTGAAATTGCACTTCACGTTTATTCATATGCATCGTTTGAAGGAAACGCTTACGGGTAATTTCTTTTATAGAAGAAGCAGCCTGGATTATTGTAAGAAGCCCCTGATTGTAAAACTGAAGTTGAAATTTAGGCGAAATCTGTTTAAATTTGAAGTCATTATAACCTAAGAAAATGGAATGAAGGGATCTTCCTGTTTGAGTAGAAGCGAAACGGTGCTGATTCGAAAGCAAAGCGAACCAAAGTGTTAATTCAAATTGAAATTGTCTCATTTAAAATCGTACTACTTGTGTAAGTGAATGCGCTTTTTTTGTTGTTGTTTGGGTTGTGATTCAAGTTGAGAAGATCTTGGAGGCCCATGGAGGAGCAATCAATGGTTGAGAGGATTTAATGGTGGCATTCTGAAACATGAGCAATTTCAGAATACCAGTTTTAGTCTAGATACGGGATTTGAAATCTAAGAGGCTAATTTACTGTTTTTTTCCTTAAAGTTACTAGAGACTCAGTTAATGGCGTGGTAAATTATGGAAGAATTGTAGGACTTTCTTCGACACTAACAAATATATGGAGATTTGATTTTAGGGTTGGGCCAAATTGGGTTCCCTCAATAAGAATAGATATCTACCTGCCAGTAAAGCAAGCATCCAAATTGATCATGATTGATATATTGATTTTTGAAATCTAGAACTTGCTCTGATTTCTCTGTTGTTTCTATAGGTACTTCTACAGCCAGACCCGTTTCTCAATGAGTTAACTAGCATGTTTGAGCGCAACACCGAAACAGGGTCTGTTTGGGTTACTCTCAAGCGATGTAAAGTTTTCTAAATTATGTATCTCTTTATTAGTTGTTCCATTGCACAGCTGAGAACGCTGTTTTGAGTTATGCTTTTTCTTCTTGTTTATTTAGCGTCCCTGAAATCTAAGGTCCAGAGGAATAAGATGGCAACAGCTCATGAAGAAATAGAGTACAGATGCCTTATTCGGGCAACTGATGGGAAAAAGACTATTTCCACTTCTGTAAGTATTCTAACACAACAATCTATTTTTAGAGGTTTGGTCTTGTTTATGATAATTTCTTGGGCATTTTTTTGGGTTAATGCTTATAAGTGAATTAGGTTTGTGGAATTTTCAGATAAGTTATTATTTAAGAATGAAGGACAATGTTGATGTCATCTTGTGTTTTATTAAATGCCTCCTTTTCCCTTATAAAACGGAGCTCCCCAAAACTTCTCTCCTTAGCCAAGACCTACCTTTGCTTCACCTTTTGTATCTATCTCACAACCAAATGCTTATTATTTGTAAATGAAAGCAACAACACGCATAAGAATACCACTGACCAAGCTACTGCAATGCAGCCATGCCGCCACTGCTATTGCTACCTCCAAGTCTTTAGAGTTAGAGATTGCGATGAACGAAGGTTAGGTAAGTTGGCTGTTGACCAGGCATTAACGTGTGGATGATTATGCTATAACATCTCTATACCCAACACTGTCCGCCAAACTAAAATGACGCGAATTGACAAGCCGAAGTGCCAACCCCATGACCACTCCAACTGACCACATTCCCCTAACAACCATTCACAAGCCAACAACCCCCATAGCTCAAGACCACACACGATTCATAAGATCCCAATCCTTTCCTTACCTCTTCACTATCACTGTCATCACCACTACATCCGGCCGCCATAGGCATTCTTCTTCTCCCCCTTCCTACTGGTTAGTGGTAACTGGGTTGTCAACCATGGTGAGGGGTTTTGTCTGATGACCATGGTGAGCAATGAGAACAATTTTTGGTGGCTAGAAGGCAGAGGAAGGTTTCTGTCGAATTTGGTTCAAGGTTGATGACAAAATGACAAAATTGATTAGATTGGATGCAAGTTTTTTGCCACAGGATTCAGGAGTTAAATATCGATAAATAGCAATTGCGCATAATAGGGTGTATATGGTCCGGTTTGGATCAGTTTTATAGAAATCCGGGGACCTTAGATTGGTTCCAAAGAATTGAGAACTATAACCAAACCGTTACATATATGTAACCAAACCACATCAAACCGTTAGACAGGTCCGGTTTGGTTTGGTTTGGTTTGGTTTGGTTTCCTGTTCTAAACCATGTTAGCATTGAAAAACTACGACCATTAAACCAAGCCACAAATAGATTAAGAACTCCAACAATAACTAAAACAACTATCAGAATTCTGTTATATATTATTATTGATATTGATGGCAAATGCAACGTTAAAACTTAAAACTGACAAAATTATCAAGTGTGGGTGTGGGGGTGTGTATGTGTGTATTATGGACTGGTTCAACTCAAACCACTGATCCTAATTATGAAACCAGGGACTGAACAAAATATCCGGTTCTCATTTTTTCAGAACCATAATCAATCCATTAAACATTAGAACCAATGCAAATAGATTGATTCAGTCTGGTCGGTCCTATTTCACGGTTTTCTTTTGCACCCCTAGCGCATACCCCAATACCTTGCCGATGTTGGTTTATGCAAGTCTGATTTTTCAGTATGTATATGCGTCCGCCTATACCTGTACAACTTGAACCCTGGTTTTTGAATGTGTTTTAGTATAATTTCCTTATTAAGATTCTGTTAACTCCTAGTGTGAATATATTTTTTGGTTTCAAAATGTGAGGTCAGGCATATTATGCAGTTATTTCCTTGCTTCCATTTGCATAAAGCTTGAAACTCTTCCGGTCAATTTGCTACTATTCTAGCGGGTCATCTGCTATGATGCGTTTCCTGTTCGTGTTGTTGTTTTGCCTCTATTTTCCAAGGTCACGGAAGAATTTCTATGATGTTCCATTGCTTGTCCTGCCGTATAACTGCTGGACTTCTTTCATGTTTTTGTTATAGTTTATTCTATTGGAAATTAGCAAATTTGCCTGATTCAGTTTGTTTCTTTGCATCTTGTTTTGGGGGTATGCTACCCAAGAAGGTAGCATCGAAAAAAAGCAGCATATCTGATGAGATGCAAGAACAGTTTTGGATGCATACCCCTGAACCGACTTTCATCTGTCTTATTTGAAATCAACTGGCAGTATTTTGTTTTCCTTGGTAGCTTTCACTGTTGATTTAACAAAACTTGGTATCCACTATGCCCTAAGTACTAGAGTGTGTTCGTTCACTGGTTTGCTCATGTTTTGTTTTCTGTCTTGGAATAAAAGGTGGGAGCGAAGGATCACCAACGCTTTCAAGCTTCTTACGCGACTATTCTCAAGGCCCGAATGACTGCTCTAAAGAAGAGGGAAAGGAAAGACAAGCGAAAGGCTGCTGATGCGGATAAGAAAACAAAGGTTTCGAAGAAGAAACGATCTATTGCTGTTTAGTTCTGCTTACACTGGATCATTTGGTTCATTTATTTTTGTTCCCTTAACCTTCTTTATAGAATTCCAGGATTTTCCATCGTTATGCTTTCTTTGTAGATCCCGTAGCTTCTTCTGCAACTATTAGCTGTCACAGGGATTCAAGAGATGCAGTTCTTTCGATCTTTTCTAACGGGTTTTTTTCTAGAGCTGTGATTTATATCGGTTGCTATCTGATTACAATTGGAATGCAATATTTTGCGAAACTGCATTTTTCCACCTGTTCAATGGAATAAGTACGTTTTCATATTCCCTCGTCATTTAACACTATGGGATTGTTGCAATTAAGATGAAATTATCAGAAGATTAAGATGTATTTGAGTTCGTCATGTTTTTAATTTGTTCCCCCAGTCCAACAACGATCAAATCCATCTTTACTTCTACAACGTGGAATGCCAACCGAACAAAGTGGCTTGACAAATGCTACAACGCTTGATCCCCACCGGACGACTACCGGATGTGAAACCATCTTCCGTTTGCATTGCAATTTTTCTACATAAACTTTGCTTAAGAACGATATGAAATGGCAGAGGACGTGGTGAACAGAAGGACAACCAGCGTTCGACTCAATCTTATGTGAGGTGGGTGGGGTTGGGTGGCGGTAGCCGGTTATTGGTCGGAGGCAGCCCAAGTCTTTTGGTACGTTAGGCGAAGTTTTCCATGCAAAATTGTTATTCCATGCTTGGGATCGATACCAGAGTTTGTACTTTGTTGCGACTAAAAAAACTCCACACTCGCATAGCTTGTGGACTCTTATCTTTTTCCAGAAAGTAATATATCAGAGCATCTCCAACCAATCTTCAAATCTTCAAAATGAAAAATGGAAGTGACATATCAAAGGGAGATTTTGTAATTTATACCCCATTTTCTTCAAAACATTGTACTTTTTAGAGGGATCCATCCTTCTTTATGTCACATCCATTCTTCAAATTTACTTTTGGTTCTTCAAATTTGAAGAACCAAAATAGGTTTGAAGAACCAATTCTCTAAAAAGAAGGATGAATCTCTCCAAAAAGTACAATTTTTGAGTAAAAAAGGACATAAATTACAAAATCTCCTCTTGATATGTCACTTCAGTTCTTCATTTTGAAGGAAAAACAATGCATTGGAGATGCTCTCACCCACTAACATTACGGAAATACTCTATTACACAATTCATGGCGGGACGGTGTAATTTCATAAACACGTGGGACTTTCAGTAATGAGCCCAAACCTCAGGGAGGAGCATTGTAGTTTAATTTATGTTGGCCCAATGGCCCACAGACACTGGTGGGCCCGTTCGCAAACATTCCTGTAGCCCAACTCACAGAAAGCATGGCGGCGGTTTTGTACACTTTCTAGTTTTTACTACTAGTACAATATGCAGTACAAATGTATCTAAAACGCTTAGAGAGAGAGAGAGAGAGAGAGAGAGTGAGGTGAAGCCCAAAAATCTTCGACCAAGGTAATGTTCGATTTCTTGATATAAATCTGATATGTAATCATCGAAACGTTTATCTATCTATATGACTGCGAGTGATTTGCTGATTATGTCCTTGCCAATTCTTCGTCTTAAATCGTGGATTCTCTCAGCAAAGTGTGTGTAGATGATCATATGCACATATACTATATAGGTATCCCATACATGTGTGCGGAGAAACAGACTTAAGTTGGCTTTTCGAGTTTATGTATTGCGAGAGAATGACCTATCTCGTAAAACGCAATAATAAGTCAGTTTGGAAATAAGTCAGTTTCTGAAATGACGCCTAATAGCGAAGAATATGTAACATCTTAAAGCATGTAATTCTGTGGCTAGTTATGGGATATGGGATTAATAATACCACATCCCCATGGCATTGTACAATTAACCAATCACTGAATGTGTGGTATCCTTGTTTATATAGTCCAATCTGACGTTCATATTCAATCAAACTAACGGACCCTCGAGGAATTATAGACTTAGAGCACCGTGATTCATTTTTCTTGAGGACTCGAATCGAAACTGAATAATTTTGCGTAACTCAGACCAAAATCTTTGGCTTGGTAGCTTTTCTTCTTCTCTACTTCATAACTTGGGTTGCAGTGTTAAACTCAATTGAACTGCATTCAAATTTAGTGAGAAAATGCATTTTATTTTTATAGAAAAGTTTAGGGTTTTGAAGCGTTTGTCATAAAAATTGGAACTCCGACTAGATATCAGAAGTTTTAGAAGGAGAAAATGCAAAACAAAAATCAAAGGTGGTTTTGCTCCAAAGGGGATTAAGATTTAAGAATGTAAAGAGCACTGATGATTAACTCCCTGAATTAATAGGAGAAAATTATCAAAGTTCATCTTTTTAGTATGGCCTTCCTTGATCACATCCTTTTCGACTAAGTGATTGCTTGGGAAGAAGCGGTACTTTATCTAGTTTTGCTGAGGGCGTCCGTCCATTGTTTACATAGAATTAGTCCAAAGAATGTTGAGTTTCTATTTGGTTTTGACTAATATCCTTACTCTATTGGGTTATTTTTGGAAACTCTAGGTCGAGATCTATGTTTTTCTATTTAAATTACGGCATGATGCCTTGCTTATGTTTGTTCAGTTAATGTCAGCGTGGATTGTTTCATCTCAGGCAGTCTTGTTTTTGCTTCTGAACTTTACTACCTGGTGTATTGAAGCAAATTCTAGCTCATGTGCTGGTTAAATGGATCTTGCTTTCTATTCACAAATTATCTTCGGATTATGCTTGTATGTTTCGACGAAATAGCTGGAAACTAACTGGTTATCCTCACGTTGCAGACTTTGGATTTTCCATGAATTTCTTGGAGAGATCTTCTGAGGTTTGAGTTTTTTGAACAGTTTTGGTGTATTGAAGGACAAGAAGTGGAGATGATTTGGGGTCCCTATTTCTTAGTTAATCATGATTTAACCTGAGACATGGCCAGCCAACTAGATATTGTGAGAAGAGATGAGTTTGTTCGAGTGGTTAACCAGACTTTGTATTTAGGCATGCTAATATTTGGAACACAGAAAAAAAAAAAAAACTAATTTGGCTTCAAAACTCCTGGAATAGGTTGTGTTCGGCTGTTCTTCATTGAGGATTATATCCAGGTTTTAGCCAGAAGAGCCTATCTGAGAGGGTGTTCTGACTTGTATCTTTCCAAGGGTAGGAGTCGAAAATTATATTCGCATATGAGGCTTTTGGACTAATATTGGACTACTTTTGTTTCACATTTAGTTTAATGGTCACATTATGGTCCCTGAACTTCTCTCATATCTTCAAACTTTCTGGCCTTCCTCGCTACGTAAAGTTGATGATTTGGAAGTATCGGACAGATTAGTTCGTGGTCTCTCCATACCTGAGCAAACAAAGCAATTTGTGTTTGCCATTTCTGAACCTGAATCCCAGTCTGTAGTTTACATACTAGCAGCGCAAAACTTGTCTGAGCAAGCAGCTTTAGATGCAAAGTGTCTTATAAAAGAAGTTCGCCCAGAGGCGGTCGTGGCTCAGGTTACTCCTTCTGTTCTCATCGAGATTTTAGCAGAGGAAGCAAGATCAAACGATAACATGGCGATGCCAACTTCTACCTTTGGGGTGCTTAAAGGTTGTACTATTGGCAAGTTAAACAAAGAGACATATGAGAGTGTCGCTGGGAATCTTGTTTTGCAAGAGATTTTCGGGGTGGGTTTTCACAGACATTACTTGGTTGCCAAAAAGGCTGCAGAAGATGTGGGTTCTGTTTTCTTTTTGGTTAGTCCTCCTTCTATGAATGCTGAGGGTGACTCTTGTCGTGAACTCAGTTTGGGAAACAAGCTTCAAGCTTTAGTTCCACAACAACCGGTTTCGGCCCTAAAGGATGTGGATTCTGTTTTGTCAAACAGATTATGCCTCTCTGGTGATCTGCAATCTGAGCTGGTCGGGTCTATGTCTTCATTTCTTGAACAATCTGACTTGAAAGTAGCTTCTGTTTCTGACTTTCAAATTGGAGAGATTCAACCCAGATGCAATTACCAGGCCCCACCCTTTTCTCAATCCATTTACCCCTTACTCACAGACTTCAACAGCATTTTTGTTGACCTACCATCAATTGGGACGGCTTTGGCTTGTGCGCAGAAGATGCTTTTTGCCATTGACCGAGGTGAAGTAGTGGATGCCAAACTGCTATCTGAGGTTCATACCTTTAGACTTGCGGTCGAAGGACTACGGATTGCACTGAACAAAGCTGGTCGAAGCCCTAGTGGAAAACTCCACGGCTCAGCTATTACAGATTTCTCTAAGCTTCCTATGAGTGAGAAGTCCCATGTTGTCCTAGCGCAAGCCATTCGGAGCCAAACCAGGGATTTCAAATCCATAGTTGCCATTGTGGAAGCAAGTAGCTTATCAGGCCTTAGAAAATACTGGAGGACTCCAGTGTCCGGGGATTTTGAGCATTTGGTGAAAAAGTCAATTATAAAGTATGACAATGATCAAGAAAGGGTTGCTAGTGGAACTGTCGACAAGAAATTACTCACAGAAAATCCAATTGTAGCAGTTGGAGCAACAGCTATTTTAGGAGCTTCATCCATCCCTAAACTTGTCTCTTTAACAGCTTTCATGAAACTTGTTACCTTTAAAATCCCCATGTCATTTAAACTGCTTTTGACATATACTCAAACGGCAGCAGCTTATGGAGCTAAAACCACTTCTGTGTTGAAAACAGCTGCTTCTGCCCAGAAATTTCGCATGTTGGCCCATGGTCTTATAGCCTCTGCCGAGAAAAACAGTCTTTCGATCATGAAGACAGCGTTTTATCAGATAATGAGGAGAAAGGGTGTCCAGCCGATTGGAGTCATGCCGTGGACAACTTTTTGTTGCAGCGGGGCTACTTTTGGAGCATTGTTCATGTATGGAGACAATATCGAATGTGGTGCAGAATCTATTCCTACAGCTTCCTCAATTGCTTGCTTGGGTCGTGGGATTCAAAATTTACATCAGGCATCTCAGGAAGTCAAACGAGCAAATGTGTCAACGAGGCACGGGAACATGGAATCCATCATGTACAGTTGCAAAAAAGTGAAGACTAAAAAGTAAGGTGCTATTTACCTGTTTTCCAATCCTTCTTGAATCTGTGTAAAAATTCTGCCAATCGGGAGGTTGGGAATTCCAACTGTTTTGTCTCAACCTTGTTTAACAGGAACAAAAAAAATCTGCTATTCCTTTCCACGGTTTTTCAAAACTTTTTGAGTGTTTAGCATGTGTATCTAACAAGAGTTGGCAACCCGGGTAATATACTTGTGTCATAGGTTTTGCCTCCGAAAGGGCCGTGTGCGCGGCAGCACACGGCAGTAAGTTGCCCCAATTTGACATGGTGGTCACGAGTTTGAATTGTGGAAATAGTCTCTCTGCTTGTGGGGTAAGGCTGCGAAATTCAACCCTTCCAGATTTGCAATAGCGGAATCTTGTGCCTTGGTAGTCTTTGATTTTTTCATATAAGACCTTAAGATGCAGTTGCACTTTGAAATCTTTGGTTCCTCCAAAATTTTGGCACATTTCCAACTTGAGGATTACATGCCTGATTTTCGTAGTAGCTTGCTTGTTCTATACTGTCATGCTGAGACTGATCACCTGGTGTAGGACCCAAGAAGCACGTTTACGGGTACGAGTACGAGTACTGGTACGTCGATATGGCGAAACATAAAAAATGTAGGGCATGGGTATGGCTGTGCATGGCTATAGCAAATATTTTTGAAATTGAGAGCAAGCTATAACTTGTAATAATTACACTTCAAATAAAAGAAGTAGCTAAATGACTTCGGCAATGAGGAATTCAACATTGAAGAATCCAACCTCAAATAATTGTTTCAACTCCAAACTTAAGCTGCAAATTATAGTGTAATGACTATTGGCAGAGCCAGGATTGAAAGTTCCGAGAGCTAGGTTATAACGGAAAAATATTCGAACATCAAACATCTTTCTATTCCTTACTCAACAAATAAGTACAAAAACCAACTATCAACATGTTTGCATTCCATGGTAAAGAAAAAGCCAAAATATATTTTTCAAGATTGATCATCCATCAAAATAGAACAAAACTAGCTTAACAATCTGTCAAAGTGCAACCCGACGTGTTCTCAAATGTAGGAAATCATCCGCTAGGAGCTTGGTAAATCATCCACCAGGAGCTTGAGAGATCTGGCAACAAAAAATAAAAATAAAAAAAAGAGTGCAGGGTGGCTAGGGCCCACCCCAGCCCTACTCTCCCTTCGTCCCTGGTAATGACATTATACTAAGGTAATTTATTTTCACACTCCCATATCCACCCTCTCTTTTTCACATAAAAATTTCACTAAAAGAGGGAGTGTGGATATCAATTTGGGGTGTGTCATGTGGGAATCACTCCCCTATGCTCAAAGAACTTATACAGAAAAATCGTTATTTTACAATAATGTAAGCATAGAAAATGAAAGTCTTATCAACTAAGTTTTGTTTTTGCTTTTAGTAAGGCTTGATATATCGTGAAGTTCCATTCACATCCTAAAATTGGAGAGTTTTTTAAATGTATGTGTCGTGATCTCGTCGTATTTTTTATTTTAAGCATAGATTAGTTTCGTAATAATATCGAAATCATATCTCTTTGTGATCTTCTCCATACCATAAGTTACCAGTTTTGTGGTGATTGTTTTGAATTTTTGTGGCGGTGCTACAAATTGGTGGTACCACCACAAAAGTTGAGGTACGAATGCTTGTGGTTTAAGTAATGAATGTGGAGGTTATACTATGATGTTTTTTCTGATGAGAAAAAGTATGACAATATGCCGCCCATTTGTTACTGGTTTTATGATTAATTTTCCAAGGCCTGTCGTTACACGTTGAGAAGTTTGTTATCTCCCAGTTTGCTCAGAATATAGAAAGTTCAACAAAAACAACCTACCTTTTATAAGCAATGAATTGTGCTAATTGTCAACTTTGCACAAACTTTTACTACTTACAGTGTACTACTTAATTAAGTGCTGTTTCCGAGGCTTACCTCATCTGCATTTAAAAAATTATGAAGGGCTTCAAGAGCCGGATTTTAATGTCGTCTAGGAGATAATCACTCCACACATACCAAGTTGCATTTAAGCAGTACATAAATCAAGGAACCGAACTCTCAAGAGTTTATTTTTTACTCAAGAGTTGACTAGCCTTGTTGGCCACATGAATTAGGCCGGTTTTCACATCATGCTTATACAATGGGCGGAGATATTCACACACACACACACAGAGAAGATAGAGAATCAGATTAAACATTCACTAGCTTTTACTTTATCGCATAGTTACACATAAAGAAAAATGGCAGCATCGAGCAGTAGTGTTGCTGGTTTAGTGTTCACAGTGAGAAGGAAGACACCTGAGTTGGTGACTCCGGCAAAGCCCACGCCTCGTGAATACAAACTGCTCTCGGACATCGACGACCAAGAAGGGCTTCGGTTTCATATCCCAGGTATATATTTTTATCGAAAGGATGAGTCAACGTCGATGGAAGCTGCAGGGGGAGACAGAGACCCCGTGAAGGTGATAAGAGAGGCAATCGCAAAGACGCTGGTGTGGTACTACCCATTTGCGGGTCGGCTGAGGGAATTAGAGTCGGGTGCTGCAGGGCGCAAGCTGATGGTGGACTGTACTGGTGAAGGAGTACTGTTCGTGGAAGCCGATGCCGATGTTACGTTGGACCAATTTGGTGATGCACTTCAACCTCCATTCCCCTGCTTGGACAAACTTCTTTATGATGTCCCCGGCTCCAACGGCCTCCTTGACTGCCCTTTGCTTCTTATTCAGGTACCCACGACTACCTACCTCCATCCAAGTTATAAATTCTATTGGATCCGTCTGCAATTCACTTGACTAACTTATTCGTCTCCAATTGATCGCTTAATCATGCAAGTTGCTGTTAGGACTGCCAATATTCATTCATCCTACTTGGATTAGTACAGTTTTCATTCATGTATCACGATAAGTGATAGCAGAACTGTACACTGTAACATATAATGGTGTAACATTCCTTGTGTATTATTTCTCAAACCTGTGTTACATTCATGATTAGGTGACTCGGCTAAGGTGCGGTGGTTTCATCGTAGCTCTACGTAATAATCACACCGTGTGCGACGTAGCTGGGATAGTTCAGTTTATGAAGGCCGTGGGTGAAATAGCAAGAGGTGCAGATTCCATATCTGTGCAGCCCGTTTGGCAGAGGGAGCTACTAAGTGCTAGGGACCCACCGAATGTGACGTGCACACACCATGAGTATGACGATCTCGTGCTGGACACCAAGGGAACTATCATCCCGCCGCTGCAAGATGATCATGACATGGCTCACCGTTCTTTCTTTTTCGGTCACAAACAGGTCTCTGCACTCCGCAAGTTTGTCAACCCACCCCACCTCCAACACAAGTGTTCCACGTTCGACGTCCTAACGGCTTGCCTTTGGCGATGCCGCACCATCGCCCTTCAACCCAACCCAGAAGACGAAGTCCGCATCATGTGCATTGTGAATGCACGGGGCAAGTTCAACCCGCCCTTGCCCGTCGGATACTACGGCAATGCCATCGCGTATCCAGTAGCCATAACTACAGCCGGTGAGTTATGCCGAAACCCATTGGGATATGCAGTGGAGTTGGTGAGGAAGGCCAAATCTGATGTTACAGAGGAGTACATGAGATCGGTGGCAGACTTGATGGTAATCAAAGGGCGACCACACTTCACGGTGGCAAGAACCTTCCTTGTGTCTGATTTAACTCGTGCTGGTTTAAGGGATGTGGATTTTGGGTGGGGTAAAGCGGTTTATGCTGGGCCAACCCATAGAGGAGTAGGGTCCACTTTTTACATTCCTTTCACTAACAAGGAGGGTGAGAGTGGGATTGTGGTGCCCTTGAAATTGCCAGGCCCTGCCATGGACAGATTTATGATTCAACTTGAAACCATGCTCGATTCACAACCAACATATAATATTGCTAAGACTTCTTTTGGTTCAACGGTTAGTCAGGGATTGTCTGAACCAGTTTACGCGCATCTCAATTGTTGACAAGAAAGACATCCATAGTTACCTCATCTGCCCTGCGACCTGATCAGTTAGAACATGAACTTCAAGATTAAATGCTCCTAGAGGAAAAGAGGGGGAGAGTATTTGCCAGGTTTTCTATTTGTCATGTACACGTATTGTTGGGATCGATCCCTACTTGCTTAATTTTACTGAGTAATAACGCGACAGACGTTCTTTGTTAATCTTTATCCTAACCATTGTTGCAACAAGATGTATTTTGTATCACCAGAAAAGATGTGGTCATCAGATGCCAGTGCTCGTGACTTTAGGGACGACGGCATGCTTTGGCTGACAAATCCCTTTTGGGTCCAAAAAAGTTGGAGCTGTGTTTCCTGCATACCCAGTTGCAGAAACTCATACTGCCATGGACTGCAATTCCTCATTTTACGTAATCCCACCAAGATCTCAAAGTTATTCTTGTCAAGTTAAGATTAACCTTGATACTACCAATTAATTTCTAGCCTAAGTAAGGAACTCAATTCAAGTTGGGCGATGAGGGGGGAGCCAATTGAAGTTGGAGCAAAGCTCCGGATGAACTAACCCCAAAATAATCGACAGCACTTGAGTGATTTCGAACCTGAGACCTTAAGATGGGGGCAAATCCTAAGTTTCCAGGTGGAGGCAAAGCTCCGGATGGACTAACCCCAAAATAATCGACAGCACTTGAGTGGTTTCGAATCTGAGACCTTGAGATGGGACAAATCCTTTGTTCCCGGACTTGGTCCACCAAGCGAACCCTTGGGGTTAGGATGATGTTATTATCATGTGGTATCTTGTTGTACTATCCCCAAAGACTAATCCCAAAATAATCAACAACACTTGAGTGGTTTCGAATCTGAGACCTTGGGATAGGGCAAATCCTAAGTTCCCGGGTCCTAGTCCACCAAGTGAACCCTTGGGGTTAGAATGATGTTATTAGCATGTGGTATCTCGTGGTATTGTAATATTGTTCCTGCAATCCCGTCTAGCAACTAAATAGAAGCATTCCTAAACAAAAATGAACAGGCATACTCAAATTGCCTGTGTACGGATGAGAAGAGGTTCTACCATGGTAAAATATGAGATTACATGACTCGAGAGTAGTTGAGCTCTCGCCCAACCCTAGATTACATGACTCGAGAGTAGTTGAGCTCTCGCCCAACCCTAGCGCTCACCCAAATTTTTTTTGGTCGTTGACAAATACCCTTCAGTCCTCCACAGATTTTAATGCCAAAGAGGTTTTGCAATATAACTACGGAAAAACTTCCTATTCAAACCCTTAAAATACGGGCTCCGTCCGCACCTCATAGATCACCATGAATTTCAATGATCCGAACTGTCTAATGTGTTAAAAATTTGTTTTTAAGTGTCCCTACGTGAAATCATCAAAAAAAAATACCGGGAAGAGCTTGATCCGAGTAGTTTTTCATATATAACAGTTTTTATATGAAAAACTGCTCAGATCAAGCCCTTCCTGGTATTTTTTTTTTTTTTGCTGATTTCCTATGTAGAACCTTTTAAATGCATTGGACGGTTCGGATCATGAAAAATCGATTGGGATCTATGAGGTGCGGACGGAGTCTGCATTTTAAGTGTGGGGACTGCTCCAACTTTTCCTCAACGAGGCTGAATTGAAAACTTTCTTTGAGAATTGTCACTGACATTGGATGCCATCCATCATATCCCAACCTTTAGGCCTAATTTGGCTAAATTGAAAAAATTAATTTTTTGGTTTTTTTTTTGTTTTGTCCTTATTCAATTTTTTTTTGCATTTGTTAGTTTTACATCAAGATTTTGTTGTTTCTGGATTTATCTTGTCGAGACGAATTCAAAGAGTATAAAATTATGGTCAAAAGTAATACTCCCTCCGTCCCTTTTTAAGTGAGTACTTTAGGAAACGTGTATTTTTGTGGACATTAAAAAATGTACTTTCGTATAATATTTTTAAATTTTTTTTGCACCAAATTAAAGTACTCAATGAGCACTTTAATTTGGTATAAAGAAAATTAAAAAATTATATACGGAAATATGTTTTTTAGGGGTTTGAAATTGCACGTATTCCCAAGGTACGCACTTAAAAAGGGACGGAGGGAGTAGTTTTTTGAATAAAGCCGAAAACAAACCAAAATAAACCATTTTTTTTGGATTATTTTTCGTCTTTATTCACAAAACTTTAAGTTTGGCTAACAATTTTATACCTTTTAGATTCCTCTCGTCGAGACAAGCTAAGAAATCACAAAAAATCAACCGAAAACTAACAAATGCAAAAAAAAATTTAAATAAGAACAAAACGAAAAAAAATCAAAAAACCAGTTTTTTCAAATTAGTACCAATAGAAACTTCATTAGGGCTTAGTTGGAATCTATTCCTACAGCTTCCTTAATTGCTTGTTTGGGTTGTGGGATTCGAAATTTACACGGGAAGTCAAACAAGCAAATGTGTCAACGATGCACGAGAACATGGAATCCATCATGTACAGTTCTAAAAAAGTGAAGACTAAAAAATAAGGTGCTATTAGCCTGTTTTCCAATGGAGTCCCTTCTTGAATCCTAGGTAAATAATCCTAGGTAAATAGATATTGCATATGGTGCCATTCATTTGGACTTCTTGACCTGTTGTGTTCAAAATCAAGGAATTTGTGAGAAGCAAATCTTTTGATCCCTCCTTTCGCATTTTTTACATTTTGTTACAAAAGATTTGCCATTACAAAATATAAACCTGTAGTTATCCAAAAATATATAACTACAATATTCAAAATCCATCATTTGAACATTTGTCTACTCACACTCTTAGCGGCAAACGTATTGATTAAGCTTTTATAATCAAACTTCACCATATTTTTATCAATGGACAAAATTGTTAATCCATTTAATCTTTTTTGAACATGGTTGACCAGAGATAAGTATTTATCAGTTTTAACTTGAGACATGGCTTACACAAAAATTATCTGGGCCTAATGTATATATGTAGGTGTCATAAATAATTGGAGGCCCCAAATTTTGCATTTTTAGTGGGCCTAAAGCCCAGGCTTTTTGGGCAACACCCATAAACCCGGCTCTGACTATTCTATCCCAACCTTGTTAACAGGTAAAAATAAATATGCTATTCCTTTCCACGTTGGTTTTCTTGTGCACCCCTAGTTTGCGAATCTTTTTTTTAGTGTTTACCATGTGTATTTATTGAGGGTCGGCAACCCAGATAATATACTTTTGTCATAGATTATGCCTTAGAAAGGTGGCGTGGGCGCTGCATTAAGTTGCCCTAGTTTGACCTGGTCTGGTCACGAGTTTGAGCTGTGGAAATAGTCTCTCTGTTTGTAGAGGTAAGGCTGCGTACATTCAACCTTTCTCAGATTTGCAATAGCGGAACCTCGTGCCTGGGTAGCCATTGAGTTTTTCATTAAGAATTTGCCGTAAGATGCAATTGCACTTTGAAATCTTTGGTTCCTCCAAATTTTTGGCAGATTTCCAACTTTAGGATTTTGTGTTGATTTTCTTAGTTGCTTGCTTGTACTGAACTGTGTCGTGCTGAGAGCCTGAGACTGACCACTGGTGTAAGACCTAAGAAGCACGTTTTACGGGCATGTTACGATACTGGAACTTTAATACGCGAAATGTGAAAATGTTGGGTACGGGTATGGCTGGGTAGGAATTCTTCGCCTTTTCCTTGAAGAAAATGTCCAACCATTGCACATGCTCGTATGGATTTATTAACTCTTCAAATAAGACATTCACAGCGGGCTCTCAAAATGACTCTTATGTGAGACTCCTAAAATTTAACAAGCCATTTGATCAAATATGGTCTTCAATGAGCTCCCAATACAAGTTCCTAAAGGAAGCTTCTGAACATTGCTCCTCAACCATTAACTAAATTTAGGTAGCTCTGTAGCTAGCTCCAAGTGGGATCCAAGCCCTTATAATCTTTTTTTAATATGAAATTTTCAAAAGATAAATGATTTTATTTGAAAATCGAGAATGCTCTTGCTAGCCCATTAAGTGCACGTGTAAAGATGTACTATATTGCTATCTAAATTTAGCAAGTTTTAGAAGTGAAAAATGGATCCCAATTAAGCTTATGTGTATACTTTAGGAGTCATAAGAGTTATTTTTAGGGAGCCCAATCTTGGATAACTCAAGCGTATTAACCTAGCCAATGCAAGTGAGGGCTTAAGTCAGCTGGGAGGGTGTTAGGCAGTTACTGTCCAGTTATTTAGAAAGATTCCTTGTGTTTTCTGCACTTGTGATGATTGGTCTAGCCAAGTCGGTTACTCCATGCGGGCATTGACATTGATAATTAAAATGAAGTCAATAGTAAAGTTTCTCCCTCTAAAAGTGTTGATAGCAGTATTAAGTATTAAGCGAGGACTCGAGCATAGGGACCGAGTGAGGATTTTTACATAGTAGAGGAGGGCTATATATGTGGAGTGGCGGAGTTATATAATTTATATATATATATATATATATATATATATATATATATGGGTCGGTTCTAGGGACACAACAAAAAACACATAAAAAAACACAACATGTTTAGGAGCCCCACGCTGATAATCCGAGCCGCTTAACTTGTTTAAAACATGTTTTCAAGAATACCTGTAAAAAATTAACTCATTCGGATATCGGTAAGTCTTCGATCCAGACAATTCTAAGGACACCAGTTTCTGTCAAGTTTTTTGAAAAATTGTCCGGATCAAGCGCTTATCGATATTCAATTGGGTTGAATTTTTACAGCATTTCCTATTTTATCCATTTAAACAAAGTGAACGGTTTGGATCATCATAATATGACCCGGAACAAAAACGTGTGTTTTTTTACTGTTTTTTGTTGTGTCCCTAGAACCGGCCCCATATGTATATAATTATATATATAGAGTCTCCTTCCTATCCACACCTCTACGGTCCGGACTCGGTCCGGACCTCCACTTTCCGGGCCAAATTTCGACGATCCGAACCGTTAGATGTGTTTAGAAGGTGTTTTTTAGGGCCCCCGCGAGGATTTGGCAAAAAAAAAATACCCGGAAGGGCTTGATCCAAGCAGTTTTTCATAAAAATGCAAAAGGCCCTAAAAAACACCTTCTAAACACATCTAACGGTTCGGATCGTCGAAATTTGGCCCGGAAAGTGGAGGTCCGGACCGTAACACGGTCCGGGATCCTTGATAGGAAGTTTATTGTATATGAGTGAAGTTTATTGTATATATATATATATATTGAATATAATAGTAGGGTTTTTTCAGATTGTAACAGGGGCCTCAGTCCCTATTAGGCACCGCCGGCTCCATCCTTGTGAGCAAGGGCGGAGGGAGGAAGAGACAAAGGAGGTCAGTTGACCCCCCCGAGGTCCAAATTTTTGTAGGGATAATTATAGTTTTGCCCAGATTTTTGCTATTTTGACCCCACTCTACACCTCTTTTTTTACCCAAACCTATGAAGAGTTCAAATTTTGACCCCACTTACTCAGGTTTTTGCTATTTTGACCCCACTTCACACTTCCTTTTTTGCCCAAACCTATTAAGAGTTCAAATGTTTGCCCAAACCTATTTAGAGTTCAAATTATGACCCCCCTGTCAAAAATCCTAGCTCCGCCCCTGCTTGTGAGTTGCGAGTATGGGTACCCAAGGTTTGGGGCAGTACACAACATAACTAGTTGCAGGGTCGGGCGACTGCATGGTGAAATTCTTTTCCCCAATTACTATCACAATAGAGTCTTTGGGTTCTTGTCGCTGCCAGTCGACGTCGTGAACTACCGGACAAAACGCAGTTTGGAAAACAGATTGTTGCAATTTCGGCTTGGAAAAATTACACTTGGGTCTCCCGAGCCAATACAAAAGATTTTGTCCCTTGACAGAAATTCATTAAGAACCCCAACTCCTTAATCGTGGCTGTTCAGTCCCCAATCTTGACAAATACTCGTTTACCGAATGTTAGTGTTGGATTAACCCTTAATTTTTTTTTATCGGGAATAATGTTTTATTAAAGAAAACTTGATAAGGGTACATCATGGATTAACCCCTTAATTGAAGTCTCAGAAAAAGTCATATTTTGTCCCCCAAAACTAGTATTGATATTAATCATAAACGGTTACTTAGGCTAATTATTAGCAATAATCTAGTGTGAGTAATCATTGGAGCGTTTCTAATTACGGTTAGGTACAAGTTCAATGGAGTAACTCACTCGCTTGATGAGATAAGGCACTTCTTTTTTTGTGAGTACGTAATACTCTAGTTACATGCATTTACTTAAGTGTTTGAAACAAAATGCTACTGGCTTTCAAATGCTAGAAAATATGAATGATATGCTCTTGATGAAACATGTTACTTTTTATAACTTATGGATTATCGGAAAATGGGCTATCCACGTATATTTTATGATGGTTGATCTTAGAACATGAAATATGATTTGAAAACATAATCTCTTTGATTTGCTTAAACATGTTTTCCTATGTTATGTTCGGACGGTGTCTCGTGATCTAGCGGATGATTAAAGAAGTTAGAGATAGGGTTAAATAAGGGGTGCAACCAGGCACCATAAATGGTATCATATCATGGGTTGCTCCCTAGTACTACGTATGACAAAACCATCAAACGATAATAGTATTTCGGGTTCCTCTCTATGAAATGTCAAACTGTCCTTCTACTTGGGTTAGTATGATTGATTGGAGCATAGTTGCTATGGATATTGATGTTTAATGATTTATCCGATCTTATCTCTTCTGGAAATTGAAGCATTATATGACATAGAAAATGTTTCCGTGGTCAAACTTGTAACCTTGGTGTTACGTATCTCACACAAGCTTTTGCTTATGCAAAATCTTTTCCATTTTTTTCCACGGAATAGCATGTATAACCATTGACTCTCAAGGCTAGCACGTTTGTACTATGTGAACTGTACACTATAACATTTAATGGTGTAACATTCCTTGTGTATTATTTCTCAAACCTGTGTTACATTCATGATTAGGTGACTCGGCTAAGGTGCGGTGGTTTCATCATAGCTCTAAGTCATAATCACACCATGAGCGACGGAGCTGGAATAGTTTAGTTTATGAAGGCCGTGGGTGAAATAGCAAGAGGCGCAGATTCCATATCCGTGCAGCCTGTTTGGCATAGGGAATTGCTAAGTGCTCGGGACCCACCACGTGTGACATGTATGCACCACGAGTATAAGGAGGCGATTGACACCAAGGGAACTATCGTCCCCCCACTAGATGATCCTGACATGGCTCACCGTTCTTTCTTTTTTGGGCACAAAGAGGTCTCCGCACTCCCCAAGTTTGTGGACCCACCCCACCTCCAGGACAATTGTTCGACATTCAACGTGCTAACGGCTTGCCTTTGGCAATGCCGTACCATCGCCCTTCAACCCAACCCAGAAGACGAAGTCCGCATCATGTGCATTGTGAATGTGCGGGGCAAGTTCAACCTACTCTTGCCCCTCGGATACTACGGCAATGCCATCGCGTATCCGGTGGCCATAACTACAGCCGTTGAGTTATGCCGAAACCCGTTGGGATATGCAGTGGAGTTGGTGAGGAAGGCCAAAGCTGATGTTACAGAGGAGTACATGAGATCGGTGGCAGACTTGATGTGATGCAGGACAATATATACACCCCTATTATTTATGGAAACATTATTTTAGTAATAATTTTTATTTACGATTAGTATTAGGAGATTTTATTTGTGCTGCCTGTTTTGCACGTTTTTAGTTTAGTTTTGGTTAGATTTTATTTTATTTCCTTTTAGCGAATAGTCTAGGTTTCCAAGTAATGCTTTACTTGGTCACCACTCTAAGTAATTTCCTTTTAATTAGGACTTCTACTAGTATAAATAAGGATGTAGCCTATGGACATATTTAGCTTTTAATCAAATATAATTCAGAGTTATTTCTCTTTCTTCTAGTGGATTCAAGAATCTCGTGGATTCGAGACCTATTTTTGTTTGAACTAGTACGCAACTAGTTTCTCGTGAATTCCGCTGCGTCAAGGAAATTACTAGTAGAAGCTTCCACAGGCTACATCCTTATTTATACTAGTAGAAGTCCTAATTAAAAGGAAATTACTTAGAGTGGTGACCAAGTAAAGCATTACTTGGAAACCTAGACTATTCGCTAAAAGGAAATAAAATAAAATCTAACCAAAACTAAACTAAAAACGTGCAAAACAGGCAGCACAAATAAAATCTCCTAATACTAATCGTAAATAAAAATTATTACTAAAATAATGTTTCCATAAATAATAGGGGTGTATATATTGTCCTGCATCATGATGGTAATCAAAGGGCGACCACACTTCACGGTGGCAAAAACCATCCTTGTGTCTGACTTAACTCGTGCTGGTTCAAGGGATGTTGATTTTGGGTGGGGTAAAGCGCTTTATGCTGGGCCAACCCATAGAGGAGTAGGGTCCACTTTCTACATACCTTTCACTAACAAGGAGGGTGAGAGTGGGATTGTGGTGCCCTTAAAATTGCCAAGCCCTGCCATGGACAGATTTATGATTCAACTTGAGGCCATGTTCAATTCACAACCAATAGATAATATTGCTAAGAGTTCTTTTGGTTCAACGGTAGTTCAGGGGTTGTCGGAGCCAATTTGCGCGCACCTCAATTATTTTCCTTCTAATGTCCGGTCAAATGTTGACAATCCATGCCCATACTAGGGGATTCTGAAGAAGACTTCCACGGTTACTACATCTGCCCTGCGACCCGATCAGTGAAAGCATGAGCTTCAAGATTAATTACTCCTAGAGGAAAATAGGGGGAGAGTATTTGCCAGGTTTTCCATTTGTCATGTACACATATGTTAGGATCAATCCCTAGCTAGTTGCTTAATTTTACTGAGTATGAGATTATAATGTGAGACGGACAAAATAAGTAGAACCGACACCTCCTATCCGAGTCCTCACTCAAGAGTAGTTGTGCTCTCGCGTTCACTCATATTATTTTTGTTGTTGACTGGTACCTTCACCAGTGATGACTCTAGCAATTACAATTAGTGGTGTTATTAAATCATTTTATATCAAAGTCAAAATTTTCATTAAGAGAATAGAACAATAAATAACAATTTTCAAAGCACAAGTAAAATACTCCCTCCATTCCAAATTAATGTTCCACTACGAAAAGTTGTGCCGTTTTCCAAATAAAAAAATGAATTGCTTCCGTAAATCATTTTTCGAATTTTTTCGCACCAAATTAAAGTACTTGACGAGTACTTTAATTCAGTGCAAAAAAATTCGAAAAATGATACATGAAAGTACTTCATTTTTTTATTTGAAAAAAGGCAAGAGAAAGAAAGTGGGGATCTTATTTAGGAACGGAAGGAGTATTAAAGTATATCCATATTTTCATAATATTTTCTAACAAAAAGTCAATAGGTACTTTCTTAATGACAAAAAGTACTTTCTAACAAAAAATTTAAGAATTATTCATAAAAATATTTCAATTTTTAATTTTAAAAATGACAACTTTTAAAAGAAGACAAAATGAAGAAAAAGAACTCTCGGAACTAAGTGAACAATAATAATTAAAGTAAATTGTAGTCTCTCTCTTTTTTTTTTTTTAATTAAAGTAAATTGGAGGCTTAGTAGATTTTTAACCTTTTAGTTTGCTTTACTCTGCCATGAATTTTGGACGCAGTATAGATCCAAAGATTCATGCATGGGTTCAATGGATACTGAGGGTGGTGTCAAGTTCCCATTGGTTAGAGTGTAGACATCATCTATCCTCAGTAATTTTTGCATTTTTTTTTTTTTGGCGGGTTCAACTGACACCCCTCATTGTATATTGGCGTCGCCACTAGACCCGATACGGTAATGTTCAACGTATGTTGCTAACCCCTCTCAACGATTGTCCTCTTTCCAATCGAAGCGGGTAGGTATAACCAAACTTTCCTGGTAAATAATCACATTAACATACTCACAATGAGGCTGAATTGAAAGCTTTCTTTGAGACTTGTCACTAATAAGATTGGATCACACCCCAAATATTAGACTCATACAAAAAAAAAAAAACAAGTGCAGTTATTTTATTTCGACGAAAATGAAAAAATAAATAGCTTTTTAACATTCCTCTTCAATCTCTGGCACTTACGACCAATTGAACACATCTGGCTGATGTACATATTGTTCCCAAGCTATTCGTAGTCTTTGGTTTGCTCTAACTTGGCTTAAGTCCGTTAGACGTCGGGCTTGTCTCCATGGGTGCTAATTCCTATAACTCTTGGTTGGAGTCTCATTCCCTCTTCCCCCACTTGATGTACCCTTATCGAGTTTTCATGAATAAATTTTTTTGCCTATTAAAAAGAAAAAAGAAACTAATCCAATTTAGTTAGAGGAGATCCACTTGAGATTGGAGTGCAATTTTGTTTGGGTCAAAATTTCGTACCAAAAAAAAAAAAAAAAAAAAATCTAAGCTCAGAATTAATAGCAAGCGGGTAGAGTCGAATCTGCTTTGGTCCCGTGATAATAATCACTATTAAAATTTAAAAAACAAGGCTTGGGAATTACTTTAGTTTATTTTTCAAACAATAAGCGTTTGTAATTTTGTATAGAAAGTCAGCCTACAAATATTCCCTACCTGAGTGAGAACTGTATTCATTTTAACGACTTTCCAAAATTGTGATGATAAACCCACCAACTTTGACCACCATTTTCCTTATTAACAGTCTTCTCAAAAAAAAAAAAAAATGATACACACCTCATTGACTTGACGGTTTAAAACATCAAAATTTGACTTAAATTCACTTTCACGTAAATTTGAGCTACTGATTTCACTTGCGTAAAAAATCTAGGTACGTGGCACTCAGCACCGGCCCTGGGTTAAAGACCAAGGTGCCCGGGCTTCAGGTCCACCAAAATTAGTAAATTTTTAGGGCTCCCAATAGGTAGTTGTGTTATGTATATATATACCCCAAAAAAAAAAAAACAATTCAGTCCACCTTAATTTAAATTTGGAGGCCTAAAAAGTATTATCCAATAAAATAGACCCAAAACTCATAATGGCAGGATTGTAGTTTTGTAACCAATCAGGCCCTTTTTTTCATTTTGAAAGAACACCTTTTTGGCATCCCAATTCCCAGCCCATTATTATACTATACTGGCACAACACCTTTTTTGAAGAAGTTTGGAAGACAAAGACAAAGAAGAAGGAGAACACCACTAATCACCAAATCAGTGTCGAGAAGACAAACAAGAAGTTCGGTCCGTTCGAACGTCAGAAAGTCACAAAGAAAATTTTCTCAATTAATGCTAAATGCTATTCCTTCTCATAAATCTCAAGCTAATTTTAGGCATTGATTCTAAGTTATTTTTATACATACCTTAATAATTCGTAAAGGGCCCATTTTTTTTATTGTCGCTTTAAGCCCTTAAAAACTCAGGGCCAGCCTTGGTGGCACTGCTATTAAAACAAATTGTTCGTTGGCCGTAATTTACTTGCTATTATTAACTGAACACAAGTTTATTCTACGTACGTATCGGTTCGTATCCGATTCATTGATACTCGACTAATCATGCTACTAATTCAGCTAGGTCTAAAGCGTCTGTCGATCATTGTGATTTTAAAATTTGCAGAAGTGCCACCGAAAAATTCGTATGTGCCGAACTGTTACACTTCGACTATTATCAGTAGATATTTCAGTTACTTTTTTTTTTTTTTGATCGGCGATATTTCAGTTACTGGTACTAAAAATTATATATTCTACATACACCGATAAATCTATTACGTGAGGTCCGTAACCGAGTCCAGATATGTAAGGTAATTATATCAAATTGTCTCGAGTATTGGAATAGTAGGCTTATTGTAATTAAGCAAAATCAATTGTTACAATTACCATAACTCCAAGGGGTTGGCCGAGTGGTCTTGATCAGAGACTTAAGGATTTTGCTCCCTCTTAAGGTCTCAGATTTGATTCTTTTTGCCAAAACTCTTGGTGCCACCTCACTCCCACGCATAAGCGTGTGAAACAACATTAGGAGGAGCTGTAAGAAATTAATATTTTAGATGCTCACAAGCTGACCCGAGATACCCTACAGTACCTATGGATTTACAACTACAGATAAAAGAATTTCATGTTACTATGGATTTACAACTACAGTATTTTGTTCATTCTGTATGTATTTCTCGTACATCAGTAAAAAAAAAAACAACTCGCAGGTTCTCATGGTTAATTGGCTTCAAAAAAAACCTCTACAACTGTCGACTTAGTGACCTGGACCTTTCGGGCTAGGACCCGAGGCCAAGCGCTCGAGCCAAAAAGTCGTTGTCAACCTCGCTTTCTCATACGCTGATGGGTATGTTGTAAGCTGGTTTGCACCGGCAAAATCCTCCGGTAACACCCTCGTTGCATCAACAGTGGCATGGCACAAAATAGCAACAAAAACAACCAGAATGACCAGAAGGGTACTTTTTCGCAAGGTATACATATTCAATATATATCGTGCAGTACAATTGGTCGCCCGGAAAATATTTGGTGAAATGGTTTTTTGTTTGTGGTTGTGGTAACAGTGGTATAGATGAATAAATCTAGTGAGATGTGTATGAGATATAGGATGCATGGGTTTGATGCTTTATTTATAGGAGCAATTTAGGGGCGTGTTTTGTGGTCAACTTTGGACTAGCTGAAACACACATGGTAGTACGTGTTGACCAAGCTAAAGTTAAGGGTGTGCTTTACACATTTTCAACTTTGAATGGTATACATGTGGGGAGGGCTTTGTTGACATTTCGTTGTTGGCAATATGAATGTACGTGCGTTTATTCACTTTATTGGCAATAGGAGGTGGGGATGGCAACGGGTTGGATTGGAGTCGGATTTTCCCTCCCCCGTACACTCCCTGTTCCTTTAGGAGGTGGACTCGGAGCGGGGGAAATCGGAGATGTGTCGGGTTCGGGGATAAATCTGATCCCCATTTACCGTATTAATTTTTGATAACTTTGTTCCTTAATTAGAATGTTTTGATAAGAAAACAAAATATTGATAAGTAATGATAGTTAAAAAATATCACAAAGCAAACGAAGACACAAAATAGTGATATATTATAGGGTATTTTGCTCTTATAATACCAAAATAACGAAATATATATAGATATACAAATATAAAATTAGTGATAACTATCATCGGAGTCGGATCGGGTTAAAACAAATCAGGGGAAGCAAATACCTCCCCACCCCATTTGCTTATCGGATCGGGGATTACCCGCTTGGATCTAGGCGGGGACGGAGCGGAGGTAATTGTCATCCCTAATAGGAGGTCTTCCCCTTATCTATTCTTCCAGGAAGAGAAATGTCAAGTACCCAGAATTTGTTACCCAAGAAATTACCCATCACACCACGCACACAAGTGTGTGGGCTTCACACACACTGGCTAAATACCCAGAATTTGTTACCCAGAAATTACTAGCCCACACACTTGTGTATGTGGTTGGGTAATTTCTGGATATCAAATTATGAGTATGTAATGCTCCCGTTTCAGGAAGGATTGAATAAAAAAAACACCTTTCTATTTTGTTCGCACACTGACCTCTTAAAAATAAAAAAATAAAATTGTTCAAAAAAATTTAAAAAAAAAAACACCTGAACCCCTAACTTTTTCTTGTTTGCACAGGATCAGGACACGATTTTTTTTTTTTCCTGATCAGCTACATGAACAATACACGTGGGAGGAATTTGTATGTGAACAAAGACCCTTTTTTTCCTTTTTCATTCTCTAGGATTCCGATAAAGCAGTGATTGATCTCTGATCAAAACCAAATAAAAAATGATTGTGACACAAACTTTGTGCCACAATCAACCACAACCCCACTCTTATGGGGTGTGGGTTCTGTAGGACCCACATTCCATGTGAGTTGGGTTGTGGTTGGTTGTGGCATAAAATTTGTGTATGTATCATCCCCCTATTTTAAAGTACATCTTGAAGTGTATTTTAACGTACAAGTGTACTTTTAAAGTATATTTTTTTGTACTCATGAGACCCACAAAAATGTATTTTTTGTACTCTTAACGGGTGCACTATGACACCCGTTAGCATGACCCCCCTCTTTTTCCCGTACAGTGACTCTTATCTAGTTGTCGAATTCTCGTACACCATACTCGGTGCTTGACCGCTGATGCCATGAATCACACAAACATTCCATTTGCCTTTTGAAAATCCACTAATGCCATGAATCACGATATCGCTTTATATCAAGCCAACGCTGGTCAAGGATGGATCCTGCTCGAATTGGACTCCTCGCAACCTGTTCCTTTAGAATACCAAACTAACAAACAGAATTAAATAAACCTAATCTATGAACTAAAATAAAAATTAATCGAACTTGTGCAACCGTGCAAACTGTCCCCGACAACTGTGCGCGCAAAAATTTAATCGCCTCATACTGTACCAAAAATAAATTTGTACAAAGTAAAACCTAAGAGTACTTAACCCTTATTCTAGAGAATAGTGGCTAAGTTTGAGTGTCGATCCGCGGGCTAGATTGTCTAACTTACAATAAATTCAATTGATTTCTCTAAATTGATTCAAAAGAAGGAGCGTTGATTGATTTGATTTTGAGAATTACCAAACTA
The DNA here is from genome assembly GCA_020921065.1 of Vaccinium darrowii. Taxonomy (NCBI): domain Eukaryota; kingdom Viridiplantae; phylum Streptophyta; class Magnoliopsida; order Ericales; family Ericaceae; genus Vaccinium; species Vaccinium darrowii. The sequence continues at coordinate 12,989,710 of CM037153.1, forward strand.
GGGCAAGCAATATTTGAAATTGAGTAAAATTAGTGGAGGAAGGATTAGGGTTCCTAATTAATCCACCCCAACCATGTAACTACGTTATGAACATACTAGGTTTAATATTCAAATCATAAAGGATTATCACTAGGGTTTGCATGGAGTACTCTACCATGCCATGAACCATCTTACTAGTACAATCCATCTCTTTCACAGAGTACTATCCAATAGTATAATTTGTTTTACAAGCATAACCCACCTCAGTTACCTAATTAAAATCAAGGAAAACCATTGTGCAACTTGTATTTGAAATACTGAATACAAACACATAAGAGATTGAAAGAGTTGAATCGTTTCATTGCCATAACACGGGGTCTAGTTACATATTTCAAATAAGAAAATTAAGACCTATAGTTAATCATAGTTACTTGGCACGGACCTTCATTGTCTCTCTAGATGAATGTTTAGCCGGCCATGGAAGAGATTAATCTTGCACTTGAAGTTGAAGAAGACATGGAAATCCTCTCCTTGCTCTTGAGTTTCTCTTTCTAGGGTTGCCTCTTAACAAGTTTATGGAACCCTCAAAATGTTTTAACCTCCTAAACTACATGAAAAACACTAAAACACATTTCAGGTCTGTTCCTTGTCAAGATCACGCCTCGATCATCCGGACCGTTGCACATGTGTTTAGGTGCAGAATAGCTGGTTTGGACCAACATTGAACAATCAATGCCACAAGGTATGGTTTTTGGTTCTTTGTGTGATGGTTCAGACCACGATCGGGCCACCGGCCATCAGGCAACGGATGATGAGGGCTATACTTTTGTGTCTTGGTTCACTCTCACGGTTCTCAAACATGTGTAAATTATGGGATATAATTAGATACAATTGAGCGCCGGTAAATAAATATGATTATTAATTGAAAGAAGAATTAAAAAATAAAGGTTCAGGAATTAGCTTAATTAATTTAGTTTGTTTTTTAATTTAAACAAGAGGCCTTTCTATAGATCATCTCCTTAACATCCACATAGACCAAAACCCATTCCTGAGGCCTCCTCTTTTGACTACTAACATTTCCCTCATTAATAGTCTTCATAATAATTATTATTATTTTCTAACTGAGTCTTCACGATAATATGATATGCACACATATCATTGACTTTAGTGATGGTTTGAAACATGCAAAATTGCTTGTCGGTCAGAACGAACTTGTTACTCCTCCGCCCTACAATCACGGTTCTCTATGCCATTTTAAGATGTCATCAGATATTAGTCTATTAATTACTTTTGAAAAGTCAACTTAAAAAGTTTGTAAATTTCCAAAAATTTACCCTTCAAAAATAATAAAATTGGTGGGATTCAAGGGGTAATGGTGGAAATGAGAGGTCATTTTCAAGGAGGCATGCATGTAATGTTTGTCCCCTCAAAAAGTTGGAATCCCTAAAAGGACCACCTCTCTAGAAATATCCGTAAAATTATCATATCAAATCGTCCGGTAATAACAATCACTATTCGAAGAAAATTGAAGTGATATTTATTACAGTACGTGAAGTCAATAACCCAATCCAGATATATCTGAAAGGTGATCAAATCAAATCGTCTCAAATATTATTTCCGTTGTACCAAAAAAAATGTCTCAAATATTGGAAGCAAAAGTTAATGATACTCCTACAATTATAGTTTTTTTTTTTTTTTTAAATAACCGAATGTCCAGACCAGCTTGCGCACACCTCGACTAATTTCGGGACCCTGAAGCTAACGAATGGGCATGACCTCTAGTGGCCCCAAGAGATTGCTAGTGATACAGTCATAGTTTACGCACCGTATATATAATGACCAGAAAATTATTGTGGAAATGATTCAAAGCTCTTCTAATTTCGAGAGAAGAAAAACTATGCAACTTAAAAACCGTGTATTAAGAATAGTTAACAAAAGAATCGGGTAAATACATATAAAAGAGATTTACATTTTGCAGTGTTATCCATCATGCATGTGTTCCCTACGTAAATAATGAAAAACCCAAACTCGCAGCACACTTCTCCTGGTTAATTGGCATCAAAAAACTCTACTGCTCAGTGACCTGGTCCCTTCGGGCTAGGACCAGAGTCCAAGCGCTCGAGCCAACAAGCCAGGGTCAACCTCGCTTTCTCGTACGCTACCGGGTATGTCGCAAGATGGTTTGCACCGGCAAAATCCTCCGGTAACATTCTCGCCGCACCGACATGGGCGTGGCACAAAACGGTAACAAAAACAACCAGAAGGACCAAAAGGGTACTTTTTCGGAAGGTATACATATTTGAAAGTACTTGATATGATTGGTCGCTCGGAAAATATTTGGAGAGAGGGTTTATTTTGTTTGTGTTGTGGTATAAATCTAGTGAGAGGTTTTAAGAGTTTTGGAGATGTGTATGAGATATAGGATGCATGGGTTTGAAGCTTATTTATAGGAACAATTAAAAAGGGTGTGTTTTTGTGGTCTACTTTGGACCAGCTGAAACACACATGGTAGTACGTGTTGACCAAGCTAAGTTAAGGGTGAAGTATTCTTAATTTCCTAGTATGGTTACATCATGGGTGACACGGAAATGCATATGACAGGGCTTTGTTGACATTTCGTTGTGGCCACTTGCTAGGAATATGTATATGTAATTATGTATATATTTATGGGGGTTGGTAAGTTTGAACATTTCAACGCCCATGAATTTTGAGGGTTTGAATACCAAAAAAGCTTTTGTTTCCTAGGGAAATTATTACTACCACTATGTGATACTTCAGAGCCTTTTCCAGTATACGTTTGTGTGGCTACCATGGTGTGTTCGATGGAAAAGAGTACCCTTACAACAGTTTGTGGCGGTGCTCCACGAGCACTAAATAATCACTCGATCTCGTTGCCGTGGAGGTTCTCAGGGGGTGTTCCGCTAAGGGTATTTTTTTTAGAATAAACTGGATTTTCACGGCTTTTTATGTGATGTATTGTGAAAGAATGACTTGTCTTGATTTTTTTAAAAAAAAAAAAACTGTTTTTTCGTTAATGGAACACCCCCTCATTTTTATTTTTATTTTTTGAACCATAAACATACGCATATATTAACTAGATAAAAAGTTACAAAGGCGACTCTGCACAAAATTATGAACACTCATCACATCTTGACAGGTGGCCTTGATCACACTTACTAAACAAAAGAAAGAAGCAATAAGATCTAAAATGTCTCTAATGATATTGCTCACTATTACATTAGCGGTAGAGACAATATCACACAAAGCTTTGACCACCTCCAGGCTGTCCGTCAGGATTTGCACGCAACTAAACCCAGCCGATTTTGGCCATCTGAAAGCCCCCAAAACTGCCAAAGCCTCCACTTGTGTAGATGATAACGCAGGAACACAAAAATAGCCATGAGCATATTGATTATAGCACCAAGCCGCAGCACCCACACAAAGATCCTTCTTCCATGCAGCATCAACCACCAATCTTTCTACATGCCCAGATTCCACCACAATACCCATGCAAAACGAAAGCTGGCCTCGCATACAACCCTTAAAATTAGCCCCTTCTTTTGGCTGGACACCCTTCAACTTTAACAGCAAAGACAAATTCAAATCAATGTTAGCAACACAAGCACTAACATTAGGAACAGACAAATGAAACGCAGCCCGATTACGCGACCGCCAAATCTCCCAAATAGCACACACAATTTTATAAAATCTCTCTAACTGACCCGCATTCTTAAGATGCCCAAAAAACCACTCCGGAAAAACCCCCTCCTCCTCTTGGAAATTTACCTCCAAATTTAAAGCTACCCATAACCTCCTCGCGAACTCGCAATTAAAAAATAGATGATCAACTGTCTCCTCAGCTGAACCACACAACTCACAAGTAATCTCATTTACTATGTTTCTCCTCTTCAAACTATCCTTAACCGCAATTATCCGATGAAACACCTTCCATAAAAATAAAGCATACTTTGGAGGCAAGTTACAGGCCCACAATCTTTTCCATAATTCTACTGACACCCTCCCAACCCCACCTGGAAATTTGTCAAAGACAGCTACAAAATAAGCCGACTTAACCGTGAAACACCCATTTTTTGAGTGCACCCAGTATCGACAATCGCTCCTTCGCTTACCTGGCACATACGTAGCTAGAATTCTAATAGCGACATTAGGAGGAAACAATGCCTTGACCAAAGGTTCATGCCACTTAAATGACCTCCAATCAATTAACGAGCCCACTCTCATATTACTTAGAGAACTCAAAACCTCGCGCCCTCCAAACGGATTTCCAACACCACTAATCTACTCATCTTTAAACACCTTGATGTCCTGACCATTCCCAACCTCCCATAATATACTACGCCACCCCCAAGAACACCCTGATCTAGCCTTAGCCATGAAAAAATTACCTTCTTTGCAATACTTACCCATCAACACTCTAGCCAAAAGGCTCTCAGGATTACTAAACAATCTCCATGCCACCTTAGCTAGCAAAGCTTGATTAAAACACCCTAAGTCGCGCAAACCCAACCCCCCTTGACCCATAGGCTTACACAAATTAGCCCAATTCATCCAAGGAATTCCGCTTCCATCACCTTTTTCCCCCACAAAAATTTAACTACAATGCTTTGTACCTTTGAAATAAAACAATTAGGGGCTTTAAAAACCGAAAATAAATAAATAGGAATAGTGGATAATACATGCTTGACAAACGTCACCCTCCCAGCAAAAGTTAAAAAATTCTTCTTCCAACTAGCTAATCGGCATCCAATCCTCTATAACGCCCTTTGAAAAATCCCTCCTTTTCTTCTAGAAAAACCTAAATCTGTACCTAAATAGACTCCGGATTGCTCAACCACTTTAATCCCCAGCACATTGAAAAGAGAACCCTTCATCTCCAGACTCAAGTTAGGACTAGCAAAGATTTCTGATTTATCAAGATTAATTTTTTGACCCGCCAATCGACAATATTCATCCAATAACCACTTAAAGAACACCACATGAGAAGCATCAAACTCCATGAAAAAGAAACTATCATCCGCAAAAAATAGGTGCGAAACTCTAGGAGACCTCGGACTCACAGCCACACCCTTACAAATATGATTCCTATTCACCTTCAAGAGGGCAGAGGAAAGAACTTGGCTGACAAGAATGAAAAGATAAGGGGACAAAGGATCCCCTTGTCTTAAGCCACATTTCGGAAAAAACGTCTCTGATCTACCCCCATTGACCAATACCGCGAAGGGGACTGTAGAAATACATTGATAAATAATATATCTACCCACTTTGGGCTAAAACCCATCTTACGAAGCACCTCAACCAAGAAAGCCCAACTAATCCTGTCATAAACCTTGCTCATATCCAGCTTAATAGCAAACAAAGCTGCTTTCCCATATTTTTTGTGTCTAATAAATTCAGTCAGCTCATGAGCAAGAAGAATATTATCTGAAATTTGCCTTCCCGGAACAAACGCATTTTGAAACTGAGAAATCAAAGACCCCAACACCACCCTTAACCGATTCACCAAAACTCGAGCAATGATTTTATAGATAACATTACATAAACTAATAGGTCTAAAGTCATTAACCGAAACCAGATTGGATGATTTGGGAATGAGAGTTATATAAGTTTGATTGATCTCCTTGAGCATCTATAATTCCAGAATGTAGAAAGGATAAAACCACATTAGACACTTCCCTACCCACCACATCCCAATTCTTTTGATAAAAAGCCGCAATGAACCCATCCGGCACCAGTGCCTTAAGACCTCCCATTTGGAAGACTGCCCTTTCAACCTCTATACCAGAGAAAGGCTTATCAAGCTCAACCTTATCATGATCAGAAATTCTGACCTCTAAGGAATCTAATAAATCAAGATTGGGACCCTCCTCCACAATACCACCATAATTTAAATCATCCGCACCAAAAAGATTACAAAAATGCTTTACAAAAAGGGCCCTGATCTCCTGAGGATCATTAACAAAGTGACCCTCTTCTTTTTTAAGACAAATGATACAGTTTCTGTGAGTTTTAATGGTGGCAGATTTATGAAAATACCTGGTATTACGATCGCCCTACTCCAGCCGCCTTTGTTTTGCTCTTTGCACCCAATATAATTCTTCTTCTGCCATCAAATTATCCAGCTCCTCCCTTAAGCCTCTTTCCTCTCGAACCAAACTTCCAACGTCCCCGTATCCCCGTTGCATCTGCCTCCCACCATGCATGCGCAGCGATTTCACTCTGCACCGCCCCCAATTTATCTCCCAAGCCATCCATCTTCACCCTTAGGCCCCGATTGGATGGAGTATTATTTTCAGGGGGATAAGTTTTAAGGGGATAAGATAAGAGGAGGTATTATTTTTGGAGAATTGGCCCACAGTGATGTGATGTTTATGAAGGAGGGATAAAATTTGATATGGTTTGAATGTTTTATGAAATGGGGGGATAAAAATTGCCAAATGACTAATTTGCCCATGTACATTGTTAAATTTGATTATTGTTTTAAATAAAGTATATAAATGCAAAACTCAATATATTTAATTAATTTTGGATAATTTGAGATTGGGTCTTGTAATTATATTTTATTTATAATTATCAACTTGAATTCCATAATAATACTTATAGTCTGATATCACTAAAAAATCATTGATAAAGTACCAGTAAAAAAAAGAAAAAAAAAAGCCCAAAAAGTTAAAATTGGTGAAAACCAAAAAACCATGTGCTACTTTCACGGTAAAACTAAAACAAAACCCATGTGCTACTACTTTCCCTTCTTCCCCATTTCCCTTCTTCAATTCTTCTTCCTCCCCATGAAACCCAATTTCGGTTTCAGCCCAGTAGCAACTCAGATCCTTCGGCAACGGCACTCCGGCGACTGCAATAACAGGTATCGGTCCTCTATCTCTCTCTCTCTCTCTCTTTCCCTCCCTCTCGGTTTCAGCAACCCAGTTTCGGTTTCAGAAACCCAGTAGCAACCCATTTCGGTTTCAGTTGCAGAGATGGAGGGGAGGGGGATAAGGGGGGTATTATCCCCCTCAAAGGGTCCAAAGCCGGATAAGTTTTGAGGGGGGCAAAAGAAATCTGGGAGCATTTTGAGGCATCCAAACGGTGGATATGGGGAGGGACCCACCTTTATGAGGGGGTGAAAACAAATCCGGGAGTCTTCTCCTCCATCCAAGCAGGGCCTTAGAGCTTTATAGGACCGACCACGCCAATTCCTTAAATGACGCATAAGAACATTTTGGTTTTGAGTTTGGACTCAGATCTACTTTTGTTTTAGAAAATTGTTGTTGGTAAATCTTTTTTTAATGCCCCGTATATTTATATTTAAAAATAAAAGAGTTGTTTTATGGATTGTTGTATGAAAAAGGATTTTTGGAATATTTGTATAGTTTTCGGTGGAGGTTTTAATGCTAGTAGTTAAATTGTGTCAGTTGGGAGTCATTGAAGGTTTAGAGTATTAATGTTTGTGGGTTAACTGGCTGAGAGGGTAGAGAATTCAATACATGAGATTTATTGTTCCTAGCTACTTGTTTCCTACCACCTTTTTCCTATTTAGCCGTGTAGGAAAGTGTATGTTTGGGCAGCGGAGATCACACCCAAGTATTTCTATTGGCTGTAACACTTAGAGAAAGAAAACTCCCTTCAGGATCAGTGGGCTTTTCTCATAGATTTCTAGTGCATATTGTGAGAGTGGAATTAGAGAATCATCAAGGAAAAGGTGACCGAACAAGAATAGATTTGAGGTAACTCGGGGAGTATACGATATGCTTCCCAGCCATTTCCAGAATCCCTTTTTTTTATCATTTCGTACTCCGTTTGAATATCTCATATCATTTGTTCGATTATGTGGAATTTTGTTGAAAGTGAAATATTTGTTGGAAAATGATATTTTTGGCTAAAGTGCCATGAAATTGTTTGGTACGATGATCGAGTGACCTTACCAATATCTTGGCTGATCCAGGAAAGCCAGATAGGCTAGGTGAAGCGGGTGAGGGTGGGGCACTGATCATGTACGGAGGAGGACCGGGTATGAGGCCCCTTGTGATTTGTGAAATCGGCTTGATAATCGTTGTTTATTGATTCCACTTAAGTGCAACCATTTTTATTCTGTTGTATCGTATACTTCCCGGCCGGTGATTTTTAATTTTCAGGTGTGGAGCCGGGTTAGTGGAGATTGAATCCGAGGATTTGAGGATTAATTATTTGATCGAAGGAATTTTATTTAGAGGAGTTTTTATTCGGAGATTTTTGTACTATTTGAGTGATGTAATTTTGTATTGAGGAAAATAGGGCCTAGGAGTGTGTGGAGATTTTATGGGAAAATCCGGATCGTTACATTTTTTATTTTCGGTCAAAATGTTCACTTTTTTTAGTTTCGTCTCAATTGAGGGGGAAAATTATATCATTCGGAAAAAAAAGTTATAAAATAACAAAAATGATCCACAAAATTATCTGCTTTGAATTAGTTTAGCCTTTATTGAACTTTTTTTTATTTTTTAATTGTAGCATTTTGCTTTTAAAATTTCTTTCGTCAAGACGATCTAGAAAAGAAAAAAAATTAACTCAAAATTAGCAGCGTTTGAACTTTGAAAACAAAAATAAGTCACAAAAAATGATTTAGTCCGAAACCCGTCTAACATAAGGACCACTCCACTTGTGGGCATTCAGCTGGTCGAATTTCATGATTTTAGAATTTTTTGAGGACAATGGCGGAAACGAGATGTCATTTTCAAGGAGGCATGCATTTAATGTTTGTCCCCTCAAGAAGTTGGAATCTCCGGAAGGGACCAACTCTGTAGGTATATATGTGTGGTGATCATATCAAATCGTCCACTAATACCAATAACTATTTGAAGAAAATTAAAATCATATTTATTACGTGAGGCCAATAACCCAATCGACCAAATGCTCTGGAGACTGCTAATCATTTGTTATTACATTGTGAAATGGTGTGGTCTGTGTGATGTATGGCCCTTAATTGGTGGGGTATTCCTTTCAAAAAGAAAAATTGGTGGGGTATTAAATGGGTGGTTCCATCGTCTATTAAGAGTTCATTCATTTGGTGGCAAAGTTGGAGATTCAAGAAGGCGAAAAAATTGTTATGGGACCTTGTTAGTTTTGCAATTATCTAGAGTGTATGAAAGTTCAGGAATGATCTTATTTTCCAAGGAGTAGTTCCGAGATGGGTGGATATGGGGAATATTATAAAGTTCAACATGGCTAATTGGTTCAGAGCTTACCAAGGCTCGAGGGTCTTCTCTATCAACAATATTCTTCTGAGATTTCCGGGCTTAATTCAGTCGATGAGATAGGAGCAATGTTTGGTGTTAGTACGTAGTTGTATCGCTTTGGGGATTTTTTTTTTTTTTTTTGAAGTTGAATCCTCTTCAACTTCTTTTGTGATTTTCCTTTCTGGGTTTGCGCTTGGTTTGCTGTTGGTGGCCCTTGTTTGGGTTCACATTCCATTGCAGCAGCCTTAAATTGTATTATTTGTTTCCTTCCCTTTGATCTATAAAATTCTTCTTTGCTGATTAAAAAAAAAAAAAATCCAATCCAGATATATCTGCAAGGTGATCATATCAAAGCGTCTCAAATATTACATCCGAAGCACTAAAAAAAAAAACAATCATCTCAAATATTGGAAGCAAAAGTACATGATACAACCATAATTAACGGACGCCATGCATATATAATGACCAGAAAATTATTGTGGAAATGGTTCAAAGCTCTTCTAATTTCGAGAGAAGAAAAACTATGCAACTTAAAAACCTTGTATAAGAATAGTTAACAAAAGAATCGGGTGAATACAGATAAAAGAGATTTACATTTTGCTATTATCCATCATGCATGTGTTCCCTACGTAAATTATGAAAAAACCAACTCGCCCACGCTTCTCCTGGTTAATTGGCTTCAGAAACCTCTGCTGCTCAGTGACCTGGTCCCTTCGGGCTAGGACCGGAGTCCAAGCGCTCGAGCCAACAAGCCAGGGTCAACCTCGCTTTCTCGTACGCTGGCGGGTATGTCGCAAGGTGGTTTGCACCGGCAAAATCCTCCGGTAACACTCTCGCCGCACCGACATGGGCGTAACACAAAACGGCAACAAAAACAACCAGAAGGACCAAAAGGGTACTTTTTCGGAAGGTATACATATTCGAAAGTACTTGATATGATCGGTCGCTCGGAAAATATTTGGAGAGATGGTTTATTTTGTGTTGTGGTATAAATCTAGTGAGAGGTTTTGGTGTTTTGGTGAGATGTGTATGAGATATAGGATGCATATGGGTTTGAAGCTTATTTATAGGAACAATTTAAGGGTGTGTTTTTGTGGGTCTACTTTGGACCAGCTGAAACACACATGGTAGTACGTGTTGACCAAGCTAAGTTAAGGGTGAAGTATTCTTTGATTTCCTAGTATGGTTACATCATGGGTGATATACATATGATAGGGGCTTTGTTGACATTTCGTTGTTTATGGGGGTAGGTAAGTTTGAAGTCGTCAACGCCCTTGAATTTTGAGGGTTTCATTTGAATACCAAGAAAGCCCTTGTTTCCGAGGAAAATTATTACTTGTTCCTAGAGCACCGTCATGCATGTGATACTTCAGAGATTTTTCCAATACACGTTTTTTGTCGACTCTATCACTAAGGGGGTGTTCTGCTAAGGGTGTTTTTAGAATAAATTTGTTTTTCACGCTTTTTTATGTGATGTATTGTGAGAGAATAATTTATCTTAGTTTTTGAAAAAAACTGCTTTTTGTTAGTGAAACACCCCCGATTTCCACGGTGTGATGGAAAAGACCCTTACGACAACTTTTGATGGTGCTCCACGAGCACTGAATAATCAGTTTGTTGCCTTGGAGGTTTTAGAGGGGAACTTGGAGCTTGGACTTAGCTAACCTTTTTTTAAGAAAATTGTGTTGGAAAAATTACAGCGGCAATCGTAATTCCGAAAACAATTACTTCTGATATATATAAACATGAACAGATTACAATAAAATGAACACGAAATTTACAGAACTGGAAATACATGAACTGTAAAACAGAGATACAAACAGTGCCGAGTCGTGTGTGACCACACTCTCCTTAACAAAGATGCGCCGCCTACCGTGGGTGTTGTAGGTTGAATCGACGTCCTCGTCCCAGGATACAACGGCTATAACCACGACCACCGGAACACCACCGCTGGAAGCCTTGGCGAACTATAACTCTCGTCTGCCTCTCTCTCACAAGAACGAATTTCTAGTGTATATGTGTTGCACGAATTTCTGATGTGTTGAACCAAAAGGCAAAGCAACCCATATATAGCTGAAGGAGGAGCTGGAGGATTGAATATGTGAATCAATTGGGAGCCTCCCAATTGAATACGAATTCAAATTCTGCAATGAATTGTGGAAGAAAAACTGCCACAATAACTCTGAAAAATTGATAGCCATTCAATCTTCATCATGGGGAGGTTACGAGGTGTTATAACCAGCAATTAACACCGAATTATTCAGCCATTAACGTGTGTAATAAACAGCTACGTGGGTCCTTTCGGTTGCCTCGAGAGACCCTCCGAACGCCCGGTTTCATTCACACCGAATTTCCGAGAAATTTCCAACAAATTGTCGTTGGTAAATCTTTTTAGTCAAAATGTTTACTTTTCTTAGATTTGTCTCAAATGAGAGGGGAAAAATTATATCAATTGGAAAAAAAGTTATAAAATAACAAAACTAATCCACAAAATTATAATTATCTGCTTTGAATTAGTTTAGCCTTCATTGAAAATTTTTCAATTTTAATTGTAGCATTTTGCTTTTAAAATTTCTTTCGTCAAGACGATCTAGAAAAGAAAAAAAAATAACGCAAAATTAGCAGAGTTTGAACTTTGAACAGAAAAATAAGTCAAAAAAAAAATGATTTAGTCCGAAACCCGTCTAACATAAGGACCAATCCACTTGCGGGCATTCTTCTGCTCGAATTTTATGATTTGAGAATTTTCAAGTTGACTGACTCTCGCTTGTTCTCTGTTGAATGGGTTACGTAACTCGTGTTAGCTGATTTAAGCGAAGCTGCCTAGGTGTTAACTGAGCATAAATCCTTGAATGACTTTTTTGCCCATGGGATGATGAGGAAAACAATCATTCGGTACACGCTCGAAGAGCGATGCTCCTCCCTCGTATTAGCTAGGTTGTATATGAGTTTCATGTACTTTTATGAAAGGAATGAGAATTTCTTGTAAAGCACCGATTAAACCTATCCATGAGTAGAGTGTTTCAGGTTGGTTAGTTCACGGTCGTTCGATGCGTGTTACGGGTTGGATGGAATTCGTAATGAAAAGGGATTGAGATTGAAATTGGTGTCAAATGTGTTTAACAGTGATCGGTTCTTTGGTTGGATATAGGAAATTTTTTTTTTTTTTTTTCCTTTGGTCGGACGAATTGGAGTCTGAAACCCACCCTATTGCATTTGCTAATCCCCCATTAATTTTAGAGATAAATAATCTGAACCGTTCAATCATTTAAACTAAGTTTTCGAGTTCCCCCACCAAAATTCAACTCAATTAAATATGCGTTATTATTTATTTTATTTTTTTGGAAACAGTCAAGTCATATCATGAAAAGCCATCCGGCAAAGATCACATCACTGAATACAGGAATGAACCAAAACTACCAAAATTTAAGACTCGAGCTGCTGAAAAAGCACACAGGCTTCCAGGCTGATGGACACACCTGTCGAAGCAGACCCGCACTAGGTGCCGGCATAGAATCTGTCCTCGATCTAGTAGTAGAGAATCCAAAGGGACACCCAGCTCAAATCATTAAGCATAAAAACGCGGATGAAATCTTGAACAAAAACACTCTGCGTAGGGAGGGAAAAAATAAACTAACAAAAAGGAAAAACAGAAATAAAATAATAATAAAAAACCCCTGCCAAAGAGGGTGTCGCCGGAGGCCGCCGCACCGGAATCAGATGACTTATTTGTCGAGGACCTCATGACAAGCCATCCAAGCTCCAACTTCACTAGATCTAGCCCACTACTGATCTTCCCCAATGGTTCTGATCCGAGGGAGGGTGGGGAGGGTGAAGAACGCAGTGAGGGGTGGGCGGTAGCGTGTATGGAGGGAGGATCTGAAACCGGGGGGAGGGGGGGGGGGGGGGGGGGGGAGTAGATGGGTGAAGAAAGGTGAGAGGAGGAGGTGGGTGACTGGTGAGGAGAGAGAAGGGGGGAGGCGGAGGTGGGTGAGGCGGTAGCCCCCCCACAACCCAAAACAGCAATCCTAGCTGGTGTTTTAGAGAGAATGAGGAAAAGATATTTCTAGAAAGAGAGAGAGAAGTAAATGCTATGCTTCAATATGCGTAATTGAGTAATCCAAATTTCAAGTTTTCATTTGAGAAATGGGACCAAAAAATGGGCCCCACAAGCCATCGGTGCATTTTATGTACCTCTAGGTTTTGTACGTCTAACAGGGCCCATTAATTTGGGGGGATTCACGGTTCAGAGGTACTCCTAATATGGCCCTCCAACAAAAAAATTAATAAAAAAAAATCATGTTAATGGCTCATGGGATTGGTAGTCCAATCACCGCCTACACAGGTTAATTAACACGTATTCAATTATGCAGGAGTCCAAATAAATTAACGGCTCGTTTGGGGGATGAAGAATGAGGGGTAAGGGCCTTGAGAGTTTACTGATTTGGGCCTACTCTAATCTAGTGTTTGGTTCCCCTCAGCTTTGCTCGACTCGTTAAGACTCAGCTTGGCTCGACTCGTTAAGTAATCGAGCTGAACTCGAGCTCGATTTTCAGGGTCGTTCAGTTAATGAGCTTGTTAAAGCTCGGCTCGGCTCGATTGTATAGGCTTGGCTCGTTTAAGGAGGCTCGTTCAGTAAATAACTCTGGCTCGGCTCGTTAAGGGCTCGGCTCATTTATAACCGAGCCAAGCTTGAGCTCGATTTTTCAACTTGTTTACTTAACAAGCCGAGTTCGAACACAACAAAACTCGACTCGGTTCGGCTCGTTTGCACCCCTACCCCCATTGCACCCAGTCTGTTTAATGATTAAGCTAAGACTTCTACATATTTGATGATCTGTCCCACTCTAATTTAGTGTTTGGTTCCCCCCATAGCAGCCAGTCTGTTTATCGGATGATTAAGCAAAGACTCCTACAGGATCTTAACGAACCCTACCCGTCCCCGTCATTTGCTTTATTGGTGTGCCCGTCAAACCTCTCGATACCCTTTTTGGAAAAATTGGCCAAAAATGAAGGCCGTCGCCCGATTTGGTTCAAGCGGCTTTTTCTTAAGCTTCATGGATATCCGAATTCCGAAGCACTAAAAAAAAAAAAAAAAACAATCATCTCAAATATTGGAAGCAAAAGTACATGATACAACCATAATTAACGTACGCCGTGCATATATAATGACCAGAAACTTATTGTGGAAATGGGTTCAAAGCTCTTCTAATTTCGAGAGAAGAAAAACTATGCAACTTAAAAACCGTGTATAAGAATAGTTAACAAAAGAATCGGGTGAATACAGATAAAAGAGATTTACATTTTGCTATTATCCATCATGCATGTGTTTCCTACGTAAATTATGAAAAAACCAACTCGCAGCACGCTTCTCCTGGTTAATTGGCTTCAGAAACCTCTACTGCTCAGTGACCTGGTCCCTTCGGGCTAGGACCGGAGTCCAAGCGCTCGAGCCAACAAGCTAGGGTCCACCTCGCTTTCTCGTACGCTGGCGGATATGTCGCAAGGTGGTTTGCACCGGCAAAATCCTCCGGTAACACTCTCGCCGCACCAACATGGGTGTGGCACAAAACGGCAACAAAAACAACCAGAATGACCAATAGGGTACTTTTTTGCAAGGTATACATATTCGAAAGTACTTGATATGATCGGTCGCTCGGGAAATATTTGGAGAGATGGTTTATTTTGTTTGTGTTGTGGTATATATCTAGTGAGAGGTTTTGGTGTTTTGGTGAGATGTGTATGAGATATAGGATGCATATGGGTTTGAAGCTTATTTATAGGAACAATTTAAGGGAGTTTTTTGTGGGTCTACTTTGGACCAGCTGAAACACACATGGTAGTACGTGTTGACCAAGCTAAGTTAAGGGTGAAAGTATTCTTTGATTTCCTAGTATGGTTACATCATGGGTGATATACATATGATAGGGGCTTTGTTGACATTTCGTTGTTTATGGGGGTAGGTAAGTTTGAAGTCGTCAACACCCTTGAATTTTGAGGGTTTAATTTGAATAGCAAGAAAGCCCTTGTTTCCGAGGAAAATTATTACTTGTTCCTAGAGCACCGTCATGCATGTGATACTTAAGAGATTTTTTCAGTACACGTTTGTTGTCGACTCTACCACTAAGGGGGTGTTCCGCTAAAAATGTTTTTAGAATAAACTTGTTTTTCACGTTTTTTTATGTGATGTATTGTAAGAGAATAATTTGTCTTGGTTTTTGAAAAACCTGTTTTTTTTTTTTTTGTTAGTAAAACACCCCCGATTTCCACGGTGTGATGGAAAAGACCCTTACGACAACTTTTGACGGTGCTCCTCGAGCACTGAATAATCAGTTTGTTGCCTTGGAGGTTTTGGAGGGGAACTTGGAGCTTGGACTTAGCTAACCTTTTTTTTAATAAAATTGTCGTTGGTAAATCTTTTTAGTCAATATGTTTACTTTTCTTAGATTCGTCTCAAATGAGAGGAGAAAAATTATATCAATCGGAAAAAAAGTTATAAAATGGCAAAAATAATCCACAAAATTATAATTATCTGCTTTGAATTAGTTTAGCATTCATTGAAAAAATTTCAATTTTAATTGTAGCATTTTGCTTTTAAAATTTCTTTCGTCAAGAAGATTTAGAAAAGAAAAAAAAAATAACGCAAAATTAGCAGAGTTTGAACTTTGAACAGAAAAATAAGTCAAAAAAAATGATTTAGTCCGAAACCACGTCTAACATAAGGACCAATCCACTTGTAGGCATTCTTCTGCTCGAATTTTATGATTTGAGAATTTTTCAAGTTGACTGACTCTCGCTTGTTCTCTGTTGAATGGGTTGCGTAACTTGTATTAGCTGATTTAAAGCAGAGCTGCCATATATCCTTGAATGACTTTTTTGCCCATGGGATCGATGATGAGGAAAACAATCATTCGGTACGTGCTCCAAGAGCGATGCTCCTCCCTCGTATTAGCTAAGCTGTATATGAGTTTCACGTACTTTAATTTTGTGAAAGGAATGAGAATTTCTTGTCAAATTAAAGCACTGATTAAATCTATCCATGAGTAGGGTGTTTCAGGTTGGTTAGTTTTCCATTGTTCGATGCGTGTTACGGATCGGATGGAATTTGTAATGAGGAAGGGATTGAGATTGAAATTCATTGTGGAAAGTGATTAACAGGGATCGGTTCTTTGGTCGGACGAATTGGAGTCTGAAACCCACCCTCTTTCATTTGCTAATCCCCACATTAATTTTAGAGATAAATAATCCAAACCGTTCAATCATTTGAAATAATTTTTCGAGTTCCCCCGACCACCAAAATTTAGCTCAATTTGATATGCATTGATGGGTGATCAAAATTTCAAGCAAAAAAGCTATGTGCACAGCAGCTGTGCACAGCGGCCTTTTTCTCCCGCCTCGGGTCGCACAAAGATGATCGGAGCCGCTCATTTTGTTCAAAATATGTC
Source organism: Vaccinium darrowii (assembly GCA_020921065.1). Lineage (NCBI taxonomy): Eukaryota > Viridiplantae > Streptophyta > Magnoliopsida > Ericales > Ericaceae > Vaccinium > Vaccinium darrowii. The sequence continues at coordinate 13,006,364 of CM037153.1, forward strand.
GTTTAAGGTCTGTAAAAAATGAGCTTCGTTCGATATCGTTAGAGGCGTTAACAAAACACCAAAAATCACTTCAGAATTTAGAAGCTCATTTTTTACAGAGACCTTAAACGACATATTTTGAACAAAATGAGCGGCTCCGATCATCTTTGTGCGACCCGAGGCGGGAGAAAAAGGCCGCTGTGCACAGCTACTGTGCACATAGCACAGCTCAATTTCAAGTTTCAATTCATTTGAGAAATGGGACCCAAAAGCGAGCCCTACAAGCCAGGTTCATTTTATGTATCTCAAGGTTTTGTATGTCTAACAAGGCCCATTAATTTGGGGGGATTCACGGCTCAGACGTACTACTAATATGACCCTCCAAAAATAAAATTAAAAAGATCATGTTAATGGGCCCACAGGATTGGTACACAGATTATTTATATTCAACTATACAGCAGTCCAACTTTCGCCTTTCTTCTCCTCCTTCGAGACCCTTCCAACAGTGCCGTAGATCTGGGGGTGGGGGCTCCCCCCCCCCCCCCCCCCCCCCCCCCCCCCCCTTCTACCCCTCTGCCGGTCTGTCCTCCACCCCATTGGCACCGGTCTTTGCGTCTTCGGCCTTGAGGGCTTGGTGCTTAGATCTCCTTTGACGGTTTCCGGCAGAGGAGTTGATCCAGCTTCGAGTTTTCAGACCGGTGAGGTGAAGATGGAGCGCGATGGTCCGGTGTTAGGCGGCTGTCAGAGCGGTGAATAAATGGGTGAGGAGATTTTGTTTCTTTTTGTGTTGTTCCGGCTGGGTTTTCCGGCTGCTTTTGGTCCCGGTCTGGTTTCCAGATCCGGTGGGTGGGATGGTGGGAAATAAAGTGTTTTCTTTTTCGTTGTAGTTGTTGGCCGGAGTTTTTCTCCGTTGCCGGGGTTGTAGATTGTCTGTATTGCGCTTGCCAGCTACGGCCGAGTTAGGAGGGGATCGTAATGTCCAGAAATGGCAACATCCCCAGATCGGTTCGTGGTTATCCTTGCTTGGTTGGCATTGTGTTGTTATTCCGTTGTCGGATTGGGTTTGTGCGTCATTGGCACATCGTTGTCCAAGTTTTTCTTGGTTTAGCTGATGTGTAATCTTCTTGTAACCTGATCTTGGGAATGAAATATCTACAATTTCCTTGTCAAAAAAAAAAAAAAAAACTATACAGCAGTCCAAATAAATTAACGATTCGTTTGGCGGACGGAGAATAAGGGTCAAGGGCCTTGAGGATTTGCTGATTTGGGCCCACTCTAATCTATTGTTTGGTTTAGGGGTGTCAACGGTCCGGTTTGGTGCGGATTGGTCTGAATCCGAGGACCGAACCAAAAGTCTACGGTCCAATGTAAGGGAATCCGTGTCCAAACCAAAAGTCTACGGTCCGGTTCCGAAACAATAAAAAAAATCACGGTTCGGTTCGCGGTTTATCCACGGATTATAACATTTCACAAAATAAAAATATATATTCCACATTCACATTCTCAATGTAACTTTTGGAACAAATTCATCAGTAGCTTTTAAGTTTTAATAAACAACACCAAGTCACCAACAACGCTTCAAAATGATTCAAAGAGATTTACATTCAAGAAAGTAAACACTAGCAGTAGTAAAAAGATGCAGAAACAGCATAATACAAAGTGAGTAAACAAAAGTCTTCACCACAACCAGTCCCGAGTCCGAGAGTAGCTAATATACGTGCAAGCAAAATTACAATTGTTAATTGCAGTTTGCGCCTTTACTTTTCAGTTATACCACATTCACCTATTTAGGGTATAAAATTAAGAATAATATGTTTAATTATAATTCTTAACCCCAATATTATATATATAAATATATTTTTTTTAATTGATTAAATTCTCACGGTTCGGTTTGGTTTATCCACGGTTCTTTTATGAAAATCCATGGACCGAACCGCGAAGCACGGTTTTCTAATTTTTCAATCCATGTCCGGACTATTAATCCACGGACCCAATCCAAAACCTACGGTTCGGTTCGGTCCGGTTCGGATTCAAGGTTCGCGGGTTTTTTTTGACAGCCCTAGTTTGGTTCCCCCATTGCACACAGTCTGTTTATCCGACGATTAAGCTAAGACTCATACAGATTTGCATAAATTACTTTAAAGTTTTATATGGTGGGCCTCCCATAACAAAAGAAAGGATATTAATGTTCAATGTACTCTTAACACCTCTTACAAGCAGTGCAGTGAGACTTTAGTTTCGGTCCCGACATATGTGTCGTAGGGTCCCTTATAAATAATGGTATGGTGTGTCGATGGGGCAATATTTCTTGACTGAGGTGGCGGTAGCATAATATCTAAACTTCCATTTCCTATTTCCCACTTAAAATTCAAGTGCATTACATGGGTTATTGCTAGTGATCTCGACATTCAAATGTTTAGATTCTTGGACCTTGAAATGTTAAAATCACGTTGTCCATACGGCCCCCTCATGCATGAAGTCCTAGTTCCTTTTCTGTCTAAACTAACAATTGCACAAATTCTCTCACATAGAATACATGGGCCCTACCACTCATATGTGAGTCCCACAAATCATATGTGAGAAAATTTCTGCAATTATTGATATAAGTATTAGTGTCTCTATCTTTTCTCTTTTAGTATATATAGTGAAAACGATTACTATAATTTTTGAAAGGTGATCGATGATGAATTGATCGACTTTCCTCATTAAGATATTGCATCACAAAGTCAAAAATACTCACAGAACTAGAGTTATCGTGTGAAACCATCAAAAGTCAACAAATGTGTATCATGTAGTATAAGCGAAGCTCTGACCGCGTGCCTATTGATTGGAGAATAAAACCAGATTAATTCGGTGAAACATAATTTTATTTCTTTCCGTTTATGAATACATGCAGTACAAGATCCCCAATTCTCACGTGTAACACATAAAGTAAGAGAAGCTAACATGCAACTCGAGTTTAGCTCCTTTTCCCTAAAATTACAACAAACATAAACAAAAAAATTCATATTTGAGAACTATGTGAAGTTTAACTTAGAAATACAACTTAAAGAATTCTGGTTATTCATACACAATATATGAATGTTATCTCTATAACTAAAAATAAATATCTAAAAAGAAATATATTCTTGTGGCTTTCATGTCCCTCATCAAGAACTTCATTAATGAATTAGTGGCCTCGACCTCTGGGGCTAGGTCCTGATGCCAAGCGCTCGAGCCAACATGCCATGGTCAACTTCGCCTTCTCGTACACTGACGAGTCTGTTGCAAGATGATTTGCACTAGCGAAATCCTCCTGCAAAACCCTAGTTGCCTCCACATGAGCGTGGCACAAAATGGCAACAAACATGACAAAAACGACCAAACTCAGGGTTTCTCGCTGAAAGTGCATTTTCGATTTGGAAAATAAATTATACCCAGAAATTTTTTTATCCGGGTGAGGAGGGGAGGTGTTTTCTGGTGAATAATGAGAGTTTTTGGTGTTTTGGAGATGTGTCTGAGAAAGAGAGTGCATGAAGTTATATTTATAGTAGCATAGGGTTTGTTGCGGTCTAATTGGACTAAGGTCTACTTTGAATAATCCTTGGTGGTTTTAATTTTTTTGACCAAGCACAATTTTTGAACTGTTCTTTCATGCATTGGTTACATAGGCGTCCCTTTGGTGGGCCATACGATAATTAATTCCTAATTTTTTTTTTCAATACTCGTGATCTCAAAATACTGACTAATTACTCATTGAAAAGTTTGGATTAAAAGGGTCCTAACCTCACTAGTTAGCAATTGCCCAGTGGATTAAGTAGAATTACCTTTTACGCTTGTTCAGAAATACCAAATCATCGGCCCAATTTCAGCCATGAACCATGGAAAGGAGACGAGTCTGCATCATAGACTGGCTTTCCGTATCAAGAAGTTTGGGTTTGCATGTATGCATTAAAAGGACCCCCTTGCCCCTCACTAGTTAGCAATTGCCTAGCTAAGTGGGTTAAGAGGAATTACTCTCTTACGTACCCTCAGCTCAAAACAAAAAAGAGTGATCTCAAACTGTTGAATACCCAGAATACCCCCGTTGCTGCGATGGACTTTAGTTGTATACAAAGGGTAATTTTGGTCTTTTGATTAGGGAAGGGGGAGCGGTTGTTTTCCCTTGGAGTCCACGGTATGAATATTTGAATAGTTTTGTTCAATTTTTTTGACTCTTTGGTTTTCCTCAATCAAAGGAGAAAAAATCATTGTCTAATTTTTTGACTCTTTGGTTTTCCTTGGAGTATACAACTTGTATTGCAATTTCTAGTGGATGAGTACGAATAATTTCCCCTCGTTACTAATTCCCGTAGAAATAAATTTTTTTATACCACCAACGGAAAAGTCTATTTTCTCACAATCGCCATTGAATTAATTGTTGTTTTGAACAGTTCATTTTGCAGGGCACACAAAGTAGTACATCCATAATATATGCAAAAAAAATCAACTTGACTAAGTCTAAACGTCGACAGGTATATCAAATTTTGAACTCTGTTTTGTAAAATGGACGGTCATGAACAGTTTAACTTTAAAGTTATTGACAAATTGTCCATTTTATCAACCAAAATTCAAATTTTGATATACGTATCGATATCAAATATTCAAGTTGATTTTTTGCATAAATATACTATTGTGAGGGCCCTACAAGACGGACGATTTATATAACATTATAACAACAATAAATACGGAGAGGCCCACAATTGCCGTGGTGTAAAAGTGAACTTTTCCCACTAGCGGTATCAAGAATTTGACCTTTTGTCGTTAACTTCTTGTTAATTACGTACGGATCTCACTTGGATACGTCAGTTGTTGAATGAGCTCAACAAGAGTCCGGCGTAGCGGCATGTAACGGTAACAGTTGGTGTAACGGTTTCAGTATCGAACGTTACATTACAAGAGTTGGACGTAGCAGTCGCGAATTTTTAAAAACATTTTTTGATGAAAAAATAATTTTAAATTGCTTAAATAACCCATAACAGTCGATTACCGGCCGTAACAGTCTTAAATAACCCGTAACAGTCGATTACTGGCCGTAACGGTCATAAACTGGTCCGTGAATCGGATATAGACCAATACGTAACGGGAACTGACCGATACGCATGTGATTTATCCCTCTCACTGGTATACCGGGGTGTAACGGTATCGGAAAAATCAAAAACCGTTACCTAACGGCTGGTATTTAAAACCATCACTTGTGTTCCAAAACTCATGGATGGTGAACCACCACCCTCTCATTAATGAGGAAATTGGGATTTGTTTGCAAGTGGTTAGATCGGTGAGTGGAGTATATAAGAGGCCAAATCAGAGCCGGCTTTGGACTAAAGCCCGTAAAACCACCGCTTTAAGCCCTCAAATTGTGACTAATTTTTGGGACTTCCAATTTTATAGCTTTATATAGTAGTTATGCTTTCAAATAATTGTAATGACTTATTTGTGAAAGTTTTTTATGCTTTCAAACGACTGTAATGACTTATTTATGAAAGCTTTTTTTTTTTTTTTTTCATTTTCTTTAGTATTTTTAACTATGCTATATTGAGAGTTGAAGGCCCAATTTGAAAAAATTCGCTTCAAGTCCCATAAATCTCAAAGCCGGTCCTGGGCCAAATATTTTTTCACTGGTGGAGAGAGAAATTCCCAGAAATGTAAGAGCCATGTGCTCATATTTTGTATCTCATCATCTTCTTGTTCGCAAGTCAAATTGAGTGAAAATCTTTTTCATATTTGAATAACTATCTAAAGTTACGACGCCCAACCAACATAAGCTCAAAATTCCATCTTTGAGAACTATTACGACCGAAAGAATTTTGGTCATGTACACAATACATGTATTTTCCTATACAAAAAATAAATAAACAAAATTAAGTGTATCCTTGCATTCTCATGTCCTTCACGAACTTTGATGAATTAGTGGCCTGGACCTCGGGGGCTAGGTCCTGATGCCAAGCGCTCGAGCCAACATGCCATGGTCAACTTTGCCTTCTCGTAGACTGACGGGTACGTCACCAGTTGATTCGCATTGGCAAAATCCTCCTTCAACACCCTCGTCGCCTCCACATGGGCATGACACAAAATGGTAACAAAAATGACCAACACGACCAAACTAGCGGTTTCTCGCCGGAAATACATTTTCGATAAGGAATATTAACTACCCAGAAATATTTGAGAAATGAAGATCTGAAGGGGGTAAGTTCTTTTTTGTATGATGAGAGTTTTTGGTGCTTTGATTTGAAGATGTGTATGAGGAAAAGGGTGCATGGGTTTGATGAATATTTATAGTACAAAGTACAAACACTTTGAATATTAAGCTCAGTGCATTTTGTTGACCAAACTCAATTTTGAATCATTCTTTCATGCTGTGGTTTACATGTGATGATCTAAGGGCTTCGCTGGCTTTGGTGGACCATACTACCATAGTATGAGTTTTGTCAAATACTCGTGAATTCAAATGGTTGAATACCCAGAATACCCTCGTTGCTGCATTAGATTTCGGTCAAACACAAAGGGTAATTTTGGTTTTTCCAAGGGAAGGAGGGGAGTGGGTGTTTTTTTTCCTTGGACTCCAAGGTTTGAATATTTGAATAGTTTTGTTCGTTTGTTTGACTCTTTTTTTTTTTTTTTTGGGATCTTTGTTTGACTCTTTAGTTAGAATTAACCACAATTTTTTCCCCTCATTGCCTATAGTCTAATGTTTGGTGTACCTACTATTACAATTTCGAGCGGACTAAGTATGAATAATTTATTATCAGTTGATTCTCATGTGGGACTAGCTTCTATCCCGGCCAGGTGTGTTTACTTTTTTTCATGATACAAGGTGCCTCGGGTCAGTTTGCGCGTATCTTGGAATAATTCTTATAATTCCCTTCTCATAGTCTTTTCACACGCTCAAATGTATAGGTGAGGTGACCCCAAGACTTACTGACAAGAAGAATCCAAGCTGAGACTTTCAAAAGAAGCTAACCCAGAGAGTTAAGTCTTAGGTCAAGATCACCAAGCCGCCCGTGGCGGTTCCCATGGTGGTGGTATGAACTTGTTCCCTTTATTGCCTATATCCTAATGTCATTAACTCTTTTCATACTCAACTTTGAACGTGGGGAGGAGGGGTGTATATGGGGCAGTCCAGGGCTCGGGCAGGCCCAATCTAAGCCCATCGGGCTCCACAAAAAAAAAATCTGGGCCGGGCTGGGCCCCTTAGTCTTAAAGTCTAGGCCTAAGCCTAGACTGGAATTTCTAGCTTATTCGGGCTAAGGGATTGGACTTGGGCTAAAGATTGGGCTTGGACTAAAGATCAGGCTCCGTCTCGGGTTTTTAGGCCCTTTTTCTTACAAAATTCATTTATAGGAGTAAATTAACTCTTGAATGTATTTATTATTTTAATTATTTCAAAATGTAAGGGTGATTTTGAAGCTGCATGAATCATATAAATGAAGGCTCGAATTGTTTCATCAAAAACAATTTTTAAAAGTGTTTGGAAACCCTCCCCTTACACATAGGATTTATTTTTTGGCCAAGTGGTGTAAAACAAATGAAGAAGTAGGACTATATATGTATGATGTAAAACAAAAACTAACACTACAAGGCTTGCTGTCTCAGTTTTAATGCACTTAGCTGTGATGCACTTACTGTACTCCGCCATATATGTGTGCAGATATGAATAATTGTCATGATATTAGTGAAGGTTTACAATATACATCTCTTAAAAATGTGCATCATATGCACCAAGTGCGTTATTCAAATTGTGTCACCTCATAAAGATTCATAGAAACATTTTAGTGCGTCTCGTAAGAAAATTAGCGTAAAATCCTTGAAAACGTTTCTAACCAAGCATCAGGATATCAGTTTTTTACTTTTTAGAATAAGTCCATCTGTTTTTTAACTGCCGAAGCATAAGGACACAACTAAGTTTTTTGGGCTAATTTTTTCCCAATATATCCTCTCTCCTTGTTCTTTCTCTATCAAAGAACAGTCTCTTATCTTCTCTCTCTGTTCTTTGATCGGTCCGGCTAAGGTGATTCTTCGACACCGATCGGTCAGAATTGATCAGATAATTGATGAGTGCATAATTCGGCTTTGATCCGTGAAATTTGTGACTCTTGTGAAGCCTATAAAGGCCTTTTTGTCCAGGTGTGATGACGTAGGTCAATCTCTATCTAACTCATGATTTTCGAGATATTTCGATCCAGACATTATCTAACCATCCAATTACTGGTGAATTTAAGCAGTTAGAAATCAGATCGAATTATGGACACACAAATGAGAAGAGATTTGGATTCATACATAATTGTTAAAAACCTAAGATACACGATACGTATCTTACGATTCGTATTGTCTCCTGCGAAAAACCATACATATCCCACCTCGTATCCAATTCGTACAGAAATCCTACAATACGTTCGCGTATCCTATGATATATACGCATATCTTGATTCGGTACGTATCCAACGATTACTTATTGGGAAAAAGTCGAACTTTATTTTAAGATGTGTAACCCCAAACACATTAATCTAAGCAATTTTATGTAATTATGGAGACATTCAAACCATTTGATAGAAAATTCAACTTTAATATTGAGTGTGAATAAAATAAAGAAGTATACTTTGATTGTGTTTTGTCTGAATCATATTATAACTCTTCTTTTCTTTCCATAATCAAGACAAAGAAAGCCTTAGTGTGATAGACCCCAGTTGAGAAACTTGAAATTTTGCATTTCAATTTATAATTTATTTTTAAAATGCAAGCATAGTTTGTTGATGTTATTAGGTATAATTACTTTTTAAATGTATATTAATTAATTACTATATGTTTAACTTTGCGGAAGCATAAACTAGATTTATTTTTTTTACACGAGAAAGTAAAGTTCAAATGAGCCCATTGATAAAGCTCACAAATTTAGATATTATTGAAGGCGGTAAGAGATTTAGAAATATCTAGATTTTTTGGAGATTGTCACATATGTAGTAACTAGAAGCTCTAGGATATTCTTGTGAAATATCTAGAAGTTCTAGGATATTCTTGTGGTATATCTAGATTTTTTTGTGAGATTTAGTAACATGTGCAGTTCTAGAATCTACCTATTTATCTTGTATGAAAATATCTTTGGACTAGAGCCTTTCCATGGGGTAGTATAAATAGGGATGGATTCTAGCAATTTTGTACCAACCCAAAAAAAGTTTGAGTTCAAGTGTATTGCATGTAAATACTCTCATTCCCAAACCTTGTACCAACCCAAAAAAAGTTTGAGTTCAAGGCAGCAAATGAACCGAGTCGTTCTTGAATTGTTCGAAACTCAATTCGGAAAAAGCTCATCCGAGTTCGATTTGAGTACTAAACAAACCAAACCTGAGCCTTAATTTTGGACTCGTTTAGTAAATGAGCCGAACTTAAACTTGCCAATAATCGACTCGCTTAGGCTCGTAAACATATAACCTTGAATACCTACAAACTTTTAACTCTGGTTCGTTCATCAAATTTTTTAACGAATCTAGTGGCTTCGGATTCGTTTAAAAATTTTGATGAACAAACCAAAACATTATAAAGCTTGACTCGTTCATAGCCCTAGGCCTCCCCTATAAATTGGTATGAATTGGGGAGATACATAAACTAGAGAACTATTACTCGGAAAAAAATGGCAAAAATCAAAAATTGGAAGTGCTTGGCTTGCAACACTCTCTTCGCCACCACCGTGGAACATCGCAATCACCGCCCACATGGATTCTGCATCTTCGTGCTTCAGGTTAGTCAATCCACTTTTTAACCCCTTAATTCGATATAAATCAATCACTCGATAGAAATTTGTGAAAATGCTCAAAACCAAGTCTATCAATTCTTACTGTTGTAATTTTGTACTCCATTATGTTCGTTATGTCTCCTTCAAAACCTCTCAATTCGACATAATTCTCACAAGGAAATCAATCGATTCAAACTCAAAACCAAGTCTATCAATTCTTACTGTTTTAATGTTGTAAGAAATTTATTGTAAGAATACTCTGACTCGCATAAAGTTTGTATACTCCTTGACTCGAAAACCAACGTGAATTGAGAACATGTGTTGTTTTACGTACTTCCTCTGAGTATTAACTAACTTAGATGCTAAAAGACATTTGTAATGTCTACCACAGGGAGCCGCTGCACCTCATCCAGCTCCACCAGCCACCCCGCCACCGGCCGTTGCCCAACCTCTCGCTGCTGTTCCCGCAGCTCCACCCGCTCCACACGGCTAGTTAGCCATTTTAGACTTCTAATCTAACATTGCCTTTTATTTATTTTTTCAAGGGAGTAAAAAAATATGGGCCCAGTCTTACATAAATAAGAAATGGATAGTGTAAGAAAATGTATGGTTTTCTTTTCAATAAATAAAAGGCAATGTCAGTTTAAAAGTCTGAAATGGCTAACTAGTTGTGTGGAGTGTGTGGAGCGGGTGGAGCTGCAAGAACAACAGCGAGAGGTGGGGCGACGGCCGGTGGCGCGGGGGCTGGTGGCGCTGGATAAGGTGCAGCAGCTCCCTGTGGTAGACATTACAAATGTCTTTTACCATCTAAGTTAGTTAATACTCAGAGGAAGTACGTAAAATAACACATGTACTCAATTCACGTTGGTTTTCGAGTCAAGGAGCATACAAACTTTATGCGAGTCACAGTATTCTTACAATAAATTTCTTACAACATTAAAACAGTAAGAATTGATAGACTTGGTTTTGAGTTTGAATCGATTGATTTCCTTGTGAGAATTATGTCGAATTGAGAGGTTCTGAAGGAGATATAACAAACATAAAGGAGTACAAAATTACAACAGTAAGAATTGATAGGCTTGGTTTTGAGCATTTTCACAAATTTCTATCGAGTGATTGATTTATATCGAATTAAGGGGTTAGAAAGTGGATTGACTAACCTGAAGCACGAAGATGCAGAATCCATGTGGGCGGTGATTGCGATGTTCCACGGTGGTGGCGTAGAGAGTGTTGCAAGCCAAGCACTTCCAATTTTTTTATTTTTGCCATTTTTTCTCGAGTAATAGTTCTGTAGTTTATGTATCTCCCCAATTCAAACCAATTTATAGGGGAGGCCTAGGGCTATAAACGAGTCGAGCTTTATAATGTTCTGGTTTGTTCATCAAAATTTTGAAACGAATCCGAAGCCGCTAGATTTGTTTAAAAATTTGATGAACGAACCAGAGTTAAAAGTTTGTGGGTATTCAAGGTTATATGTTCGCGAGTCTAAGCGAGCCGATTACTGGCAAGTTTAAGTTTGGCTCATTTACTAAACGAGTCTAAAATTGAGGCTCAGATTCGGTTCGTTTAGTACTCGAATCGAACTCGAATGAGCTTTTTCCGAGTTGAGTTTTGAACAATTCAAGAACGACTCGGTTCATTTGTTGCCTTAGGAGGGAGTGTCTTTTTGCTCAATTATAGTCTAGTTTTTTTTTTTACCAAGTATTGTTTTATCATTTTATAATTTCTTGCGTAGTTTTTCGTCGAAGTTTTTTTTGTATTAACCACCTGTCTCAATGAGTGGAATTAAAAATATTGAATCAAAATTGAAAAATTCAAATAAAATGATAGCAAAACAAAAAAAGTCTGTTGTTTCCAATTTTTATTGGTCTCTAGTTAACTCTTTGGCCCTGTTTATTTGGTGGGATTTGGGGGTGGGATGAACTGGGACTTAAAATCCCATGTTTGTTTCCCTTATTTTGGATACAAGATATAAAATACCATGGGGGGTTGGGATTTGGGTGGAATATTGATTTTCCAATGGTTAAAATAACAAAAAGTGCTTTCCAATGGCTATTTCCCATTGAACACAAACACGGGATATAAATTTTCACCATCCATTGATATCCCAAAGATTTCATATCCCACCCATATCCTTAGAGATTTCATATCTGATCCATTTATCTCTAATTAAACAAACGAGGCCTTATATATATATATATATATATATATATATATATATATATATATGATCAACTTCTAATGAGGGATCCCTCATTTTAAATAAAATGAGAACCTCATGCTTCCCGACCAAATTTTGACGATCCGAACCGTTAGATGTGTTTTTAAGGTCTATGGCGAGGATTCGTCCAAAAAAAGTACCTGTAAGGGCTTCATCAGATCATTTTTTGTTAAAAACGCTATATATAACGTTTTTAACAAAAAATTTACATAAACATATTTTATCCAAAAACGGTTCGGATCAAGCCTTTCCGGGTTTGTTTTTTTTTTACTAATCCTCGCGTTAGACCTTAAAAACATGTTTAAACATATCTAACGGTTCAGTTCGTTGAAATTAAATCCCAAACAAGAAATCCCGCACCATAGAAAGTAAGGGAGCCCTTATTGGATATTTGTTGTGTATATATATATATATATACACAAAATCCGGTTCTGGTCAGGACACCCGGATATAAGTTAGGTGCAGACGTTTACTCTGAGCCGTTGGATCTGATCATTAAGAAGGAACACGCGGGGGTCAAAATGGCACGGGTCCGGGTAAAATTGCCTCGCGGGTCACCGGAACACTATACGGGTCATTTGCCTTCCATTTTGAAACATCAAAAACGAAGAGAGAGAGAGAGAGAGAGAGAGAGAGAGAGAGAGAGTGGCGATTGAACGAAGAGAGAAAGAGAGACATCGCGATTGATATCACAAGAAATCGAGGCCGATCGAAGAACTAATAGAAGTATCAAGCAAAAGAACAACAACAAATCAGCAACACCAGGTTCGAAACTCTCTCTCTCTCTCTCTCGTTTTTTGGGTTCGAACAGATCTAGGGTTCGAAACCCTTTTTCTGGTTCAAAATGGAACAAAGCTCCATGTTTTTGTTTGAAATCTCTTGTTTCTGTACTTGTCTAGGGTTTGTTGGTCATATATTCTGGAAATTTGAATTCACAAACATGTAGTGTTTTATCTGTTGAGTGCTTAAGGAATCGATCTATTGACTTCATCCCTATTAGCCCAAAAAAAATGTTAGAACTACTATGTTCCATCCCATTCATCACAAACCTGTAGTGTTTTATCTGTATTTTTGTTAAGTTGGTTTCTACCTTTACTTGTTAAAAATCCATGTCCCTTGATGCATGTTCATTTATGGAGAACAAGCATTCGTTGCCTTGGGGAAATAGTAGGCTAATCTTCGTGAAGGGTAAAAAGCATTCATTGCACTATTGGATTGCATTCATATTCTTGTTTATGCTTTCTTTGGTCCTAATAATTTTTTGCAATGTTATGTTTTGTAGTTTTTTATTGATTGGAATATGGATGTATTAGCTTCCGATGATGATGGATTGGCTTCGGGTGATTTCTTCCCACAAACAATCTCTATGGAAATTGAACAACCAAGGTACGAATCTCTACCGAGCAACCACGGTTCTAATGTAAAAATTTAGTCTTGCTTTTAACTTAGTTTTACTGTTGTGTTTATGTTTTATAGAATGGAGAGTTTGGAAGATATAGAATTTGTATCACCGTCACCATTTCAACTGTGTCAATCATCCGCTAATTCTTCCCAAATACTTTATACTCCACAAGTTAAAAATTGCTTGATACCGAAAGTTAGACAACATTTTGACAATTTAGAGGATGTTCAAAAGTTTTACAATGAGTATGCTAGAGAATCTGGGTTTGGTACGCAAAAAAATTCTAGCAAAAGGAATAAGGAACAGGAAATCATTAGGAAGGAGTTCATTTGTGGCAAAGAAGGGGTCAGAAAGCTACTGTAAAAAGTTCCCAACCTTTACGAAAATGGGGGGAAACTAGAGAAGGTTGTGGTGCAAAACTGGTTGTTGTCAAAGACTCGACAGGGGCGGGGTTTGTTGTGAAGCAATTTATTGAGGGTCATACCCACCCGTTTACGACCCCAAGGAGGGTCCATTTGCTACACTCTCATCGTGATGTGTCAATTGCAAAGAGAGCTTTAACCCAACAACTAGTTGCTGCTAATGTGCCAACCCACCAACAAATGATTATTTTAGAAATGGAAGCAGGTGGTTTTGAAAATGTTGGATGTTTACAAAGAGATCTATATAATGTTCAAAGGGATAATCGGAAAATGTTTGCCGGATTTGATGCCATGAACTTGTTTGAGCATTTTGAAAGCAAGAAAAAAAAGAATCTAAGTTTCATATTTTCGTTTAAGAAAGATAGTAACGGGCATATGGTTAATTGTTTTTGGGCTGATGCAGCATGTGTAAAGTTGTATGAGTATTTTGGAGACGTGGTGATTTTCGATACAACTTACAAAACAAACCGATATGCTTTGATCTTTGCACCTATACTTGGGATTAATCACCACGGCCAGACAACTATATTTGGGTGTGCATTCTTAACTAAAGAAAAGGTTGAATATGTTGAGTGGCTTTTAGGGAATGGTTGAAAGTTATGCCAGGAGGTCATCCTAAAATGATCATAACTGATCAGGATCCGGCCATGGGAAAAGCAATTGCCAATATTTTCCCAAATACACATCACAGATATTGCATTTGGCACATTGTCAGTAAGTTTTCTGAAAAAATAGGTGCGATATCCTATAGGGATCATTATGAGGAGTTCAAAAATTGTATCTGGAAGTCCGATACTCCTGAAGAGTTTGAAGCAAAATGGGTAAATGTTCTAGAAAAAGCTGAGTTGTCCAACAATGAGTGGTTAAATGCCATGTACTTGAAGCGTGCTAGATGGGTTCCCGCATATATGAAAGACATGTTTTCTGCTGGCATGACCAGTAACCAAAGAGCTGAAAGTGAACATTCAAGAGGTATTGTTCAAGCAATAATTCTATGTTGGAATTTGTGATGCGGTTTAATAGAGCACTTGCACATATACGGCATAATGAACTGGATTTGGATCACAAAGATATGAATGAGAAGCCACTTTTGAAAACCGCGTATGTGATGGAGTCCACAATGAGCGAAATATATACGCGGAATGTTTTTTACAAGTTCCAAGATGAACTCTTCCAAAGTTCCGCGTATTCGTTGACGATGAAACATGAGGATGAACAACGTTGTGTGTACCATGTTCAAAGGGTAAATGTTGTTGGTTCGAAGGGTCGGGAGGTATCGGTGGACAAGTCATCAAACTTTGTTACTTGTACTTGTATGAAGTTTGAAGTTGAAGGAATTCCATGTCGGCACATATTGAAGTACTTCACTAGACATGATGTTATGGAACTACCTGAAGAATACATCTTGCGGAGGTGGACTAAGTCAGCAAAAGCTAGCAGACTTAGAGATGGCCAGGTTGTGGGGGGAAAGGAAATTGTGACCGAAATTTGTTAGTGACACGAAATAGGCTCCACCAACATGCATCTCATGTAATTGATGATGCACTAGTAACCGAAGATGGTGTTGAAATTATGGATGAAGTTTTCAAATATGCTGAAAAGAGGCACGCAGAGAAGAAGCGTGTAAGAGAAGAGGGCGAAGGGAGAGCTATCAAAGTGCCTATTCCTGTTGCAAGGGAAATTCATTTGAAAGAACCACGAAAATGTAAGACAAAGGGTAGTGGTAAAAGACTTAAGGGTGGAAAAGAGAAATCTATGAAGAAGGGTAGGCGTTGTATTGGATGTGGGTTAAAGAATCAATCTCATGATAAAAGGAATTGTTTGAAACTTCTAATCAAGTACGTGTACGCATCTAAATATGCTCATTTAATTTCGAAATTTGTTAATTTTTTATTGAATGTTAATTGTTGTAATTTTGTCTTAGGTCTTCACAAGGTAGTATGTTGAACGATGACAACGATGAGAAGAACGATGACGATGAGTACGAAGATGATGGTAAGTGTTTGTACTTAAAAAAAAAATTGTGAACTGGTGATGTGGTTTTTTTTGTTTAATCTGAGTGTGGAGTTTATTGAATCGGAGTCTTTTATTATGAAACAGTTTGATCGGCCTGGTGCTATTGGTTGGTGAAGGCTGAATTGGTTCCCAATGCTGTTTCAATTGGTTGGTGAAGGCTGATTGGGCTGTTGCTGCTATGAAAGACATGTTTGGTTTTCAATTGGTTGTTGCTGCTGTTTCAATCATGTCTTTTATTATGAAAATTGGTTGCTGCTGCGGTGGACAATTGTTTGGTTTCAAAATTGTATGACTGGAGTTGAGTAATTGTTGGTTGTTTATGATTGTTGGTGTTGGCTTGTAAAACTGCTTGTAAAACTTCTTCACTGGTTGTATGCATATCACATTGAAATGTTCAAGTCTTTCATTTTACCCCTCATTGAATTTCCAACAGCAACTCATTTTAATTTGTCCATCTTCGAATACACTAACAACACAAGTCCCATGTCTGAAAAGCAAAAGGTCAAAGAGAACATAAAATCACAGCTTCCATTAAGAACATAAGTTACAAAACATAAGTTCCCAAGTTCAGTGTTATTCCCACATATCACACATATAATCATCATTCGGAATCGAATACATATGCCATTATAATACAAGTTACTAAACCTAAAAAGAAAATTACAATAGGGCCTAAACATCGACTATTGGCCTCGCGCTCCGAAGTAGATGCAGCAACACTAGGTTGATGCTGGGTTCGGCCATAGTATCTATCTTCATGATATTTGCACAACGCTTCTTCGACTTCGGCAAACGAACTGTACCTTTTGTGATCGTTGTCTGGATATCCATTAACCTGAGCTTTAGCTTCCTCCCAACTTGTATAAATCCCTGGCTTACAGCAAACGAATACCACCCATTAGGGCATTACTGTGGAAAATAACAGTTAATCAAAGTCTTCCAAGTTATATAATTAGGAAAGTTCATAAAATAACTGGTTTTCTAATAACACCACAAACTTATGTTATCGATGTGTCAAAATCTGTTCGAACTAGGTTTCATAACTTAGCACCCTCAACTGCATTTTTGGAATGAAATATGCATACCACTGTGGACTTAATTACCAAAAAAAATCCAGGAAAATACATTGCATAGCCCGTTGGGAGCGCATGCCGTGTCATGCCTTTCATAGATCATAGCAAGCACATGTCGTGGCATGCCTTGCCTTGTGTAGCAACTTATCACACCCTAGTGTTAGTATTACAACCTAGCTAGGTTTCTAGTGTCTTCACCACTTTGTTGCTAGCTACCTAAGAATGTGCAAACATGTAATCAAAAGAATTAAGCTGACAAAGAGCACAAATTAAGTGAACGGTAACAACGACAAGCTAAATATCGAATTAAGCTGACAAACAGTACACTTGGTGCTACAAATTTCATCAGCATTCACTCTTTATTTAACAATAATCCAATACTGGGTAAAAAAATCGCAACTTCACCAACGGAATTAGCCAATCTCGAGCACAAAATCGAAAACAGAATCAATCCCAGCAAACCCAACTAATAGATGGTAACAAACTCCCAATTTCCCAACTCAAATTTATGCCACCAATTCAACAACAAAAAAGTCCACCTTGACAAGCTACAGTACAAATTAAGGTGAAAAACAGTAACACGTTTAATTTTCTCCACCATTAATTTCTTGAACAAAAATTCAAGCTTTCAAACCCTAGATCTGTTAAATGCCATGTACCCTAGCATAGTTGATGTCCGATACACACAATCTCAAGCATAAAAACAAAAATAAAACTAATCCCAGAAAAAGGGTTTCGAAACCCTAGAATAGTTGGAGTTTCAAACCCTAGATCTGTTCGAACCCAAAAAACGAGAGAGAGAGAGAGAGAGAGAGAGATTCGAACCTGGTGTTGCTGATTTGTTGTTGTTCTTTTGTTTGATACCTCGATTAGTTCTTCAATCGGGTTCGATATCTTGTGATGTCAATCGCGATGTCTCTCTCTCTTTTCGTTTCTGATGTTTCAAAATGGAAGGCAAATGACTCGTATAGTGGTCTGGTGACCCGTGAGGCAATTTTACCCAGACCCATGCCATTTTGACCCGCGTGTTCATTCCTTAACGATCAGAGCTGTTGGATCTCATCCGACGGTTGAGATTAAACGTCCGCACCTAACTTATATCCGGATGTCCTGACCGGAACCGGATTGTGTATATATATATAGACGGCAAGCTTTTAAAAATTGTTTTTGGGTGTTTTGAAGTTTTTAAAAATTGTTTTTGCAAAATCCGAACCGTCCAATGTGTTTAAAACGTGTTTTTAACGGTCACCGTGAGAAATCATAAAAAAAATATTGGGAAGACCTTGATTTGAGCAGTTTTTCACAAAAACTATATATGTACAGTTTTGTAAAAAACTGTTTGGATCAAGCCCTTTCCGGTATTTTTTTTATAATTTCTCGCGGGGGCCCTTAAAAACATATTTTAAACGCATTGGATAATTCGGCTCATAAAAAAAATTACCGGGAATGTGGAGGTCCGGAGTATATATATATATAACCATGATCTAATGTGGTCTCCCTCACGGAAATTCTGTGAGAACCTCATGGATCGGGGTCGAATCTCGACGACCGGAACCGCTCAATGTGTTTAAAACGTGTTTTTAAGGAGTCACTGCAAGGAATCACCAAAAAAAAAAAAAAAACGGAAGGGCTTCATTCGAGCTTTTTTCGATAAACTGTATATGTACAGTTATTATGAAAAACTGCTTGGATGAAGCCCTTTCGAGTTTTTTTTTTTTTTTTGGCAACTTCTCGCGTTGGCCTTGGAAATCATGTTTTAAACACATTGAGCGGTTCAGATCGTCAAAATTTAGTCCGGAAAATCAAAGAAGGGGTGGTCCTCACGGAGGAGATCCGTGAGAGAGTCCTTAGGAAATCCTAATTTTTTTTATTTTTTTTTTTACCCCGATCCATGCTTCTTCCTTTATTTGTGTTTAGTGATTTTTTGATTCTTCAGAGACGAAATGGAAAAATGTTAATTTTTTTTTTTCAACGTCAATGGAATTCAGGTATACCCAATTGGAAAAAAAAATTTACATACGGTATAAGCCTAGCTTCCTAACCTAGAAAAAGCCCATTCAAAGCATCTCCAGCCTTGACCCATGATTGGGGTCAAAATTATGGTTCCGATCGTCGAAATCATGATTGTTTTTATTTTATTTTTGACAGGCCAAAACGCTGTCGTGTAAATGTGTTGTTTTTTTGTTGTGGGGGTAACATTTTTGTGTATGAAATAATGCCACATATGCATTTTTCGTTATCCACATTTGAATTTTCCGTCCAAGAATTAACAGAAACATTTAACTTCGTTTCAAAGTGTATAGGTAAAATCTAAATTAAAAATTTTATAAGAATGAAAGTGAAACCAAACTAATTTTGCAAGGACTCAAGTAGTAGACAAATCTTTTTTTTTTTGGAATTCATATTAGGAGTATTATTTATACCGTCTCGTCTCCACGCGTCCAACCCGATCCCTTCCTCTGCACCCACCCAACCAAACGGTCTCTGTCCTTGCTGGTACGCCTCTGTCTCTCTCTCTCTCTCTCTCTCTCTCTCTCTCTCTCTCTCATACACACACAAACAAACACACACTCGCACTCCTGGTAATCCTAGCCGTGGACAGGATTAAGCAGGTCGATGTGGATTCCTTAAAGCATCTCCGTCCCCTACTTTTTTTTCTTTACTCAGAACCCTAAATATGGGATGGGTTTTTTGTAGTCCCAAACTGTAAATTGGGTTTTTTATTTTTTTAAGTGGGTTGAGTTTTAGAAATCTGCAGAACAATATCAATTGGGTTTCAGACCTCTCTGTCATACATGTAGTAGTTTAGAATATGGAAGAATGCAATTGTCTAATTTTTTCTAGAGAGCCATCTTCGACAATACTTTTATGTTATTTTTTTTTTTTTGTAAGTACTGTACTTTTATAAAGCTCCAACCAAACAAAAAGAATCGAATAGCCCTGGCATAACTACAAACCAACATTTTGATCTTACAAGGCCAGACTATGCAAAACAAGAAAACAAAGCAACCCTATACATGAAACTACAATTAACAGTCTCATATATGAAGACTAGATTTCTCTGGGAGTCCCAAGTAGCACACAGTTACCTGCTCCCCATAGAAGCCTTCATCCTTTTAGTTGAACACAAAAATGGCCTGGTAGGGTTGATAGTTGACTGGGCCACTTGATTAATTGGGGTTGCCTTTTGCTGAAACACTTTGTAGTTCCTTTCCCTCCGTAACAAATATACAGTAGCAGCCAAGGACCCCTTCCTAACCTTGCACCTAAACCCCTCTCCTTGTACATGTTGAATAAACCATTCCCTAACATCCGACAGATGATAGAGACCCCCTGCACTAGAAGACATTCTCCAAACTTCTTGCCATACAATTCTGGAAAAAGTGAAATAAAAAAAGAGGTGTTGATGAGATTCATTTGCAAGCCCACTCAGAGAAGGAAGTGGGATCCCTATAGTGAGGGGACCTTGCTATAAGCTGCAGCGCCCCAAAAACGGGGTTGTTTGGGTCAATTTTAGGCAGCCTCACTTCATCCTTTTACTTGTCTCTCTCGCGTAGAGTAGGGATGGTTGTGTGGGGCATACTTCAGGAACAGGATCCCACACAAATAATCTAAGCTATTCACTAATTTTGAAATAATTATTCGAAAGGCCTTGTTAAAAAAGCAGCTTAGTTGGATAAATATAAGTAATTGATCGAATCTTTCAATTTTTCATTCAGAATTTAGAATCCTGAATACAAAATGGATATTAAAGAAAAGTTACATAATTGTGTTTTGGTATTCCCGTAATCTGAACCACACATATTGTAGAGTTTGTTGAGAAGAGCATTTATTAAAAAAATTATCTTGATTGGACGTCATTAGGTATCAAATGCAATTACAAATTAAAAAAATTGAACTGAATCAATACCAACTGATGTAAAATTGAATGAAAAATTGAAAGATTCAATCAATTACTTGTATGTATCCAATTGAGTTTTTTTTAAAAAAATTCCTTTCAATTAATTATTTTAAAATTAGTGAACAGCTAGAATTTTTTGTATGGGATCCCCAAGTAGACCTCACACAACCATACCTACCCTACTGCGAGAGAGAAGAGTAAAAGGCTGAAGTGGTACTGCTTAAAATTGGCCCATACGAACCTGTTTTTGGGGCGCTAGAGCTTACGGCGAGGTCCCCTCATCACAGGGAACCTGCTTCCCACAGAGAACATGTTGCATCAACAGTCATTTCCCAAGGCAAGTGTATCCTTTGTACTCAATCTCTATTGAAAGGCCAACCACAAAATAAAAGCCCATCTTGGGACATTCTTCTTGAACCAAATAATATTTGTCCACATTTGCACAGGAAATTTGCTTCTAATAACTTCCCAGGCAGAATACTCGCCATTCGAGCTAGGTATCCATATCACTGAATAATACCAAACTTAAAAAATTTTCACTACCGTGAAAAATTATAGTGAACTTCTTTACAAATATTTCCAAGCACAAGCACGAAATTAGGTTATTCTACACATTAAAGTGTAATTTGTGAAGATTATTAGGAAACTCAAGGTAGTCGGGGACTCCGGGTGAAAGTATCAAAAATGGGGGTGATAATAAAATATCAAGAAACTAGGGTGGGGCACGGAACCCCCTAGTCCCTTGGTGGATCTGCCTCTGCACGTACGTGCACATTTGGGCATGTATGGATAAACATAGGCTTCAAAATCTTTGATTTCAAGTATGTGCATTCATATTTGGGATCAAAATGATGGTTTTTAAACCAAAGATTTGGAACAAGGCCATAACTAGCAAAGGATGGGAAATGTGTCCCTAATCCAAATCTTGGTTTTGCTACTACAAACTGAAAGTTAAATTCTAGTTGTTTATTGACTGGATAGGTATTGGGTAAAGGATGAAATAAGGTTATGTTAAACTATGTTTTTGTATGACTTCTGTTTTCATGGCCACCGCCACCGCCGTTTTGACACATAGCTGGTGACATATTGCAGATGGTTATGCATATAGGTTTGAAGAAAAGACTTTTGCTTTTCGTTCGTTGTTTCTGGGTTTCAATGTCTTTGTTCTTGGTGCAGATTGTTTTCGAGAGCTCAGAATGTCTGGTGAAGAGGAAGAAAATGCTGCTGAATTGAAAATCGGAGATGGTAATTGCTGTCTCTCTTTTGCAACAGTAAATGTGGTGCTTCTTTGTGCATTTCTGGCCTTGGTTTTAAACGGGATATGATGGCCCTGTTTGGTTTAGAGTTTTGTTTTAGTTTTGGTTTTGTTGACATCATCATTTCCCTCATTTCTCTCTCTATCTCTCTCCACTCATTACACCTGCTTACATCATCAAAACTAAACTAAACTACAAACCAAACACAGCCGATGTGTCTTTGTTTGTCCTATATCAAACCCGAGAACTGGTCTGATTTTCAAATTACATATCCAGACAATTTGAGTTTCACTCAATCAGTTGAAACTGAATCTATGAAGATGCCTTATAGAGGGTTAATGGTAATTCAAGACTTGATGGTGTTCATTTATTATTTTGGATCCAAAATTGATTATCTTCCCTGTTTATTAAGGGCTTTTACATTTGTTTATGAGAATGCACTTTGATGGTGTTCATATGCAAAACAACCTTAATCACATGCTTATTATCATCTTCAAGAAACTCAAAATCCATACATTAAAGAAATTGAAACTGATGCAGAATATTTAGTTCTTGTTTGTAGTTATATCATTCTAGTACTTGAAAGAAACCCAATCCCTCCTTCAGTTCTCAGCCATAGAAGCTGCCTCTGATGCAAAGCCTTTGTGGAAAATAGAGGCAGTTTGAATTAAGATGCTAGTGATTAAATACTGAATCTACATTTGAAGTTGGGAATAATGTGTTACGTGCGGTTCGTAAGAACGTAGAATTGATTTGCCTTTTTGATTGTGTTCTCTTGCAATCCCCTCTCTTGTTACACATAAGGTGAACATCAGTTGTATTGCCTAATTGTGCCATAAGCTGAAGCATGCATTTTACTTAATCTGCTAAACTTGATTGATTGGTTAAAGCTGTTTTGGAAGGCCCAGGTCTTCCTCATCCTTATCCTTACCGCAAAAAACACTTTTTTTTATGACCATGTCATTTTTCTGTGGTATTGACTTCATTCTTTATCGCTTTGAAGTTAAAGAGAAACTGCTCACTTCATACTTGCTCTAAAACCCTAGACATATATGTTTATGGATTTATTTTTGAGGAAGTTACAATCGAAGAAATTCATAGGTCATTTAACAGCTATCAGTTTGTAGACACGCTAGATATAAAGATCATAACCATGGCCCCCAAAAAAAACTCTTGGTCTTCCCATAGGGGATTCTCATGGCAAAAAATAGTCAAAGATAGGCAAGGGTGAGGGAAAGGTCCAAATAGATTTTTTGTGCAAAAGGTCTTGGTAAATTTGAATTCACTTGTCATAGCGTTCTGTAAACCAAAGAATGTCAATTTTTCCTATTTCTGTTAGGTGTTACTGCTACCTGTTCTGCTAAACAATTGCACTTTGATAAGTGTTTTATTGGTTTCTGTAGTCGTTGAAGTGGGTTATCTATTGGTTGAGCAATTATTCCTCTATCTCTTGCTCGCTTCGATCGGACACTGACAGCTTAGAAAACAATGATGGGTCGCCAACAAAGCCCTTAAATGACTGCTCAGAAGGCCTAACTATTTTTTCCCTAATTTGTCGCTAGTCCCTCTCTAATAAAAGATTGTTTCGAGTTTTAAGTAATGATAGAACCTTGTGTCCTGTTTCCTCACACTTCAGACTAGTCGGACTTACCAATTAATCGCTTTGTGACTTAGTATTTCTAATCTTATCGATAAAGGGTACGATATATAGTGGAAGAAATATGCAATATTGCTTTTGGATTCAGAGCCCGACATTCCTTCATACATATAAGGGTGATGGGGTGTTGGCTAATCTTTTGTAGAAGTATTATTGGTTGCATTTTAGGAAGAGGGGGAAACAACTTTAAAATATGGTTGTTAGGATTCAATTCCGTTGGAGGTTGGATGTATTTTCCTACAAAAGAAGAAAATGTGTCAAAAGGGGAGGATTAGGGAACAAAAGGAAAAGGTTTGTGTTGAAGAGCAGAAGCAAAATATCCAATAGGAATCTGTAAAACTTTATGGAATTAATAAATTCTTTGCATAAAAACTTGGTAAAAACTTGGTACGAGAATTCTTTGTGTATATTCTCTATGTTGATCCCACCTTATAATTCACCGCATGGAACACACGGTGCCTGGTTGAAATATGCAAATATGTATCTTCGGAGTTTGACTACAACTGCGCGTAAGAATTTGGCTTTTAACATTAGCTTACTTCATTTCTCAGAATTCTTAAAGGCCAAGTGTCTAATGAATTGCGAAGTTGCCTTAATTCTTGAGCATAAGTATGAGCAGCTTCAACAGATGGCTGATGATCCCATGAACCAAGTTTCACAGTGAGTAATAGTTTGTACTCTTGCATCTCTCATTTTTCATTTTCCAGTCAAATTGCACAGCATATATCTGTGTTACACGGCTTTTTGCTATTTGTTGCAACCATGTGGTTGTCCCCTTGGTACTGATTGTATTTGTTAGTTGAGCTCTAGCTGGTCAATTACCCCCGATCGCAATAGTTAAGGGCATAACAAAATTTGTTGAAACTCAATGGTCCTTGGGTCCTGGGTCGAGTGCTGCTTTGGACTTTGATGGCTAGATCTTAGTGGCAGAATCCTTCTAAAATGGGTGCGCTCCCTAGTCAGGAGATCTCGATTGGAGTTCAGGAGATCTCGATTGGAGTTCGCTCCCATCTAGATAGAACCCTTTCCGAAATAGGATGGGAGCTTCCACTTCTCTTTGTAAATACATGCAAGAAAGAAGAAAAGGAAAAAGGAAGTAAGAAGTTTTGTATTCTACTACTTATCTACGTGGTTAGTCTATATAATTGGCGTTTATATACACAAGGACGAACGCAGGAGTTTAATATTGGGTGGGCGAATATAATTTTTTTTTATCACATATAAAAGTTGTTGAGTTTGGACTTGTACAATGGTTTACGCAAACATACAATCTAAAGAAGCACATTCTTGCCTTTTATAGCCATGCACCTCCTCAATTACATGGCTAGGATCATTTTCATCCAATGGCTCACATGCTCCTTCTGGAATCCTCCTAGAATATATGTTCCCTTCTTCGTATCTCTACAATAATTCAGACTCTTCACACAAGTTTAGCATTTAGTGGAGTTTTCTACAATCTTCTAGAATATACCATAATCCTCTAGAACCCTTCGGAATTCTTAGTCAACTCTCTAGAAAGATCTAGAACATTTTTCATAATTTTAGACCATTCTAAATTTGTCTTAGATTATTCTACAATCTTCTAAATATTTTCCACCGTTCTAGAATACTTTGTAACACTCTTAAACCTTCTAGACTTTTCTAGGGTTCTCTAGTTATTATGGAGGATTTTAGATGTATGGAAAGTCAAGTTCATATTTCAAAAATCGTACTAAAAAATTATCATAGATAATTATTAAAGAGGACACTTATTGAACTTTTTAGATAACTTTGGGCAGACAGACTTGTGTAATTTTAGCGTTCGTTAAAAAAAAAACTACTAAGATTTTGGAAAATTTTGAAATTTGGGTAGGGCGGTCGCCCAGGCTCAGTTGCACCTCAGTCTGTCCTTGTATATACATGCTCCCTTTGCAACTATAAAACATACGTACAATACATATAAATATGTATGAATTTATTCATATATACTTTCTCTGTCCCTAAGAGTTTATCTTACTTTTCTTTTTTTGTTGTCCCAAAAATATAGGGCCAATTTAAAATTTTCAACAAAAGGTTGGTAAATTCCATTTCTACCCTTGAGATGCTTCTAACAATCAAAACAATGAGACCAAAGAAGAGTAATTTAAAATTTTAAAGTTTAAAGTGCGCTCTAAAATTTTGAAAAAGCTCTCTGATTACATTGGCGGCAAGATTTTCCGCTTTCCGGAGAACAATTAAATTCAGAACTTGATTAACTCCTATTTTATTAGAGTCAACTAATGGAGGGCAAATTGAAAAAGTTTCAAGTTTTGGGTACCATTGTGTATTGTACATAAAATGTTGAATTTTAGAAGTAGGACAAAAATTGCCACTCCTAGCCTAGGGAGCTTCTCCATACCCTCTATGCCTTCCTGCTCCCACTCCGTGCAACTAAGGGCTATAGATAAGTACAACATTTAGTGCAGGAACTGTTAGATTCCCAGATCTAGCATATCAATTTAGGCTTAAGAGTTCTATGCAGCGTGACTGGAGTTCTTGTGCCTAGACTATTTATGCATCTTTCTAGGATACCTGAGCATGCTAATGGTAATGTCATGTTATCTTTTTACGTTCACAATCTACGAGAAACCCTTGCGAAGTTTCTAGTCATAGCTTCTGTTGGTGACCCATGATATTTAAGTTCATCGACATTGTTTCGTTTTATTTGTTGCTAGTTGTTTTATTGTATAATTCCCGTCGTCTTGTCTTATATGGCAGATACTGGGTTGATCTCTCATATGTATTCCAGTTCTATGAGATCAATCCTTCATACTAGTGAAGAAAATATTCACCGCCTCGTTTTCCCATTGTCCTTGGCATTTTAAAATGTTAGCTTATGTCCTTTATCAAACTGTCGTGGTATTTTTGTGTATGTTGATTATGTTGTTGTAATGCCAAGAGAAAACTATCTTATTCAGATTGGTTCTAAGGATGAGGTCACAATATGCTGGTACTTACGGAAGTATTGAACTAATGTTTGGATTGGGTCGTTAAGCTTGTGTTTTTGTTTTTGTGTTTATTTTGGATTTGGTTGAGAATTTTAGATACATGAATCAATCTAGCCGCAGAATCTGTAAACATAAGGAAGATTGTCAAACAAGTATGACTGTATGAGACTGAAAATGCCGGTTCATTCTACCAGTCTTCCCGGCAAATATACTTACTTTTGGTGATCTTTTTTTCTCAGAGTATTTGAAAAGTCACTTCAGTATGTGAAGCGCTTTAGCCGCTACAAGAATCCAGATGCCGTCAGACAAGCTCGAGAGTATCCTTTTGTTACCTTTGTGCATGAAGAAATGATGTTTTCTGTTTTGTATTCTTGTGTAGCTTTCATTTCTTTTTATGTATTATTATTTGAAGGTTTTAAATTTGTCTATCGCTGATCGGTTGATCCTGGTGTTAGGAAGAGTGATATAGTTATCGTAGATAGTAGCACCAAGGGAAACCAAAAGTGAATTTAGAGGCGTTAGTTTGAAAAGACCTAGGTTTCTTGGATATCACGGAACACGATGCCCTCAACATAACTCAATGGAGACAACAGATTCATGGAGCAACCCCAATTGATTGGAACTTGAGGCTCGGTTCGATTTGGTTTGGTTAAATGTTTTAAATTTGAATTTTTTGCCTATGGGACCAGCAGTTTTAGCCTTAACCAATGTTCAGAATCCTTAGTAGATACCAGTTGGCTGAATTTGAGGTACTTGCCCAATCACCTCATCATCTGAACATTTCTTATCAAAAGAAGAAAAGAATTAGAAACCCTTAAGACCTATGAATCTCACTTTACTTTTATGATGCAGCTCTGTGTCCTTGGAAATCTATGCCCTGACACTGTGGAGGAAGCTATTGCTATGGTTCCATCGATGAAGGTAGTTTTATAGCTATGAGACTTGCAGATTTCAGCATGGACTATGTTGTTGCTTTTACTTTATGATTCAGTGAAATAGCAGTATATTGATTTACCTGTAGGCTGTAGCTGACATTGTACACTTCCATAAGTTCCATGCGTGTACAAGCTTTTAAATGGAAAATGTTAACAGTAAATTACGTAACATAGACAAACACATGTCAGCAATGAGATTAGAGGAGGGCCACTTCTCATTTTTCCTCATTATCAGTAGTAGATTCAGGGATGACCTCTTAACAAATTCCGTTGGACCTTGGTAAAGTTGGTAAAATTTTCTCTTTCCTTCGTCTTCAAGGACTAGAATATAAAGATTAATTAAGTTTTTACATATAATCACTATATGTGCGTTGTAATTCCCAACTAGTTATACCGCAGTTAATCTTCAACGACTTTTGTTGAGCCATTTCAGTAAATGGTGGTGCATGTTTTTTATTCCTCTCTCTTTTCCCATAGATAGCGTTGGTGGTTAGTAATTACAGTAGTAATTGGATTACAACGCAGGACGACCTTAGCTCCATCTACTCGAACCTAAGACCTCTCACCTGGGCACTTAGAACTCCCTCCCATGCCGCCTGACAAATTCCTGTTGGCTATGGTGCTCCATGTTTACTTGGTTGAAAACTAATAAATAAGCTGGTTAAGGGTAATTGCTTGTAAGTACTGCCAAGAACTAATGGGCTTTATATATGTTCATAACCTTCCACTTTTGACAGTGTGCTTGGGTCACCATCTAGTTGGTTTCAAACATTTGACATATGGGCTCATTTACTTCACTATCACTGATTACTTATGTTGGTGCATATTTAATTTCTTAAGCAATTTTTTCTGGAAATTTTGTTAAATTAGATATCAATAACTTTAGTTGACAAAATTCCACCCAAAAAAGAAATCTGGATATATTCAGTAATATTATGATGCGTCTGCATAAGGTTATTTTCTGTCTCTTGCTTTTTCTGCTTTGTATTAGTTTAGCTATTCTGTAATGAAAGTTGCTTTAAAAAATGCTTCCATCTAAATTGAGAACCCAGAGGTGGACCGAGAAATCTTCAGCTTCATTACAATGGGCACAACATGCATATTTAGCACGTTCACATGGTCTGTTTGCCTCATTTCTTAACACCTTAAGATGTAATCTTGAGATCTCCACTTGGCATGACTTCTGGAGTTTATTTGGCACGATGTCTTCTGGGACTATGAATCTCGATGAACGTTTTGTTGATTGATCTTTATTTGTTTTTGCAGAGCAGAGGACGCGCGCTTGATGAGGAGGCTATTGAGAAAATGTTGAATGACCTTTCTATGATAAAGAAGTTCGATTGATGCCATTTTTGTTTTTCAGTGGATCTACATTGTGTGCAAGAAATCGCTGTCTAAATTTCTAGTAGGCTATAAAAGTTATGGCCACTTCCTTTGAAATAGCATGTCTGAAAACATGTCCCATTGATGTAGAGGTGTCAAACGTGCGTGCCGTGCCATTCAACTTCCGTGCCAACCGTGCTTCGTGTCGTGCCGTGCCTATTTACTTGATCGTGTCATGGCGTGTCATGCCAACCGTGCTACGTGCCGTGCCGTGCCCATTTACTTCATCGTGCCATGGTGTGCTACATGCCGTGTCGTGATGTGCCGTTGACTTACTCGTGTTGTGCCGTGTCGTTCCTTTTTTTTTATTGTGTCGTGCCGTGCCTTTTTGTCGTGTCATGCCGTGCCTTTTTGTCGTGTCGTGTCGTGCTGTGCCGTGCGTTTTTTTAGTCGTGCCGTGCGTTTTTTTAGTCGTGTTGTGCCGACGCCGTGCCTTCTTATCGTGTTACTAGGGATTGCCCATGCCTAAAGGCACGGCGCGACATAATTTGACCTCAATTTAATAAATTGTCGTTTTGATATTTACTACTCCGTACTATTTATCACATTAAATAACTCAGTACTATTGGCCAACTTAAGAATAACCAGCTCTAGGAAGCCAGTCAAAGAGACGTTGATTCTTGAAAAAATGAACTGCACTAAGCTAATGGCCTTTTTAAACCCCTTACACGTTGCATACACTCAAAGACTTCAACCCATCCAATCAAAAGAAAGGGAAAAAATAAACAAAATGAAGGCATCAGACAAAAAAAAAAAAAAATTTGAAGCTAATCACACACAATCACGGTCATCACTAACATCGATTAAGTGTAACTAGTAAATATTATTTTGGCCATCTTTAGTGAACTTCAATGACGAAACGAGCAACATAACTAATAAAAAAGTTTGAAAGCGCAATAGTATGCAGCCCAATGCAGTAAGAATAAGATACGTAATTCCTTTCACCAATTTGCATAGGCCACACTTTTTTTTCGAACAAAACGACTAACAAAATTAGTAGGATGACATTGAACTATAAAACCATGACAACAATACCAAAAATAGAAGAGAATAACACAAAATGCATAAAACTAATCCCAAAAATGGTATTTCAAAAATTTTAAATGCAGGATAGGCTCTCAGAAGTAAAAGGAGATGACCCCAAGCAAGGTAACAAATGGATGTGCTTGAAAAACCCCACTTAGGATTGATACTTGAGTGATGAAATTCAAAATCGTAGTGATGGGAAATTGCCCATTGCCAAAATCGTAGCATGTCTGAAAACATGTCCCATTGATGTACTCGAAAAGGAAACACATGGTTAGATTATGAATTTCATTTTGTGTATATATAAACTCGTACCACATTTTTTGAGGAAATACGTATTGTATTAATAAAAAAATAAATGACAATTAGAACAAAATACACCCAAAACAACAAAAACTACAAGTGCAAAGAAAGAAAAAATTAGCTTCAGCGTCGGATCCATTGATCGGCTCATGGAGATGGATGGAGAGTTCATGGATATCTAAAGTGGTAAGCTTTCTCTTACCACTGGATCGTCAGATCTGAAACAGACGCTTTTACTATTGCCGCCGAAAAGCTCAAAAGCCCGTTGCCGAACTGAGCGGAAGGGCTACCATGGAGGTAGGAGAGGAGAGTAGACAATAAATGGGGAGGAAAGAGGCGGAAGGGCTACCAAGGGTACGGCTGCAAAACGAACTCAGCTGCTACCAAGCAGCTCATGGAGCTCAAACTCGAGTTTTAGGCTGTTCAGTAAATGAGTTTGCTAAAGTTCAGTTCAGCTCACAAAAGTTCGACTCATTTAAGGAGGCTTGTTATGTAAATTATCCTGGCTCGAGCCCGAGCTTGAGTTCTTAGCTCGTTTATTAAACAAGCCGAGCTCAAACACTACAAAATTCGGCTTAGCTCGTTTGCACCCCTAGCCATATGAGGAGGGATGAAAGGACAGGGGAGCGGCTGGGAAAAAATGAAAAGGGGAAACGGGCTGGGAAAAAATGAAAAAGAGGAAAAGGACTAATAAAAAGCTCTCAAAAGTCTCATTTCAGTCGGCTCCTACCCTACATTGACTCTTGTAAGTCTTACCACAATACTTGAAAAGAAAAGTAGCACTTCAATCTTTTTTGATTTGTCTCTTTTTTAAAAAAAAAAAAAAACATTTTCATATTGCATTTAGTTCGATTCATAATTACACCAGCGACTAGGGATGGCAACTTATCCCCTCGCCCAATCCCACCCCGAACCATCCCAATTTGGGTTGTTCTTGGACGGAATACTTATTTTTTGGAGAACTCGTAATTTTAATCAATTGTAAACTGGGGTTGGTATTATGTAACCTCTTGCCATCATTGGTGAAGCTATGTTGGGGACGGACGAGGCCTTGCCTCAAGTTTTTAAAAGTCCATTTATAGGATATCTAATTTTAAGTATCACCGATATTATTGGTGTAATAGTTTCCAATAATCTTAATAATTTTGGTTGAAGCTTTAAAAAAAAAAACTGGTTGAATTTAATAAAGAACTTGTTTATTTTACTTTCTCATTTCTCAGTTCTTCTATAAATAAAAAAAAAAATTAAACATGCAAGTGTTGCACTTGAAGAAAGAGAACAAAAATGTTTTGTATATTTTTAATACAAATGTATTTTATTGGAAAGTAAAAACTCTATGGTATAAAAGGTATATGTTTAGATAAAAATGCGTACATTTAGCCTAGTCCCATTGAACCAAAATCCCGGCTCTGCCACAACATGACATCAACCCATCTTGAATAGCTTTATCATAGTTTTTGCAATTTTTTCCATCATCAAATGCATACTACTTATAATCATACTCTTGTTGGTTATTGTTGATCAAAGATCAATGCCAGGTTTGGCCTAATAAGTCATTTGACTTATTTTTTCAGGGAAATGCTACGGTACACACCCCCTACAAATTACTCTATATGAGATTTTATGGCTCCAAATATGAGATTTTGTTTGTAGATGTATGAAAGGGCGTACGGTATGCACCCTCTTACAGGTTGTCACAAAATCTCATATTTTGAGCCACACAATCTCATATTGAAACTGTGCAGACCTAGTGCAGACATGGTGCGGACCTCATACAGATAGTCACAAAATCTCATATTGGAACACCAAATCTCATATCTAGTCCCACAAACTCTCATATTGGTAATCACAACAATAAATATTGGATCCGTCACAAAATCTCATATTGAAACACCAAATCTCATATTTAGTCCCTAAACTCTCATATCGATAATCAGAACAAAAAATATGAGAGTCCACAAACTCTCATATCGATATACACACTATCTCATATGGTCAATGGTCAAAGGTGGCACAAAATTCCACACGCATATGTGGCACCATCTCGGTCGTCTATTCGTATGAGATGCATACCGTACGCCCTTTCATACCTCTAGTGACACAATCTCATATTTGAATACACAAAATCTCATATGGGGTAAAATCTTATTTCTTTTGTGTAGTTTTGCATCGACTTTTTGTGTATTATAAGTTCGGCTCGACGAGAGGAATCAAAAGATTAAAAAATTATGATCCACATTCAATTTCTTTGATAAAGACAAAAATAAGTAAAAAAAAAGACGATTTATTTGGCTTATTTCTGTCTTTATTTCAAATTTTTTTGATTGTCGTCATAATTTTTAAATTTTCAATTTCTCTCGTCGATACGAACCAATACACAATAACTTGACTCAAGACTAACTAACGTGAAAAAATCAAATCCAGACAAAACAATAAGTTAAGTGACTTATTAGACCAAACCTGACCCAAGAGTATCATATCATGTCAGCGCGCATGTTATTTAATTGTCCTATTGATTTGTACGACCTATTCAACATTTGTTATTGTAATACGTTCTCTCATATGACGTTTGAAAAATCGTATTGTCCTAAAGTCTTGTCTGGTTTCATCATTCTCAAAGTGCTTGTCATTTTAGAATTTTGTACTCTACCATAAAAATCAAAATAGCACCATCTGTCTAGTGGAAATTGAAAAGAACACTATATTTTTGTAACATAAATCTAAAATAAATACTCCGGCACCTACACGCCCCCAAATTATTTCAATTTCTACTATATTTTAGGTTTTGTTTGTAAAAATTATAAAGAAAAGTCCCTCAAAATTGTGCTTTTAACATATAAGAATGATATTTTATTGTCAATTTAAGAATATATTTATGATTTGGTCCCCCGCAAAAAAATTCTACATCCGCCACTGTATGGAAGGTAAGTTTGGCTGATATATATAAACCCGTCTCAAACTAAAATTGAAATTTTTTATTTCAATGTATCCCCTAAATCAGACCTAAATTGAAGATTAATCGAAAGCTCTCCCCGATCGAGACGGACCAGACCGGACCGGGTTAAATTACCATTCCTCCCCACGAGACAGACTGGACCGAGTTAAATTTCCATCCTTCCCCGCGAATTCCAGTTACTATATTATAATCATACGATAAGTTGTATAATCTATAAAAAAAATGATAGAAGTATAACAAAAGTCTTCAAACATTGTTCGTAATCTATACTCCATTATTCATGAAATTCTTCCTCTTTTTTAAATAAATAAATAATAAACGCACACAACAACGACATTAGCAATGAAAATCCAATAAGGGTGCAACTTCTAGAGAGAGAACGTCCAACTTCTCTCTACCCTTGTTTCTCCAGATCTGAAACTTCCTTTGGGGGGGAGGCTTCCCTCCTCTCCGCCTCCTCCCCCTCCCCTCTTTCTCCCCTTTCTCTCCCATCCCTCATCCTCTCCCTGTTGGTGTGTGCATGCTGCCATCTTGGGTCGCTTTTGTAGCTTCGATTCTGGTACGGGCGGTCCGGTCCTCTTGTCGTCCTCCGTCGGCAGTGTTTGATCCGGCAAGCTTGGTGCGGTTTCCGGCGCAGCAGAAGACGTCTTGGGGTGGCCTGGTGTGACGGCTAGCGGTGGAGTAATAAGGAGGGTTTCGAAGAAAGTGGGTTTTTTGCCGGCTTTTCTCAGTCGGATGCTCGTACCAGTCTGGTTTATCACAGATCTGGTGGGTTTGGTGGTGGGAAATAAGCGACTCAATCGTTTCTGGGGTGACTCGGCTTGACTCGGTTTTGACTCAGTGTTGCAGCTGAGTTGGTATTGGGTTTCAGTCTAGTTTTCTGGGTTTGATTAGTTGTTTTTGTGTAGCTAGTTTCTTTTGCTTCTGTTTGTTGGTTTTGTTTGATTGCATTGCACTGTGTTGAGTAATGGTTTGAGTTGGGTTCCCTCGGGTTCTCTACTGCTAGCTTTTGATAGGATTCATAGTCCCGTCCCGAAGGTGTTGGGTCTGCTCCGGCAGGTGTGTCTGAGAGCCGGTAGCCCCTGAAAGCTAAACCAAGCCGTGCTCATTTCAATTGTTAGTGGTTTTGGTTTCTTTCCTGTCATTTTATGTAATCGTTGCCGGATGGCGTTTATATGAAACTCTTGACTTGCTTTCAAAAAAAAAAAAAAAGCAATGAAAATCCGGCAGGGCAGGGGATTTTCCCCAAAATCTCATATTCTGACGTGGCAGAATCAGGTAGTATCATGGGCCCACACCCCAGAAACCGGAGCAAAAAGCAGCCACAACGTCCACGCCCATTCCCCCGCGAAAGGGAAAGTTCTCTCTCTCTCACTAACTTTATCCATCGTCTCTCACTCCTCCTCCTGCTGTCTCACAGAGACTCAGCTGATTCTAGGGTTTCCCTCTCTCTCTCTCTCTCTCTCTCTCTCTCTCTCTAGATATACGTATACGAGCACATTGTTCAGCTCTTTCTACAGCCATGGGGATCGATCGAGATCCCAAATACTATTTGTGGGGTTCTGATTTCGAACCCTAGGAGATTGATAAATGACAAGTGATCAGAGAAAGGTTTGGTCCCAACTCTGCTTTTTCGGCTCCAAAAGTTGCACAGAATCTCTCCGTATCAACCCTAGCCCAATCACCAACCCCAGGTATCCCTCTCTCTCTCTCTCTCTCTCTCTCTCTCTCTCACACATAAATACCCACATATGTTTCATATACGTATGCTTACACATATATAGATGATATTGGGATAATCGAGGCTTTTGGAGTGTCTCTAATGGTTTCTCAAGTTCAAGTCATTTTTTTAGCTTGCTATAGTGTCAAAATTGTTTTGGTTTCTCAACGCCTTGTGGAAATAGCCCAAAGCAGTTGATAGCACCCGGGAGACATCGACGTGATACTTTAGGTGGGATCAAACCCATGAAGTCAGTCCTGGCCTGGA
The DNA here is from genome assembly GCA_020921065.1 of Vaccinium darrowii. Classification (NCBI taxonomy): domain Eukaryota; kingdom Viridiplantae; phylum Streptophyta; class Magnoliopsida; order Ericales; family Ericaceae; genus Vaccinium; species Vaccinium darrowii. Next base: position 13,041,592 of record CM037153.1, read on the forward strand.
CCACCTGTACAACGGCTTGGGATTTATATTGCGAATTATTTGGTAATATTGCTTTAGCGGTTTTTTGTTTTTTAGAATCATGCCGTAGTGGTTAAAGAGCGGTAGTTTGAGCCATTTTTGGGGTCTATTGGAGAAGAGAGGCAGAAAGTTTGGCTTGGCATAGGACTTGGCAAGGCTATAATTTCGTTTGAGGTTGGAGATGGTTTTCTTGGTGAGATCGTGCCAATTTATGGATTTGGCAAAGAAAATGGCTTAGGGTCGGGAGATGTTCTTAGGGGTAATTAGTTGAACCAAAGGAGTTGGAATTTTCTGCTCAGTGTTTTCTTGTACTCCGTATTTGAACTGTACACTCATACATGTTCACACCTAAAGTGATTACTTATTTGTTTTCTGATTATATTTATTTAGTTACAGTCCTCTGAAGATTTTCTTTTTTGGTCAAATTTTTGCTACAGATGATGTACTAGCTCTTTAGCTCTTGCTCTGTATGCCTGGATCTGTTAGGGCTCTAATTTGGTGGCGAGCTTCAGTTCTTCTTATTTAACTTTCTAGGTTGCTTTGTTTTTCTAACGAACATAAGAAAAAGTATGAAACTATGGTTATTTACAATTCATAATGGAAGGGTGAACTGTGATGAATATATCTTTCAATTGGGAAAGAAAGGAAAGGTCAGGAGAAAACTTATTTAGGCTTTGTGAAATGTGAACGAATTTGAAAGTCATTTTGCAACATTCCCATGCAAGTTATTTTACCAATTTTTCGTCGAATAATAAAGGTGTTTATTGGGGGTTTTCTGTTGTTCGATACTTAAGAAATCTTCTATGTATTTTGTTATCTGGAGAGATGTGGAGATTTTAGCACGCAATAATCATGTAGGTTTCATTATCTGCAAGTCACTTAGGCTTTTAAAAAGGTCTTGAGTCAGTTCTGCAGCCAAAGTCTAGTTCCGAATGTCAATCAAGATGCAACTGTACTATGATTGCTTGATCCCTTGCTACATTAAAAGAGCATAGAGTTTATCAAGCAAGGGAGGGAGTGAACAAAGGAACAAAGAAAAGAAAAGTGTAGAGGCGCATATATTTGGGAGGTTTTGATGCAACACCAACTGGCATGTAGTTGGGTATCGTGGGTTTCAGTTGCATTCTTAAGCGATTTCTCTTGCTGAGCAGTGAGGTTGATGTACAGTGAGAAGAACGTCTGTTTGGCAGTTCCCATGTTATGGCTAGTGTCAAGAGCACTTCCTTTTCCTATGAAAGTGGGCACATAATGCTTATTTATAGTATACTTGTTGTTGTGTGAGATAAATATCTTTTCTTTCCTTTTTTGTTATACATCTTACCTCTGCTGCTTCAGTAATCAAATGTGAGCATATTCAAACTTGCAATATTCGTTTCATTTTCTGGAGTTAGTAGTTTGCCTTTTTTTGTTGTCGTCATGAATTTGCTATTTTGAGTTTGGCCTAATGGTGGAACTTGTTACAGGTCTTGGTATTTTGCAATAGACTCTTTTTGGGTTTATCAACTACAGTCGAGGTGGCTTTTGTGAATCTCTATGTGGCCACAGGCTTAGTGGGATTATGGATTCTGTGAAGACTGTTACTCGTCTTAAAGGTATGTTATCTTCTTGAGTTATATTATTTACTGCTTTACAAGAAATTTTGCGGAAACCAGTCGACCAGTAAATACTAATTGCGGAGTGGTGCTTCCTGCTTGTCCTTTCTTTAATGGAATTGCAAATTCCTCTGTTCCATTTTGTCTTTACATCTTACTAATTTGAGATGTCCCAAAATGCAGCTCCCAGCTGGAACGTCAAAGCTTACATATTTTTAGTTTTCTAAAACTCTCTCTTATGAATGGTTACTTGAAATTTGTAAAGTGAGTATAGAGGGGTAATGGTGGAAATTGAATACCTGTTGATTTGAATGAGTGCATTGTGCTTGTCTCCTTACGATATTAGAACTACCAAAGGGAACTAATATTGTGGAACGGAGGTAGTATAAGATTCTACCCGTTGTTTTCAGTCTCTCATTTTCTTATGCTATAAATATAATGAATTGCTAGTGATGCTTAATACTGGAATGTTTTATTGCAGGTTCTCTTTGTCATCGGTTCATTTTTCTAACTATATGGTTGTCTAGTTTTCAAGATGTGGTAGCTGTTGAAATGACACCTGAAGTTACTCACATTTCTTCTTCCTCTGAGCTAGCAAGCCCACCTACCGGTGGACTCTTTCAACCCATAGAGATATCGCCTGCTGTTATTCCACATTATCCTTTTCCTGGGGACTCTTTGCCACCTTTGTACCCAATTTTCCCACCTACATATACTCCAGTCTTGACTGGAAAATGTCCTGTAAACTTCTCTGCTCTTTCGGATATTATGGATAAGACGGCGTCTGATTGCTCTCAACCTTTGGCAGCTTTAATGGGAAATGTTATATGTTGCCCTCAGTTCAGTAGTTTGCTCCATATATTCCGGGGATACTATAGCTCCACCTCTGGTAAATTAGGTCTACCAAATGCGACTGCTGATGATTGTTTTTCAGATATTGTCAGCGTGTTGGCAAGCAGAAGGGGAAACAGCTCAATACCTACCATCTGCTCTATAAAACCATCAAATCTTACAGTTGGGTCTTGTCCCGTGAATGATGTAACTACCTTCGAGAAGACGGTTAATACGAGCAAATTATTGGATGCTTGCAGCAGTATTGATCCTCTTAAAGAGTGTTGCAGACCGATTTGCCAGCCTGCGCTTATGGAAGCTACACTTCAGATTTCAGCAGGACAGGCACTGATCAGCGATAATAAGAATATAGTTGGAGGGCCTAGTCGTGTGGATGCTCTTAATGATTGTAAAGAGGTGGTCTATTCATGGATTTCTAGGAAACTTCCTATAGATGCTGCCAACACTGCATTCAGAGTATTATCTGCCTGTAAAGTCAACAAAGGTATAAGATTTTAGTGTGTATATGCATGTTAATGGGCTTTGTCATTAATCTCCAGTTTTGAAGTTTGTATGGCTGCATCAGCATGTACTCTTCCTAGGATGTAGAATATAGTGTATCAGGAATAGTACTTGCATGTATGCATGGAATAATCTGTAGCCACAGTTTTAAGTAAAGGAATTTTCTGGACTGCTCCAAATTCAATAGATTGATTGTGTATATCCTGATTTCCAAGTTTATTTGTAGAAGTTGGTTGGTTTTCAGATCAGTTATCAAGGATGTTTTACTATTTTTATGATGATATTGTGAATGATGGAAAGTATTATATTTACCTTTAGTTGTTCTTGATGGAGCTGTAGGATTATATCATTTTAATTAACTAAAATTGCACAAGTTAGGCGGTTGGTTCAAGTCATGATTTTGGTCTTTGATATGGCTTTTAGTCAAGTCTGGATTAGTCTATGGGTGAAAGAGTCTGAATTTCGTGTTTATAGGTCATAACCCTAGTAGAACTCAGAGCATCCAATTGTCAATAATTACCTCTGCAATCTTTCTATAAGTTGGAGTTCAGTTTTAGAGGATTTGTTGGACGCCTTGGTAAATTTTTTGAGACTTTGTGTACCCTTGCCTTAGGGACATGGTAAAGCATCTAACTCAAACTAAATTGGCGATGAGTGGACAGGTTGTCCAAGCTCTTGTATTATTTTGAAGTTATATAATTACTGAATGTGGGACAAGCTCTAATAGTAGAATTAGTAGGGAATTCTTAATGGGATTCCTAATATTTTCTTCTTCGCTTTCAACTCGTGTCTTCCACAAGGTTACTATTCTCAAGCTACTATGCACAATCTCAGTAGAATCTTTTTTACGCCCCAAAACCCTCATTGATGGATTCCCAATAGATGCGTAGCTGTTATCTTATCTTTGGGCCTTTGACTTTCTCCTACTAGTGGTTCTTCACTGGATTGATCTAGCTACATCTGGATCTTGTAACCTGCAACTTGTGGAAGTCAAGTGAAACATATACTAGTAGGCTTTGTCTACGTTATATATTCCTAATACTACAACCTTACCGTAATGTACTACAGTCTTTCCTACTATGCGCTGCTTTGGGATTAAGTTTCTTCATCTGTCCTCCATCACGATTCACGGTTAGAAAGCTGTTTTTGAGGGTTTTCTTAGCTCAAGTTAATGAGTTTATGTGTAGCGCCCCCACCTAAGTTATATGCGTTGTAATTATTAAGAAGGAATGTGGTGCATTGGCATTTAGCCTTTACTTTGCCTGCTCTGTGCTTCCTGCTCTGTGCTTGCTATGAATCATGATGGTTGTCAATTGGATGTCTGAGGAGTGGTAACGTTCTCTTTGTGCAGTTTGTCCTTTGGAGTTTCAGCATCCTGATGAAGTAACTAAAGCATGTCGTAACGTAGCTGCTCCAAATCCTTCATGTTGTAGCTCATTAAATGCTTACATAGCGGGAATACAGAAGCAAATGTTAATTACAAATCGACAAGCCATTCTATGTGCGACCCTGTTCGGTTCCATTCTCCAAAAGGGTGGGGTGATGACAAATATATATGAGCTTTGTGATGTCGACTTAAAAGATTTTAGTCTTCAAGGTAATTTCCCGGTCTTTTAATTTGTTAATCTTGTCTTATTTCTTGTCTTCATGTTATCTGATATCGTGTTTTTCTTGTTTTCCCCTTGCGGGTATATTCTTTTGGCACTGGAGCAGCATTTGGGCAAGAAGGTGCGCTATATTTTATGCTTCTTGATTTCTTCCCTTCTCTTTGAGCTCTCTTTGAATGTTTGTTACATTTGAGTTTCTCTCCTGTTTCAATAATTGTATTTCTTTTCTTGTAATCTGCAATCCTTATTTATACAAGTTGCATTCGACTTCAGTGCCCCAATTTAGATTTACCGACAGGTGGTTAATATTCTTTCTTTGTGGCTCTTTTGGTCAAGTTTCTTCTGAGTTATCAACTAGGACATTTGTTGGATGTCCTTATTTTCCGAGGGATAAACAGTTGATTTCTTGGTGTGTTCTTGGGAGAATGATGGTTTTCATTGTGCAGTGTTTTGTAACTCTCATTTAGTTATCCCTACGACTATGCTTAGGGTGAAAAGGTAAGTGAAGAGTTCTAGAGTTCGGAATTTAGAAGAAGTTTGGCAACTAGGAAGATGGGAAATAGTTGGAGTTCAACTGGAAAAGTTTATCACTCTCGAGATTGCGGAAAAGTATATTGTTGTGATGGAGAAATGCTTTTCATAATATGATTATTTAAGAAATCATGGCTTTTCAAAATAGGGTTGTTGGTGTGAATGTAGATTCAAGTGTTCTACTCAGAATAGAAATGCCTACAGTGACCAGTTACTAAAAGAGGACAATAGTGTGGAGGTTCTTCAAGGAAAGGAATCTACACCTAGGCTAGAACCTCTTGGTTAGATTGCATCACAGGCCATCTTATGCTCTATATATTTCCCTTTTGAGTTGAAAGTATGAAATATAGACGATAGTTGGCATTTGTAACATCTGTCAGGTTTTTGTTTTTTGTTTATAAAACATGGAACTTGTTTTCCTTTTTGGGGGTGGGTCTCTGGGTGGGAGGTGGGGGATGCTGGGGTTCAGCACTGTGAAGTGGTCATCTGAGGGAGCCAGCGGATGTGGGAATGGAGGACGATGACATATGGAAACATCTTCTGATTAAGTAAAATACCTTTTCTAATCCCTACACACGACGAAGGCTTGATAAAGACGCTGTCATTGAGACCGAAATAAGTTATTTTGAAATTTTGGAAACAGTTGTCAAAGTCTTTTCGTTTCCTCTCTTTACCCAAAACAGAAAACAAAAACCAATAACTTACCAAACAGGCATGAATTCCATCTGTTAAATAAATTATAAGAAGAGAGGGAGCAAATTGGTGTTTTGTTGTAGCTTGCTCTCCTCTAGTCCACCATTGAGGTGCGATGGTGTTAACCCTCCTGTTAAGGAATTTTTACTGATTTTCTCTCTTTAAGTTCGAGCCATTGTATCTGTAGTATATAAGACATCCGATAATATATGAAAGAGTCCTAATTTGTTTCCTCTACCTTGAATTTTTTTTCTAGTTTTCTTTCTTCATAATTTGCAAATCTTTCTGAAGTTTGTATATTATGAAGCTTTTGGAGCATCATTATCTTCTTTTAAGTCTACTGCTCATCAGTGTTCTCTTATGTAGTGTCCTTTCCCGTCTTTTTTCCCTCAAATTTTTATGTTTGTTTAACTGCAATCATGGTTGAATGTTCTTCCTTCAGCTTTATATTTAGTATCATCTAATATTTTTATCACTCAGGTCAAACACAATCCATTATTCTCAGATCCTTCATATCTTTTATTTCCTGTTTATCTGTACTGCTGCTATCCGGTTCCCCTGTCCTAATGCTCTAGGATCTGTTGCAATCCCAAAACAAGATGAAAGGATCCAAGATGAGTTAAGGTATAGAAGAAAGGAAAAGACGAAAAGGGGAAACTGTCTTTTGAGAAAGCCTAGATCATTAATCCTGTGTCTACACACCTTGATATAGGTTACACTGCATTTCGGTAATTTTAATCTTTTACCAGAACCATACAATTCACGGTGCGATTCGATTACCCCAAACTGTCGATTTGCATCTATGGGTGAATCTCCGGAGGACGAAAATTTTACAATTCATAATACGTAGAATATCATTTGGTTCGATGTGCACCCTAAAATTGATTCACTTAGTCCTAAATGCTACACTTGCGAAAGGAATAATTTGAAGTTCTGGTGAGATGTTTGAGAAAGTGTGTAGATTTGGGTATTGAAAGCCTTTTGACTGAGAGTAATTGGATTGCATGAACTGCAACAAGTTTATTTCACTCATTTCCTGAAAATAAAAGAATAAAAATAAATAGCTGTCTACTTTTTTAATCAAGATCCTGTAGCCAACATTTTGAATTGTCTTTTTATACTAGTATGATCTGGTATCTCAGAATAATGCAATGGTAGGGGTTGCTTTGGGTTTGCCTAAACACACAATATGATCCAGTATTCTAAATTTGCAAATATAAGCTGTACACTGACCTTTTTGTGGAGAAGCCTGAAGTTAGGCTTCCGAAAATAATTCCATTCAGCCGCCTCCATTCCCTTCTGCCGCAACCGTGAACGATCTTGATGTCGGTTTGAAAATGGATAGGCTTGTCAACCAATCAGCCACTTCGTTTCATTGGCCAGGAACCTTAGTTGCACTAAGCGGGAGCGGGAGCGGGAGCGGGGCGGGGGCAGGGGTATGTAGAAGCTCCCTAGGTTGGGAGCTGCGACAGAGAATACTTAATGAATATATATATGAATGAGCTTATATGTATTTATATGTATTGTACATACGGTTTATAGTTGCAAAGGGAGCACATCTTTAAACATTTTATATATATAAACATGAGTGAGAAATGACATCCCAATAGATTTTTTAGGCCAAATATACGGATTAAACACGTAGAGAAATAGTAGAATACAAGACACCAGAAAGAGAGTCCTAAATCTTTTTTTTTATCTTTTTTCTTTTTCTTCTTCCTCGCATATATTTGGAAAGAGAAGTGAGAATTTCTTCCTTAAGATTAGTGTGCAAGCTCCCATCCTATTTAGGAGCGGGTTCTTGTCTGGATGGGGGCTAGCTCCCGTCTCGGGAGCGCGGATTCGAGCTTCCATCTAGGGAGCGCACCCATTTTAGAAGGATCCTACTACTAAGCTAGGAACATACTTAATGTCATATCATCCAAGAAACATAGGGGAAGACTCCTATAACAAAACTTCTATTACTAATTTTTAAAAAACAAAAGATTGAAATAAAAGGAAATGATTGTGAAGAAACTTACAAGTACTTGTCAAAATGTGCGACCGGATAATCCGTTCCAACTTGAATTTTCTTCACAATAAAGAAGTTGTCCATTTCAGTTACTGTCTTCTTGAATGCACGCCTTAGTGCTTCAAAAAGCACAAACTTTAGGGTTTCTAGTTCTGCTTCTTCATTTTCAATGCTGAAAAATATCCTACTATCATCGGCTACGATAAGACCCCTCTCATCCATGAAAACAATAGCTCCTGTGCTATAACATACTCCATTGACATTCTTGAAACTGCCGTCCAAATTTACTTTTATCCACCCCGTTGGTGCACAAGTAGAGGTGACCCGGGCTAATGGAGCATCTAAAAGTTCGGTCATTGCCTCCGTATCAACTCTAATATTTGCTCTTAATAGTAAATTGTCAAATCTTTGTACTCCTTGGCTGGGTAATGTAGTATAAGCTTCCATATATTCTACTACTGACCACGGGTTCAGTTAGGACTAGGGGCTATGATTCCCTAACAAGAAAAATGCTTAATAGTATAATATTAAGGAATTTCTTCAGATTAAATATAAAGTTTTTATACTGCACCTGGAGCAAAAATACAGTTGATAGACTACCACCAGCTTTTTCTAGCTAATCTAGAATATTGACATTGAATAAACATGCTTTGACTCCTAAATCTTGAGAAATTGAAATATGAACTGGACCAGCTATAGGATGCAGATTAACCAATCAATAATAAGAAGAAACTGAGATTCTTGATTATAGAAAGTCCGTGGTGATCCATATTGATTCTCTATGTTCCTCTAGTTAGCAAATCGTAGTCTGCATTTTACATATTTCTCTAAGTGTTTGAATAAGTATTTCAGTCAATTAATACCTGACTTAGCTGCAACTTACTAGTCAAAAGTTGTTATAAAATGATAAGAGTTGTTGTTTTCTCATATTTAATTGCCAGTTATCTTTTAAAACCTTACTTCCGGCCACTCGTTACGGAAACCTTGACAACTGGAATGAAAAAACTTTCAGGCTGTGTCAATAGAGTTACCACTCGTTGGGGCAAAACTAAATTATAAAGGATGTGAGAAATCTTATATGACATTTATGTTTCTCAACTTTCCTAACAGATGTTCAATGCACAGCATATATATGTGGGCGTGCATGTGTGAATAAAACCACCATACGTCACGTATAGCACAATAAAATTCTTTAGCACCTCTTTGCAACTCAAAACAAAGTGTGTAATCTTTCTTGTAATACAAAGATACTTCTGCTTCAGAAAAGCTGTATGAGTGCACTAGAGGTGCATACCGCTATGGCTTTGAGCCTTTTGAGTGATTCAGTACGTTAACCATGGAATGTTTTGACTCTATAAGAGATTTAAAGACTAATAACCTTTCAATTTTAAGAAATTGTTGTAGTGACTATTGTTTGTTTTCTATTTCTGTGTAAATGCAGGGTGCTTACTTCGCAGCTTGCCTGCGGATGTGGTTTATGACAATACAGAAGGTTTCAGCTTCACGTGTGACTTGAATGACAATATTGCCGCACCATGGCCTTCTTCATCCTCTATGACATCCTTGTCTCTGTGTGCTCCTGGTAAACTGCCTGGGGAGAGTCATATTTGTCTATTTATTGCAGTGTGTAGGTCTAATATATACAAAAATATGAATGAGTTAGAAGTAGAGTAGTATTAGTTGACTAGCATAACTTTTGTTTCTTACTAGTCAATATCCTAAGGGATACTGCTAATTTTGCAGAGATGTCATTGCCTGCGCTTCCAACATCAGAGACTTTGGGAAATTCCGGTATGTACTATTCACTACTGCAGCTTATTTAATTACTGTAGATCGTAGCAATTGACATGTAGTGCCATGAGAGTCATAAATTGGGCAGACAAAGGTTATTCGCTAAAAGTTAATGCAACGTAATGCTGCCACAAGAATGTGATGTTTCTTCGACCAAACCACCTCCAGTAGCGGTGGATTTCAAAGTTTCCCTTGGAAATAATGTCAGTTGTCTTACATTCCAATTGAATTGGTCTTTTGTTTCTTGATTGCGTTTCAGTGTCATCTTTTCTTTTGCACGACACTTTCTATCTCCAGATGGACTTAATATCTACATTGCGTGTTGTATATGTGGGCAATGTGTTTGTACTTGTGCAATTGCTCTCTCTCTGGTGTGTAGGCATTGCCTAGTGCAATAGATTTGACACTCAGAGGTGGCAAATGGGCGGGTTGTAATGGGCCATGGTTTAAATACAGACGGATTGAATGTGGGTTGATAATAGTTGGGTTTAATAGCCGGTCGAATATCGGTCAAGGCGTCAAGCCACACCCGACCTGACCCATTCCAGTTTTTGAGATAATTGGGAGATTTGTAACAGGATAGATTTTTGAGAGAGAGAGGAGCCCTAATACGCATTTCGATGAGAGAGAATTTGGAAACTGATTAGCCGCAAGATGAAATTAATTATGCATAGAGAGAGGGAGAGTGTGTGCGTGGGAGCTGCCAATTGTGGTGAGTTGCTTATTAGCTCAGTTAGGACTTAGGAGTTCAACTGATGGGTCGTGGGATCCTAAGCTTGGTTTACTGGTTTTGCTCACTCATGGTCTAACCCATTTTGAAACTATTTAAATCCAGATATACGTGGGTTAATGTGATTCCGCCCATTTATGACCCATATTTCAATATGGGCATATTGGGTGGGTTATAAGTGGGCAGATTTGGGCAGGTTCACGAGTCGGGTTTAAAATTACCAGCTCTACTGCAACTTTCTTGTCTTACTGCACCACTGGACAGCAAATTGCTAATGACTTCGCCTTTACTTTATGCAGGGTATCAGACTGGCAGAATTGAAATCCTTGTGCCCATTCTCTCATTGTTTGTATTTTGTACGTTGTTGTCCTGAAAAATATTTAGCCAAGGGTTGATCTGGTTTAAATTAGAGGACTTTCGTGTGGCCTGATCTCGTGTATATTTTGAGTTTGCTCTCATGTATAGCAGCAGCTTTTTGGGTTATCCATTCTTGATTCATGTAGTTCTGGAACATGTTATAGAGGATTTGCTTTTATGTTTCTAACCAGATAGGGTGTGTTTATAGCCCCGCTGCATTCTGAAGTTGTAGAACATGGTCCTATTTTTCACCCAAAATGAGCCTCATTTTTAGTGTAACAGTTGATCCAATATGGTTGTTGGTAAAGCTTGATGTGTGGAGTATCCCTGCGCAAAATCAAGCCGGTTGGATGCAAAAAAGAATGTTATAGTTGAAAGAAATTCCTGTCTGGTCATTTCGAAGATCAGGTTCGAGCTATCCACAAAGAAGAGTGAGTCCTAAACCTTAGATGGTGGCTTACTCAAGACACGGCTCTCCACGGACACGGGCAGTAAAGGCCAAGTTCCTTACCAGAAGCCGATAAGTTAGGGATCCCTCGTCTTCAAATGGTGTCCTAAGCATTGGGCTGCACTGAAGTGGATTTTCTGGTATCTCGTGGTGCTTCAAGGTATGCATTTGCTTTGTGAATGAGTAATCATATGATTGAATGGAGATTTATGTTGTCCCTGCGTGGACATTCCTTTACTCGTCGGGGATATCTTCCGATCCAGATGGACACCCTGAAAGTTGTGGTATTTTTACCCAACCTAGGGCTCCGTATTGGGGTTTTACGCCCTGCGGGCAATTTCTGAGTAATGAAGTTTCCTTCTGCTCAAAAAACAAAAATAAAAATGGAGATTTATGTTGGGGGTGTATTTTTGAAAATCGTACTCATTTTCGAGATTAATCAGCTCAATGACTAGGATACCAATGGCCGATTAACTTGATTTGTTGGTTTACCTACTCGACAAGTTCTATAAAAATAAGTGATGCGGGTTGCCTTTTTTTTTTTATACCCAAGTGGGTCGAGTCCATTTCAATGAGACCCTGAACATGTATCAAACTTTTTCTGGGTCTTTTAATTGGGTTTTTATTTCAAGAAAGCTAGGTCAACTGCTGTGAGTGGTCCCAACTTTCCCAAGGTGGGCTTTGCTGGGAAAGTGGCACTAGTTTGGTTTAAATTAAACTCTTTTATTATTTGTCCTCAAAATTTTTTGATAGATTCATTTCAAAACAATTATTAAATTAAAAATTCTGAAAAATGTCAACGGCTGATTAATGTTAAACAGGGGGATTGGGGAAGCGGAGAGCCTGCTGCGCACTTAGTGCGTTGCACCATGCAGTGCACATCATAGTCATCCATATCGGAAATCAATGGTTTGGATTCGCTGAAGCTTTTTTACCGGTAAGAGCATACTTTGATCGGTAAGAAAGTGTTTGCGAATCTGGACCATTAAAAATACTTTTGGACGATTTGGATGCTGTTTTGTATAGTGCAGCGCATTAGGTGCACAGCCGCCCCCGCTTCCCAATGTAGCAATGGGCACAATATCCAACCTCCCTCAAGAGGGTGGCAGATCGTTGAATTGTTTCGTCTCAAGGAGGGGAATTTCTTTCGTCTAACAGTAAAAAAAAGAAGCAAAGTGGCAAGACCAATAATAAACAAGAAGTTCGTTTCATTTCGTCTCAAGGAGGGGAATTTCCTTTCATTTTGTGGAAGGGAATTTGTTGCATTATGGCTTCAAGTGGCAAGACCAATAATAAACAAGAAGCAAAGTGCATATGAGTTATGACCCATCAATGCACCATCCAATTTTCTATTTGTGGGCCTAACTCAGGTTCACTTCAATGATTGAAATCACTCATAATTTAATGTACATTGAGAACACTACTCAGGTTAAAAAGCTCAAGTGATCGAATATCAATTAATATAGGCTTGGAACACATTTATCTTTTTTTTTTTTAAAAAAAAAAAATCAAAATTGATATTGGTACTCTCCAATTTCTTAATGGCACTCCAAAGTAGAATGCCAATATCAATTCATATATGGACTTGATATTGGCGCTCCCCTTATTGATATTGGCACTCCTCTTTTGGAGTGTTATTAACAATTTGGAGAGTGCCAATATCAATTTCCAAACTCACACTGGGTTAAATAGTTATTTATCTCAAGATTTTTTTTTTTTTTTTTTTTGACAAGAGGCAATGTCATTAAACGGCCCGAAAGCAATATAGACTTCATCATTAAAAAACAAAACTATCAAACAATCTATACCCGAGCATAGCACTAACGGGCTCAATGACACATACTGTAAAAGCTGACCAACAACGAGGTTGGATGGTAGAGGATCCGATTATTTATCTCAAGATAAATCTATAGTAATCATGTTGTAATTGATATACGATCATCATGAAGGTAACATTATTAATGAAGTCATTATCAGTAGTGTGGCAAAAAAAAAGAACATGATTCACTTGACTGTTTCACTCAACTCTGACATGAATTGGAATTGGATTTGGAAGCTCAAGGTTCCTGCTAAGCTTAAAGGTTTTCTTATGGACGTGTGTGCATGGTAAATTGTTAACAGAGATGTATAAGAGGAATTTTTAATATAGACACTTGCCCTAATGTTTGGAAGATTGGAGGGTTTGGTTGCAGTCCAATATCAAACAGTCTAAAGCTTGTCCGGGGTTACTCTAACTCTGTCTTAATTCTTGTTACTTTATGGAAAATTTGGATTGCAAGGAACAAGAAAGTTTTTGAAGATATAGAACAAGAAAGTTTTTGAAGATATAAATCCTGATCCGACTAGCATTTATAGACAATGCCTTGTTTTTAGCTCTGAAATTGTTTAACACCTTTGTTGATAGATCCACTTCTATTACTCGTCAAGTTAAGCTTATTGTGTAATAACCCGAAATTTCGTAGATAAAAATTTCGATTTATTAATTCGATTAGTTATTTTTAATATCGCTAAATAAAATAATTTATTATTTAGTTTTAATAATTTGAATGAAACTAGATCTAATTTGTTTATTCTCTTTTATTTATTTTTCCGCGCCGTAAAATCAACGCGTGCACACCGGGTATTTCACTACATCGCGTCCGGAAGACCAATTAATTCCCCCAACTCCTATTTTGTCCTATTATGACTGGCCTTATCCTTTTTAAAACCTAAATTAGGCCTATTTCTATTTTGGAAAAAAAAAAAACTAATTAGGCATGTGCTCAATTTGACTTTTCTACAAATTTTGACTTTACTTTTACTAAACCTAATTTGTATTTTTGTGAGTTAATGAGAAGAAAGAAAATTTGACTACCTAACAAGTTTGGCCACCTAACAAGTTAGGCTACTTACCTAATTACAATCTTCTATAAATAGCTCCCTCACCTTACTTCATTTTCTCACACCAAAATCTCCCAACTTCTCCACTTTGTGCTTTCTAGTGTTCTTGAATGAGTTCTTGAGTGTTCTTCTTGAAACTCATCCTAAACCACCACACTCCACCACCCTCGACCACCCCTAGATCTTAGAAAGGTAGAATAAGTTAGCAAGAAAGTGTTCGAGCAAAGGTCGACTAGTCGTTACGCCGCCGGAATTCAACTAGCTTATCGGCTTCCGACTAATCATCGGAATTAAGGTAGATACTTTATCTTAACCTTAGATTAGTATTTACTAGTTCATATTAATTATGTTATTATTTTGCTTAAACGTGCTTAATTATGATTAAATGTGATTATGTTGGTGATTAGTGATTTTATTAGACTTTGAAAAACACACTTAGTTGTTACTATGCATGATTTGAAATTGACTTATCAAAATGCACCGTTATAATGCCCGATGGACTTTTGAAAACCTAAAATATCCAGTTATAATGCCCGAATGAAAATTGACTTTTCAAATTTACGCTGTTATGCTGCCCAATTGATTTTTGAAAAATAGCCGACTAAACTTTTCTTAAAGCAACTTCAAAATGTTTTGACTGTACTTGGACTGTTGAGATTAACCCAAGGCTAACACCCTTGAGGGTCTGTCAAAAAGATATGCCTAGCACTGTCTAAGAAAGGAATGGTGCCAGTAACTGCATTCGCGCGGCCATCCAGCCTGGGACTCTCCTGGTTATCTCATTTGTCTAAAGAAAGTCACCAACGAGATTTTGTACCTAAAGTAACACGGTTATCGTGAAATATTTTTAAACGAAAAGTTTATCTTGAAACGATTTCTAAACGGAAGATTTTTATGTAATATGGCATGTGCATGTTTTTCGAGACGGTACGACACGATACGTTTTTCAAGAAAATGATCGATTATTTTTACAAGAAGAAATAGAGATGAGAATGAAAATGATGCTGTAATTAAAATACTGCCATTGGAGTCCCGCCTCAGTTCCCCGGGGTGAAATGGTGGTCAAAGCTCAATGGAACTATACGGTAGTGCTGTTTATAGTTCTCCTCAAATTTCGCGGGTGAATTTGACGGTCAGAACTTACTCAGTACAACACGTAGTAAACGGATCTTATAAACAGGCTGTTAAGTTCAGTGCTATAAGAAAACCGGGACTATGTCGTGTGTGACGCGGAGTTAGCGGAACTCATACCTGCAGGAGTCAGTATATGGGTGGCCGAACCTTCGAACGGAAAGGTTGGTGACCGTTAGAACGGGGTTGTAGAACGGGCCAATAACTTTCAAGAGATGTGAGATGTTGACATGTTTAAAATTGGAAGAAGGATCCTGTTAAAAGAAAGTGATACGAGATACTGATACTGTACTCTGATTTTTTTTAAAGAAACGAGATACTGATACTGCACGCTGATTCTTTTTAAAGAAACGGGATACTGATTTTATTAAAGCTGCACTCTGATTTGATCTGATTTGATATTGATGCATTGACACGCATGAACCTACTGTTTTGATAAATGATTTTCAACTATTTACTTGCCACCTACAATATTGTTCTAGAATTGCTAGTTTAAAGTTGGGGTAGGGTATCTATTGAGTGTCCTCGCTTACGGTGTTGCCCTGGCATAATACCACGATGTTGCTTCGCGACTCTGACGTATTATGCTAGATTATCACGATGGACAGGTGAACCTCTACGGAGAACACGGAGCCGGAGGAGCTGCCGAGATGGAGATCCACCAGGCGGAGAGATTTGCGGAGCCGTAGAACCCACCCAGTCTACCTTTTTGTAATCTATGAAGGATAGATCATCTATATGTATTTTTGGTTATTATTATTACTGTTTAAGACCGACTTTAAATTGTAATAATAATCCATAACGCTTTTCCCAAAAATGCGGGGCGTTACATATTGCTTGGTAATTCTCAGGTACGGGGAAGCTCAAACTCAACATTGATTGTAGCAGTCATGGAAACCCATGGCCAACCGGCTTTGGTGGAGTCTTTAGAGAAGAAAGAGGTCATTGGGTGCTTGGTTTCTATGGGAGACTTGAAGACTGTACCAGTTTTGAAGCTGAGCTATGGGGGATTTTTAAAGATTTTTTGACCTGGGGGAACCAGATTGAGATCCCCTCAATCTGGGCTCCCGACATCGGCGGCACATGCACCAGCGGTTTTATTCTCCCTTTTTCGTTTCCGTTTTGTATTTTCTGTTTTGAATTTCTTTTTTTTTTCCTCTATTTTTTGTAGGTGGATGTAGTTTTGATTGGTACATTAATGAATTTTTATCTCTTCAACAAAAAAAAAAAAAAAAAAACTTAGGTCTGAACTGTGATCTAAACTCAAAGCAAAAATTGTAACACTAAATTCCACCATCCAATAGCGGGCCCCATTTAAATTCTTATGCACATATCCGAATTGATGCCAGTGGCAGCAGTAGTGGATTGTGAACAGTATACATTTAACTGGGATCAGAAATTAAGTAATTTATTAACAAGGATATATCTCTCCTCTTTTCTGTTTTCTGGATGGACGGTGTTCCCAAAATTGGCTACATGATGGGATCTCATATTTTTGCTATAATGGTTATACTCCATCGGCCATATTTTCAGTGATTACGAGTTCACTATGAAAATACAGGACTGTGTAATTCTTATCTACCTCAATTCAAATTTTCTTGTTCTGTCTTTAATTTTTAACTTGTGTTCTTGAGTCTCGAAACAAAATGATTCTTCACGATTCTTTATTTATGGGGATTATTACACTAGCTATTACGGAAGTAGAACGATTGAAATTTGAGAGTTCATTGAGATCATCATCGAGGTCTAATCAACGTCGCCATTTTCTTTCGTGCAACTATTGTTCATCTATTTTGCTAATCCACCATTATTCCTCGATCCCAATGCATTCTGAAGGAAATTTCAAATAAAACGCTCTCTTTTCCTCGTATGAAGTCTGAGGTAGAAGTTCAGAAATTTTATTTTGTCCAGAAGAGAAACAATGCTGGAGTGCTTATTTGTTCTTGTTTTCGAAACACAGCTACTACACTTAATTAAAATACTCGTTTATGGAATAGCGGCTGATTTTATACAGTAATTAAAGAATTGACGAAAGAACTACAATAAAAAAGCCTACAAAAATTATCATGGTTGAATTTTTTTTCCAACGAGTATGCCAAACAATGCTAGATTACTAGCAAATGGTGAAAGTCTATGGCTTTTCAAGAATTTTGGGAACCATTTTTTATTTTATGATGCTGTTGGGATTCTACCCCGTGTAGGCCACTTGGGCTTAGGCCCAGAGGGAGTGACTAGGGTTTTTTTTATGTGTACTCTATAAATACTCGTTGTTGCCTAGTGTATTATGTGTGGTAGCACAATATAGAGAGAGAGGCAGAGAGTGTGAGAGGGGAGGCCGGTTGTGGCTCCCCGGAGAGAGAGATACACGAGAGAACTGGTGAGGATTTCATTATTGCGAGATAGAGTGTTAGTGTGTAACACAAGAACACGGATTTTCTCCGGATTATAGTGAAATCCCCCTCTCCGTGGATGTAGGTCCGATTTGGCCGAACCACGTATATTGTGTCGTGTTTCTCTCTTTTTTTTACTACTTCTGTGCATGTGGTGCGTTGTTTGAATACTAACAGATACACTCCTGTGAGTACACCAAACAAAATGATGAATATTGTTAGACTACTTGCAATCGGTGAAATGGCTTCCCAAGAATGTCGGGGAGCATTATATGCACTTCAGGTGAAAAGAATCACCCAACCACATGGACAAGTATATATACTAATCACACTCATGAATCAACAAACACTTTGGGTACTTCGTGGCAGTACTTAGCGTGCATCTCGACCGTCGAAAAATGTTCGAGAGGCTAATTTTTAGCTTTTCATTTTTAACTTTTTGGATTTTTAGGTTTTTGGATTATGGTCAGAATGTATTTTGAATCTGGTAGAGTGTTTAGGAGAAATTTGCAGAATAGATTTTTGCAACATGAGTAGTGTTTCAGAAATATGTGCAGAATATAAGTCTTTTTGTTAACCAAAATGGAAAAAGTAGAAAATGATAAGTAAAAAATTAAGCTCCTCCTATCATATTTTCGGCTTCTCCTCTCTAATGTGAAAAAAACAAAACACATTCTTATAGAATACATTTTGCTATTTGCAGCCAAAACCCAAAAGCCTAAAATGTAAAAATGAAAAGTTCAAAAAGAAGCTGTCAAACAGGCCTCGAAATAGATTTATCTCATCTTTTGATATGGCATGTGTATTTTAGATTATGCAGGTCTCACAATGATGTCTTAGAAAAGTCTTTGTGGGTAATGTTTCTAAAAACAATTGCATGGTCACAAGGAAACAAGAAAAATATTTTGCTGCGTATCAAAGAGACATACAGAAAAACATAGAGTGTGCATTTGGAGTGCTTCAGACACGTTTTGTAGTTGGCTTTGGAAACTTCAAACTCTTTAATTAACTTCATTACGAAGGCTTGTATTATACTCTATAATATAATCAAAATTCATCATAAAGAAGTGTCGCATTAGCCTGAAACCAAGTTTCAAAAGTCCTATCAATGCCATTGTCGCATTAGGGGAACTCATTTTCAATTCCAAACAGATTTCGTCAAGAACCTGTGAGAATTACATAGTCAATCGTAGGACATTGTCGCGCCATAATTAAATATTGTCATAATTTAAGTTCATCCCAGCTGATATCTGTCCACCAATCAAAGAACGAACATTTTTTTTATTTTCTTATAAAGATTCTACAATTTATAAATGACCATTATTTGGGCCATTTATTTGTTCGTACATCATTAAAATTTTAAAAGTCGAGTGAATAGTGTCTGGGTTGAAGTATTTGATGCTGATGCCTAACCCTTCTATCTGGTGAAAGAATTAACAATGTATTCTTTTTTATATATAATCAGTATAAAAAATAATTTAGCCCATAATTATGAGTATTTTCCTTAATCTGTAAGACCCCACTTTCAAAAAGAAATTATTAAGGAGACACCGTAACAAATCCACCACTTATTAATTAATCTATTAATCTCTTTTACATTGGTTCTAGAAAAAGTGACCTAGAATATACGCAAGATTACATCAGAGATTCCAATTCATTTCTTACACACAGAAACACCTTTTGGTGGGGACAAAAACTAAATCGTGTGCGCTCAAACGAACCGATCTGTTTGTGAATTATTTGAGACTTAGGGTATAGTAGGAGCTCGATTGAGTTCAATTCGTCTAAACAAGCCAAATCCAAACTTCAATTTCAACGTGTATGGTTAAAAAAAATATTCAATTTCAACGTGTATGGTTAAAAAAAATATTTTGTAACGTGTATAGTATCAACTTGTATATAGATCTGCCTAGTTAAATTTTATTGGCAATCCTAGACCCATATGCGATTAAAAAATAAAAAATAAAAAGTTTGGTGTTTCGCTTGTTAAGACTCAAAATCGACCCAAGCTCGGCTCGTCAAATTTTTAGTAGGCTCGAGCTCAAAAAAAAACTTATTTGAAAATCACGCATTCATGCGGGTGATCTCATAAAGAAATGCATAAGAGTCACACAAAGGTGCAGATTCCTACTAACTAATTATTCAGTCGTCTTGGGGTGCAAGAGTGATCCAACATCCATCACCGTGGGTTCATATACTTAATCGTAAATCCAACAAGATTATATTTGTTGAAGAGTGTTCGGGTACTACGCAGTGACAAGTGAATCATGTAATAATTTTCTTTCTAGAAGAGGATTAAGAAAAAGGTTAAATTTCATGGACACCCCTCATCTATACCAATTTTCCATGGAGACCCTCTAACCTTTAAAAACGTCCATACACACCCCCTCATCTTTTAAAATTCTCTTCTTCACCCTTTTGTTAAAGTTCCATTTGTATTTGCGAGAATATTACATTTATAACACATGTAGCCATATCATTAGGAAAACATAAAGCATGAAAACACACACCAAACACCCACAAAGTACAAATAACGAATCTCTCTCTGACATCAATAAAAGCAGCTCCATCCTTCTCATTCTCAAAATACATCAGGCACACTAATAGTAAAAGAAAATATGATTTAACAATTGGGATTAAAGAAAATATGATTTAACAATTGGGATTAAAGAAAATATGATTTAACGATTAGGATTAAAATATCGTTTTACAGTAAAATTAGGGCCGAATTGAGATATAAGAAAACAAAAAATAACACCTCACCCAATTAAGATCTAAGAAAACAAAATTCAATAGGCGATGGGTCGCAAGGGGCGGCTCCTTAACTGGGTGCACCGACGGATGGCTCACGTTCATTTCTTCACTACCACTATCACTACCACCTCACCACCACTAACACCTTGAAATCCGAACAGCCGAAAGTGTAGAGAGAATGAGGAGTTTTGTTATGAGAGAGAGAGAGAGAGAGAGAGAGAGATCAACCATTTGCGAACTGGACTGGTTCGGTCGAAAGGTCCAAGGCGGAGAACTCAAAGTCGAAGGTGTTGTTATTAAACGCCAGCTGATTGGGCCGGTTATGGATTCTGACAGAGTTGGCGACTCTGATTTCTTTCAAAGCGAGGACGTCTTCGCCGGTTAGGGTTTTGAGATAGAGAGAATTGAAGTTGAGCGAGAGGAAGCCATCGGTGATTAGATCTTGGAAAAGCAATGAGTAGTAATATCGCAGACGAGATTCTTAATCGCTAGAGGTTTGAACATCAGCAGCGATGGAGGAGGAGGATAAGCATAAAACATTGCAGGAGTTGATGTTGAGGGTGATTGGGTAAGTGAATGGAGCGAGGAAGAGGAGGAGGAGGCTGAATGAGAGCACTTGTACCGGAAGAACATTGCTCCAGAGATTATTTGGTCTGCGTGTGGCTAGTTCCTGCCAAATTTTCGTCTGTTTACTGCCATGGTGGACTTTTCGAAGTGAGAGAGAAGGTATAGGTGTTAGCCAATTTTTGTAAACGAGGGTAAAATAGTCATTTCCTTTACTCTGTTAACAGAGGTTTTTTTCAATTTTGAATAGATGAGGGGGGTGTTTATGGGCATTTTTCAAGGTTAAGGGATCTCCATGAAAAATTGAAATAGATGAGGGGATCTTCATGAAATTTAACACTAAGAAAAAGAAAATAAAAGGGGATTTCAGATTTTCAAGTCACTACGCTTGGATTCCATCGATTCATGGTTTTAATGACAGTGACACATTTAACATGATCAAAGCATCGGCTGTTGTTGCGTTGACTAGAGGAAGAGTTTATTTATTTATTTTTTATTTTTTTACTGTTTTTTCATCAATTTTTATTGCTTCTCATGACTCATGAGTGTTTGTTTATATTAATTTTTCTTTTTCACTCCTCGTGAATTAATTTATGTGGGTTTTTCTTATCTTTACAAAAACACAACTAAAATTTACATATATTAATTTGGGGCGGTTCCATTAATACTTATATTGACACACAATTTGACACTTCACATTTTTTAGTCTCCTGTGAAGTTCCGAACCGCTGATCTTGTTTAAATGAATAAAATCGAAGGCCCTACAAAAAATTAGCTCAATCGAATATTAATAAGGGCTTGATTAGATGTTGCTTGGCTTGTGTGGAAGTTGTTGGAGATAAAGTTGGTTTGGATGTAGACAAGGAGTTTATTAATCGGGCAGAAGTTTTTCAAAAGGAGGGGGGTCCTGGAGTCAACAATTTGGGCTTGTCATCCATCTCTATAGATGGGCCAGGGGACAACATTTTTAATGTTGTTGGGAACACTCTAGTGATGGAGAAACCCATTGCTATTAATTTTGGTACAATCACTACTAGCGATAATCTTCAAGTTAAGGAGGTTAATAATACTGCTTTCCCCGGGGTTGGTAGAACCAACAAGAAGTATGGGAGTAAAGTGAAGAGGAAAGTGCGTCCGGTTGACGAGGTGATGGGCATTTTTAGGGATTTCTATAGAAGGGGTAGTTTGAAAAGACACATTCCCAAAGTTACGTTCAGATCCGCTGTGGTTGTAACTTCGTTATCTTTATCTACTAACGGGATAAGAAATAGGAATAGGATTCTTCTTAATGAGGCACAAGCAGTCGAAGCCTTGGATAAGATGTTGGACACAAGACGAGATGGAGATGAAGAGGAAGTTGTTAGTAAGTTTGTCCCTATGGAGGATACCAATGAAGTGAGTTCCAGGAATAAGGTTCTTGATGAGGCGGAAGAAATTTGGAACTTTGAGAAAAAATTGGGAGTAAGTTACAATGGCGATGAAAAGGAAGTCATTAGCAAGTATGCCGAGATGGAGGAAATGGATGAAGCGCGCTATAAAGCCATGTTGGCCAAGGATCCGGGTTAGTGAGGTGCTTGTGTTTTTTGTGAGGTTTTGGTGGGGTGCTTATGAGGTGTTTTCTGTTGGCCTCTTGCCAACCTTTTGTTTTGGGTGCCCTTGGATCTCGAGAGGCAATTGTTTTGTTGGTTCCCTCTTGCCTCGTTTAATCTTGTATCTCGGATATTTGATTAATAAAATCTTTAGCTTTCAAAAAAAAAAAAGGGCTTGATTAAAACAATTTTGTAAACACTATTTCCTGTCACAGTTTTTGCAGGTCTCCTATTTTACTCATTTAAATAAGATCAACAGTTCGGAACACCACAATGAGACCCCCCCAAAAAAAATGTGTCAAAATAAGTGTTAGCGGAACCACTGCCATTAATTTTTTCGCGAATCCAAACCTAAACATGTATGATATGCTTTGCTAATCATCTGACCGGTTTGACCATTTATATTTACCGTCTGATGTAAAACACTCTACTCTTGTGATATATGCAATAATATTTTACCAATTAAAGATAGAATAATCAAGAATATAGAGTATTTTTTTAGGTTTGAATAGCTCTCAAATAATATTTTAGGAGGATCACGTATTTAGGTTTGCTTCATTACATTCTAATATTTAAAACAAGTTACAGCTAACCCACTTAAGTGTCTAAAATGGACATATAATATTTAAGTATTGCATCACAGAGATACTGTTGTTTCACATCCCACTTATATAATTGGTGAACAAGTCCTTTTTTTTACGCAAGTCGTGCAAAATGTTTTCTAGGGCTCTGAATCTCGTCTAATGTGCCCGTACCTAACGACACGCTAAAAAATAATCAGGTCCCATCTTAAATTAAAAAGGATTTTTCTATTATTCGCCCACTGGGTGGATTGTAAAACACAAAACAATCATAATTCTTACATGGAAAAGTTTTCACTGTTTGAAGTAAGAATTCAGATTCTATACACTTTATTGTCCGCCCATTGGGCGGACGGTAAATTAATCCAATTAAAAATCATGACGTACAATTGATCAATCCATTTTAAGAAATAAAATCGGTTATAGTATAGAAAGCTTTATTGTTACGTTACCCATTGGAGTTCTTTTGACAAATTTACCTTACACTAACTAGCAGATATTTTTTTATCGGCAAAAGTAAAGTCTATATATCATGAGGAAGTAAATTACGCATGTTATAGATGTTGTCTGTATCAATGATTAAACAACTCACAAAGGAGTCAATCCGCATTTTGAGGACTTTCGCGTTGATTCTTAAGCTCTCATCAACTCATACGATTACCTACGAAGAATGAATTTATGTAATTTCATGTTTGAACTTGTGGATCATAATATTTTGGTCAGTAAATAAATTGCTTTTATACACAAAAAAAAAAAAAAAAAAATCTTTACTCAATAGGCAAAGAATTTTGGAATGAAAACATAAAGGCGTTAGAGTTCTATATATCATGAGGACTGCATCGGAGCGCTAATTAAATCTCCCCCTTTTTATTAGCAAAAGAAATTCTATATATCATGAGGAAGCAAATTACGCAAGTAACAGATATTATCTGCATCGATGATTAAACAACTCACAAAGGAGTCAATCCATATTTTGAGTACTTCCTCGTTAATTCTTAAGCTCTCATCATCTCATAGGATGACCTACGACGAATGAAATGTAGTTTCATATTTGATCTTGTGGATTATAATATTTAGGTCTGTAAATAAATTGCTTTTATACAATTTTATTCACTGTGACAGATTCATGTAATCACGCTCGTATACGACGACGTTAGAGTTCAAAATCATAGATAGGAAGAGCAAGAGCATCGATCTCTATCGGTACACCAAACCTCTTGCTATCAACGAAATTGTAACTAAGAAAGGTCAAAAGTGGCAATCGATCGATCTCTTTCTTTTTCCAATTTTTTTTTTTTGTAATTTAAGAGTTCGGGTCAACTTACGCGCTACTAATCTTAGTAGGCTATAATTCCACCGTTCATTTGCTAGGAACCCAATTGAAGCTGAGCAGAGCTCCATAAGTACCATCTTTAAAGAAGTTAATAGCACCTAAGAGCAGTGGCGGAATCAGGAAATTACAGATGAACAGTGTATATGGCAGAGTAAGTTACACGCTCCACAAAAATACGCTAAGAGTGTTGAAGCATAACGTAACGATCGGTGCCACGAGGCCACTGATTAATTTTTTTAGGTTGCATCACCTTCTTAAAGTGGGTCCACCATTAGGCTCTGACTTTTTGCCACGTCAACGTCCATGTAACTATCTTGAATACCAATCACAACCACCTTATATCACCCCACCTCGCTCCTCATATCATCCCACTTTTGATCAGTGGTGTTTAGCCACCTCATTATTGCATTGTAAATTTCACCTTCTTGGGTGTTTGGTCACGATTCATTATGTGTAAAACCATTGTATAAAAATAAACCAGGGAGAGTGCAAAATTCAAATAACCACTTCCAATAATCTTTTCGAATTCTGATTATACTTTTATTGAAAAAAATTCTTCCGTAAATGTATTCTACACTTATCATCCAAACAAACACTCCCTTATAAAGGATTTTGTCATTTGATAATTCCACATGTATATTTGATGCAAAATATAATTTTTTATGATATCATCTGACAATTCAAGTCATACTTTTTATCTCTAAAAAAAATGATGTTGAATCCAAAAACGGTAGGTATCTGAACAAATTATTATGATAAAAAGAAATGAAGGTTCAGACTCAATAGATTATTTCTCTTAAATCTATAAAATATGATTTCAACTAAATCTTTATTGAATCAAAAAACGTTAGCTATTTGAACAAATTTTTGTGATAAAAGAAATAAATGGTCAGACTCAATAGATCATTTCTCTTAAATCTATAAAACATGATTTCGACTGAATCTTTATTGATATTCAATAAATTTACTTATTACCAATATAAATTTTTTAGGCCTATAAAATGAACGATTCATATCTCAAATAAAATCGCGAAACATCATCTTTGCCGAAGAGATCTTCACATGGAATAATCTTGATTGCCAACTTGATCACTTCCACAATTAAAAACATTGTATGTATACATTGTATTAATATATATGACAACCTTTTGTTGGCGTGAGATCTCAAGAAATTAGTATTTTTTTACACTAATAGAGTAAACTTTTAGTGAAAGTGAGTTTAAGAGAGAGAGAGAGAGAGAGAGAGAGAGAGAGTTTTAGAGTGAGAGTGGGTACTTTGGAATCTAATGCTTGCAAGTTGTGCCCTAGATTCCACAAGGATTCAGTAAAGGAAATGACCCAGAGGTAAAGTTCAGTGCAAAATTTTGACACGTGTCAGTCACTTGTCCACCACCATATTGTCCACCAAGCTATATGTTCCCCATTTCCAACCGAAAAAGTAACCTGGGGGAACTTCTAAATCCACGCAAATAGTGTCTCAGTACAGTACTGCATTGCAGAGCTAAAATCAACCATGATTTAATCACCTGGTGAACTCATTTGCTAAAATCAACCATGAACTCATTTGCTAAAATTAACTGAATTGCTAAAATCAAACGGAAAACTCAGCTAAAGGGGGAAAAATTGGTGTGGTGTATTGAGTTTTGTGGTATGTTTACCTAGAAGCTTTCACTAGATACTAGTACATGTTATTAGGCCTTGTTTCTCAATAGATTTTAGGTATATTTTATGAAAATCTCATAAAATAAACATCATTTTATGGAGAGGTGATAAAATGGAGTTGTTTTCCCAACTGATAAAATGTAGTTGTTTTTCTATAGATTTTAGGAGGATTTTATGAAAATATTATAAAATCACTTTTACATTTTATGTGTTGAGATTGGAGTGTCATAAAATGTAAGATTTTATTAAACAAAATTCTATTGAAGAACGAAGCCTTAGATGAAAAAATCGTGGGAGAAGTAACCAATAGAAAAGGTCAATTGAAAAGCTTAAAAATAAGGTCATAATAGGAGAAAAAATTGGGAACAATGATATTGCTGACAATAGCATCGTTGTCAACTATTTCAATAACATAACATTGACAAAACACTAATTGTATAAAAATGACAAGTTTATATAGAGGCGGCAATATTTCAATGAAGATCTTGCTAATGGGCTAAGGCTTAATCACCATACAGTAAAGAAATATAGTAAAAAATAATATAGTTAAGACTTTCAATGTAAATATTGTGTATGTCAAGACATTGACATATATATATTTTGCGCAATTTTTATTTATACCTAGTGGGCTTAATCATGACCCATTTGGCAAAAGATAAATATTTCTCTTTTATTTTATTTTATTGTCATTTGTCATTCCTAATCTATTTCATGGGGAGAGAATGTGACTTGATCCCAGGATGCAGTGTAGGACATACAAGAGCTATACCGCATAAGCTAGCCACCACTTATATTTCTTTTTTTATCAAGACGGAGACAATTACGTAAGTTCCAGATGAGGAATTGAATGATCCAAACCATCTAATAAGTTAAATATACAAAACTTAAACATAGCATGGCTAATAGAATAGTTTAAAAAGGCTAATAAAATGTCAAGACAGAAAAAAACCATTCTCGCGATGTTTAAACAAAAAAAAAAATTTAATTTTAAATGAACACTAAAAAGATTTGAGTACTCATTCTGAAATTTTAATTGCTTCCTTAAGTTTTTTCTCCTGGTTAAAATTACTCTTTATAAAGACACTCAATGCACTCTAGGCATTGTGATTTAAAGAACTAGTGGTGAAGGGAACTGCCAATGTGCAGAGTTATGAGGGAAGAATGTAGAAGATGGGATCAATTTGCAAATTACAGATGTATGCTATATTTAATTATTGTAATTAGGAAATGGCTACAATACACACCCCTTATTTGGGTATACCATATGCACCTATTGTATGGTTCAGATTGTGCCACCTCATCGACAATCGTAACATTTTTTAGTTTTTCGTAACTTTTCAGCAATATGATTCGTAACATTTTCTATGATTCATAACATTTTGGTGTCTCTCGTAACTTTTACAAAAAAAATTCGTAACCTTTACAAAAAATTCGTAACTTTTCCAAAAAATTCGTAACTTTTCGCAAAAAATCATAACTTTTACAGGATACACACCCAAATGAGGGGTGTGTGTTGTAGCCTTTTCCAATTAATTATATTTCTACACATAAGGCATCCCATTTTTGTCTAGTACCTCCACATTACTTATTTTCTATCAAACTTTTTAGTGAATTGTAAGTATCGTTTCTCTGGTACGTACTCACCTCCTCCATTCAGTCCCACCATCTTCCACTATCATTACTGTGTATCCCACCTCCCGCATCTACCCTTAAGTCACAACACAAAATCCCCAACCATCCTCCAATACAATTGTCTCTCCCTAGTCATCATTGCCCCCCCTATGGTCCCTTCGTCTCTCCAGTCCATGTTCAGCTATTTGTCATTTTTCGCATTTTCTCCTGGCAGCCTCCTCGACCATTTGTCTTTTCAAACCCAAAAATACCCTTCAATGCTTCCATATGTTGTTTCCTTCCTAGTCTAAACCTTAGCATCACCGTCTTATCCCATGTCTCCTCTCTCTTCTTTCATTTGTATCTACTTAGCCTAACACATTATAAAAGTTCAAACAAAATTTACTAAATGAATTAGATATAACACTATTAAAAGTTGTTTGAATCCATCTTCTCATACAAATAGAAACGATCAAATTTGGAGCAAAGAAATATTTTCGCATGAGGATAATGGTAGCTTTAGCTCTTCGAGGAAAAATGGTTGGCAGAAAAAAGACATGGGGAAAGAGTGGAGATTGTCAGGGCGATAGAATTTATGAGCTCAATGTGGAATACCCGACTGGGCTGGCCATGTTGTCCCAATCTGGGCCGTCCGTGCTTTGTAATGGACGGCTCGGATTTGTTTGGTAGCGGACGGTTCGGATGTGTTTGGACAAGATGTGATCTGAGCGGTCCATCGCCGAGCACGAAGGGCCCAGATCGGACATGTTGGACAGCATGCACCCAGTATCCCTACAAATTTATGTGGTAAATGAAGATTGGGTAATTTTGTGAGAATAATGAGTGCACTAAAAAGAAAAAAGGAAACCTTATTTTCCCAATTTGTTGTTCTGAGAAGGGGGTGTAGGGTATGGACCAAATGGGGGTGGGAATAGAAAGCAGAGTGCTTTGACTAAATTGGTGTGCATTTAGAACCTCCCCTCACATTCTTACATATAATTGCTACTCTTAAAATGGGTTTTCCAGATCCCTCCCTAATCATACCATTTACATCTTCCTCTCCCTCCCTCCCTCTCTCTCCCTCTCTAGAATCAAAACCTTCTCTGGAGACTGCAGAGGGGGGTCAGGTCCCCCTCAAATAATCCTAAAACAGCCGATCCAAAAAAAAGAAAAAATACTAAAGCAGCGTCTCTTATTTTAGCAACTAACCCGCCTGATGTAAAACCCCTCAAACCGTTACGCTACCCATTTCCCTTTCTCTCCCCCTTCTATTTATGGTAAATTCTCCCCCTTTCTCTCTCTCTCTTCACACCCTGTACAAAAAGTTGTACTCCCAGTAACTCTGTCTCTCTCTCTAGAAATCTGGGTCTTTTAGTTCATAGGGAGTCGAGTTTCTTGGTGGCTTACTCAGCAATTTTGTCAACTTATTGGGAGATAGTTACTCCTATTAAGTCGGTGTTGGAAACCTATCATCAGTGATAAAAATAAAAGCTAGGGCTTGGGGTTGTCTTCCATCAAAAGTTCGCTTTTCTGGTAAATTTACTCTCCTGTATCTCTCTGTTTATGGGTTTTTTTCATTAGACTTTTACATTGGACTGGATTAGCAGCTATTTCATGGATTGAATTTTGTGATTCGTTATTGTTTTGCCCATTTCATGGCCTTCTATTGACAAATTCGATTGACTTCCTTTTCTTTTTTTTTTGGGTTGCAGTAACTTGTGGGTTGCTTTGGATATCACTAATTTTTTAGTTGCTACCAGTTTGAAGGTCAGTAAAAAGCTCTATTTTGTGTTTAGTTGTGATCCTAAATGTTTAAATGGTGAATTGACCTTGATTACATGCGTTTTCTTGTGCTATATATATGTGTGGATTCACTTCTATGTTTACATGGGATGTGTTGCAGGGTTTGTGCTATTTCAGTTGAAGAAGCTGGGATTTTGTTGTTATCTGAGTTGGGTTTTGGGGGAATTTTGAGTTAGGAGTTTCATTGACTCAAAAGATTAGAAAAGAGGGCAGAAGTCATGAAAGATTGAGAATTTGGATGAGTTTTGTTTGGGAAAGGAAAATGAAGGGGACAGATTCTGTTCTGAAATTCCGGGGAGTTGTTGTGCAAATAGAAGAAGATTTTTGGGACAAAAGTGTTGTGATGAGTCAGTTTATTATGAAGAAACTCTAGCATTAAGTCTTTCATATTCGCTCAAGATTTTGCTTTGTTCTTGTAAATGGAATACCCCTTGTCGTCTAAAGAGAGAGATAACGGTTATATTCCGTCAGATGGGGGAACAAGGAATTCAACATCTGAAGACCTCTTCAATAATGGTATGAATTTTGATACATATGCTGGATGGTGTAGCAGCCCCTCAACCCCAGACCAAATGTTTGCTCCTCTGGCCTTTTCGCCCCTTCAATCACATTATGCCACGTTTGATGCATTAAACTTCACTGAACAAAACAGTAATACTTTCGCAGGGCCCGATTGGGATGTAACGGAAAGTCCTTATAATGGTGGAGAGAAAATGGTTTTCCAGCAAATGAATAGCCAAATTGGTTTTCCAATGGATACCACCAGTTGGAATGAATCTAGTACCAAAATGGGTAATCCTTCTTCTCAGCAAAACTTGTTAGATGCAGGAAATTGTCTCATACCTCGTCCTTTTGCACAAACCCTTGCAGAGAAAATGTTAAGGGCATTGTCCTTGGTTAAAGAGTCGTCTGGTGGTGGCATTTTGGCACAATTTTGGGTTCCAATTAAACATGGTGATCAATATATCTTAAGCACTTGTGAGCAACCCTACTTGCTTGACCAAGTGCTTGCTGGGTATCGCGAAGTGTCAAGGGCATTCACCTTTGCTGCCGAAGTGAAACCGGGTTCTTTTCCTGGGCTTCCCGGCCGTGTGTTTATATCCAAATTTCCAGAGTGGACTTCAAATGTGGGGTACTATAACGCGGCTGAGTACTTGAGGGTTCGGCATGCGGTTGACCATGAAGTTCGTGGATCCATTGCTTTGCCTGTGTTTGAGGATGATCCTGTTGAAATGTCTTGTTGTGCTGTGTTGGAACTTGTGACTGTGAAAGAGAAACCCAATTTCGATGTGGAAATGGAGAACGTTTGTCGTGCACTCCAGGTTAGCCTTGCTCTCTGTCTCTTTTTATCAGATAACATTCTTTCCTTCCTTCCCCTTATGTCTTTTTTTTTTCTCCGATTATGTTCGGGGAAACTGTTTTGTGTCCATTGCTCAGTCACCAGCATTATTAACGCTGTATCTATTACATGTCGAAAATCTGTTGAATTGTTTTTGTTAACAGAAGTACCAGAAAACAAATTGACTGTACAAACACTCATGAATGAGTCCACCGAACTTGCTGAAGTAGTGCTGAAAATTATTTTGGTGCCTAACGTTAATGGACATCACATTGCATACCTCAAGTGAAGAGAAAGTAAATGTCATTCCCTTTTAACCTTCTGACCAAACGTTATGTGAAGGAGGGAAAAATCAGTAGTATGACATGCTCATGACCTAAAACTTGCTGAAATGGATTTCAGATTGTTTTGGTGTCCATGGACGACAATAGCATGAATTCAACTGGCCAGAAATTTTCATTCCCTTTTGATCTTATGAGGAAGCATTATCCTCGTGTTTTAAACTTTCCTTGAAAGAAATCACACCAGTTCCGAATCTGTAATTGCTTCCTGGTATAGTCTGGGCTGAAAAGTTCTTTTCATTTTGCGAGTGGGATGTTGTTTATTTGCATTATTTATCTTGGCTGCAACATAGCAACTATTTATACATACCTTGGGCCAAAATATTTTCTTTTCGAATGGAATTTATTGTTGTATCTAGCTTTCCTGCAGCGTCCCTTGTATTTGTACAAGGCTACAAGCTCCACAACTTGTTCAGTGTACAACTCTTTAGTCCCTATCAAGTTTCCTCAGTTAGGGAAGTTTGTCTTCTCACAATCTGTGAGTCCAGTAGTTCAAAGCCCAGTAGGTGGTGTTTTTTGCATATTTGTAGTGGCTGCCTACATATGGACACTACGTGAAGTTTACTGAGAGATATATGTGTTGCACAGATTTGTTGGTTGTGTGTTTGAACTCCTAATTCTGAATGTCTACAGGCCGTGAATTTAAGGAGTACTGCACCTCCTAGGCTTTATCCCCAGGTAATAGCAAAACAAATCTCTCTTTCTTCTAGAAAAATTTTCCAATGCTTTGAAAATGTAACATTTATCGACTACTTGTGTGAACGAGTATTTTAAACTATTTTGCAGTGTCTTTCAACGAATCAGCGGGCAGCTTTAGCTGAGATAAAAGATGTCTTACGAGCAGTATGTCATGCTCATCGATTACCCCTTGCTCTAACCTGGATCCCTTGTTGTTACAATGAGAGGGTTGGCGACGAAATCTCCAGAGTACGTGTCAAGGGCGGAAATGCGAGTTTAAATGAGAAATTTATGCTATGCATAGAGAATACGGCTTGCTATGTGAATGACCCAGGGATGCAAGGATTTGTGCATGCATGTGCAGAGCACTATCTTGAGGAAGGGCAAGGTATAGCTGGAAAAGCTCTTCAATCAAATCACCCTTTTTTCTTTCCTGATGTGAAAGGGTATGATATAAGTGATTATCCATTGGTCCATCACGCACGCAAGTTTGGCCTTAATGCTGCTGTTGCAATAAGGCTAAGGAGCACCTACACTGGGAACGACGACTATATATTGGAGTTCTTTCTCCCTTTGAATGTGAAAGGGAGCACAGAACAACAACTCTTGTTGAACAACCTCTCTGGTACCATGCAAAGGATTTGTAAGAGTTTGAGGACGGTTACGGATGCTGAATTATTCGGTGCAAAGGGTTCTAAAGTCGAGTTCCAAAAAGGATCACATCCAAATTTTCCACCACCCATGGATTTTTCAAGAAGACAAACATCAGATAATAATACAAAAAATATTGAACCAGTGCAACCAGGTGTCTCTGACTCAAAAAAAATAAGACGAGAAGTAGACGCTCCTCGGGAACAGGTATGTTTAGTATCATGAATGAAGCCTATGTTAGAGCTCGCCCTCATAGATTGAATATCACCTCCAAAGCTAGTATTTGTCTGGGACTGGGTGGCCTCTCCACTAGTTGGAAATTGGTTTCAAGTTTGATGCTTTTAACATCCTAAGAGTAAGGCATGTTGGCATTACAATTCTTTCATGTCATTTTTGTTGACCGTGGTCAATGGGCTGTTGGTGGAGAAATGAAGTAGATGGCTCTGTATCGGCTTTGGGCCTTAAACCTTAGCATTATGTTAATGATACTGTTCCTACCTCCTGGGAATTCCTTTATACTATTGGGGAAGGTTTAGATTTGTAGATTGTTCGTGAACTGAGTGGACTTGGCTAAGGGTTGCCATAAGAACCCAAGCAACAAGCCTAAATCTAATGGCATTAAGCATAACTGAACCAAAATCCTATAGCCGTACTTAAAAGTAATCTCTATTTGGTCCAGGGAATCCACAAGGTGAAAGGTAAACCTAGAAAAATCTGTTCCTCGGTTCTTAGAATCTACTTGGTTGAATTAGCTCTGAAGTATTTTCATGAACGACTAAAGCTGCAAACATCCTAAAGGAAGGCAATTTTTTTCTCAATAGAGCCCAGAAAGCAAATTCCACACAAGGAAAGCAACACAAAATCACTTCATGGGCCTGTTCTTTCATCAAGTAAGCCACTAAGCCAATAATGACTTAAGGAATCTGCAAGCTTAGGGTACCTGGGACCTTTATTGGTGAATGTATTAGTACCAAGGTACACTAATTGACGAGGAAATTTGACGTAGTGAAGAGACTAAAGGATGTGTGTTGGGATTTATGATGCGCGTTAATGCTTAATTCCCTCTAATCAGTTAAGAGTTACTGATGGACTGCTGAAAAGAGAAAAATCAAAATGGTAAACTTAGAGCCATTGACCACAAGGTTATTGTTCAAATTTCCAAACTAAAACTTACATGATCTGGATATAAAGAGTTTATCCTCAGGCCAATCATCACAAGGAAAGGAAAGGCACCCATAACCATTGTAGAGCTTTTATTACAAACAAATGATTTGATTCTTACCATGAATATTTCCAGTTTGATGCTTCTTTTCTAAATGTCCGCAAGTCATAATTTCTAATGGTTGGTGAATTGAGCTCTATTTAACTGTTTGATTTGATGTAGATGAGTGGATCAAGGAGACTGACAGAGAAAAAGCGGAGTACTGTAGAGAAGCATGTGAGCTTAAGTGTTCTTCAGCAATACTTTTCGGGAAGTCTTAAGGATGCTGCCAAAAGCATTGGCGGTAAGACCTCATGTTACGTGTTTATTTCTTGAAATCCTCTGACTTGATCAGCTGCTAACATGGTTATTATTAGTCCACAAATAACTACTGGCTCCTAACCTCTCCGAATATCAAATTGCTGGGAGCTCTTTCTTTCTGTAAAAT
This sequence comes from Vaccinium darrowii, assembly GCA_020921065.1. Classification (NCBI taxonomy): domain Eukaryota; kingdom Viridiplantae; phylum Streptophyta; class Magnoliopsida; order Ericales; family Ericaceae; genus Vaccinium; species Vaccinium darrowii. Next base: position 13,075,679 of record CM037153.1, read on the forward strand.
ATAGCATGTGCTTTTAGACGATTTGCCTTGCATTCACTATGGCTCATTTACCTTCCTGTTGTCTTTTTTAGACAAATAGTTGTGGTGTTTTGGTATTTGTTGCCATTGTCTGAGAAGAAACATATTTAATTTTTTATCTGTATCTGTGGAATGCGTTTTTGATTTTTAACTATTCATACGAAAAATTAAAGAAGCAAAAATTGGAAAATGGATGTGTGGATGTCTCTCACAGGGATGGAATAAGATGTTGCAAATGCAGCTCAGCTGAGGACTAAGTAAGCATATGAAGCCTTAAGAGAAACTTGGAATGTTTTCATGAACTTTATGCGATGCGTGTAATGCTAGCTCCATTCATTAAAATCTATCACAAGATCGCGATACCTTTATGAGTACAAACTTTTGCAAATTTATTTAGAAGGATATTCTATAATTTGTTAACACTGGTTTGGTGGTCAGAAGAACTAAAAAAAAGTAGCCTACAAGCATCTAATCTTTGACTTCAGTCTGTACCCAATAACTGGGATCACTTTTTCCTTGTTATTTAAAAAATATTTTCGTGTGCTAATTTTATAGTTTGGTTTGTAGTTTGCCCTACTACACTCAAGAGGATATGCAGACAACATGGGATCTCAAGGTGGCCATCGCGCAAGATTAACAAGGTGAACCGTTCCTTGAGGAAAATACAAACAGTTCTTGATTCTGTTCAAGGGGTGGATGGAGGGCTGAAATTTGACCCCACTACTGGTGGTCTTGTGGCGGCAGGCTCCATTATCCAAGATTTCGATGCGGGTGGAAGCATTCTCTTCTCCAGCAAAAACCCACCTGTTAAAAACCCCAAATCAGTTGCACCTTCAGTTTGTCCACCCTCTTGTACTAATGGCGAGAATACTACAGTGAAATTGGAAAAGGAGGAGAATCACATTGACGGGAATAACTATGTAGAACTACGTAGAAGGAGTCTGTACGTGCCAAATGCCAAAATTCCTCTGACTGACTCTTGCAATGGTTCCAAGTCAGTTGGGTTTGTCCCACCTTCTGATGATTCTTCACTATGTTCATTCTCTCAACGTAAAACTTTGGGTGTACAAAATGGAAGCGCGTTGACGTTAGAAAATTCTGATTCACGCTTTTTTTCTGGTGAGGTGGATATTGAAATGAATGGTGAAATTGGTGTGGAAGTCAATGACGGGGTCATTCAACCTAACCAAACGGGTCCCACTTCTTCAGGCATGACAGACTCTTCAAACAGTTCTGCTTCAATGATGAATGGCAGTTCGTCAAGCTCTCATAGCTTTGGAGAAGGAAAAAGTATCAAAATTTTTAACTCTTGTGATAGTGGATCCAAGATCACAGTGAAAGCTACTTACAAAGAAGATATGGTTAGGTTTAAATTCGAGCCTTCTTTAGGGTGTAACCGGCTGTATGAAGAAGTTGCCAAGAGGTTCAAATTGCAAATGGCGGCGTTTCAACTCAAATATTTGGACGACGAAGAGGAATGGGTGTTGTTGGTAAGTGATTCTGACTTGCAGGAGTGCCTTGAGATATTGAGTTTTGTTGGGACTCGTAGCGTGAAGTTTCTCGTTCGTGATGTCCCTTTCAACATGGGCAGCTCTGACAGTAGCAATTGCTTCTTGGCAGAAAATTCTTAGGAAGTCTTAGGTATGAAGTTCGGTAGCCCTAGCCCTTTGTATATTGCTTTCATTTGTGTTTCTGTTTTTTGAATTTGGCAATCTGGTGAGTTGGTGGTTTGTAGATGGGATCATCGTATGCCTTTTCAAAGCTTTGTTTTTTCTATTTTTGTTGCTGTTTCTTGCAGTTAACAATCATGGTGTCACACATCAGGAATATTTGGATCAATAATTTTGCGACGATGTGTTATGCTATGATTGGTTATTGCAAGAATTCCAAAAGGAAAAAGGATGGGGTAGAAGGTGAGGAATGAAGGGCAAGGGTGGTTCCACAGATGTGTCAATGTATAGGTCTGTAAATGTTAAGAGGCAGGAATGGAAGTTGTAGTAGTAGAGTGGATTTTCCTCTGATTTACCTTCAGTTTGCAACTTTGCATAGGTTCATGAGTTTGATGCTTTTGAATTGCTGTTTTTTGTGTGTGTGTGTGTGTGTGAGTGAGTGATGCTAATTTAGATGAGTTTACTTAGGAGTTTGGGAAACTCTGCCTGTGTCATACTTGGAAACTTATCTTCTATACAGCCCGTCCCAAAGGGATGATTGTGCCATGAGGTAAGCAGCTGGCATCGAGCATGTAAATGACCCCATGAGATCCTTATAACATGAATTTGATTACAATATCTGTCCTGAATTGATTAAAACTTAGACCCGGTTTGATTTGGTTTGGTTAGGAGGTGCGACTATATCTCATGCTGTACTATATCTGTATCCTTGTCCATTTGGGGCCATTTGATTGACCAAATATTAAAAATGGAACTTGGTTGCAAATCTTGGAACATGGATTGAGTTAGAAACCTCAGGGGAGACCATATATAAGTCATAAGAGCTCCCTGGTCGAATAAAATAGTATATTTAGTTAGCTTTGAGTTGATTGCTTTAAATTCTGTTCCGATGTTTTTGTCTCGAGACACATTACATTTCTTTTTCTTATCTCTGTGATTTCATTATTCTGTAGAATAGAAAATGTTACTTCTTCAAATGGTACAAAAAAAAAAAAATTGAGATTGATTTTTTTTTTATCATATAGCTTGAGATTAAGATTAGTTGCTAGGTTGATTAATTTTATATTAGTTGTCATTGCACGTCAATGGCAAGTGGGTAAACAGAATGTATCATTAATTTCAATGGCAAGTGGGCAGAGAATATTAAGGAATTTGTCAAAACACTCATTGGTTTCATTTATTAGACTAGACAAATATTTTATATTTTTGGAGTTGTTTTATAGGAGGGGACTTCTTGGGTTTCTCATAGGGGTGGGAATTTCTAACACGATACGAGAACACGACCCGAACATGACACAAAGTTAGCGGGTTAGGGTCAGCCATTTCTGACATGAAACACGAATATGACACGACACGAGAACACGAAAAGTTAAACAGGTCGGGTTAGGGTTAAGAAAATTCTGACACGAACACGAGATAACACGACAAACACGACACGACACGGGAATTTATAGAAAAACACGATGACACGACACAAAGTTAGCGGGTTAGGGTTAGCTATTTCTGACACGAAACATGAATATGACACGACACGATAACACGAAAAATTAAACAGGTTGGGTTAGGGTTGAGAGAATTTTGACACGAACACGACACGACTCGATGCCCACCCCTAGTTTCTCGTACGGTGACTTGGATTATAATAGTGCGGAGTGGGGATTTATTACTTTGATATTTGTAAAATAATAAATGAACGGTACAATACAAATCAAAACCGGATCGGAGCTTTTTCCCTAGTACTTTTGTTTTGGAGTTTTTTCCAATGACATGAGAGGTCCATTGATGACCGGTGGAAAGCATTACTTCTAGTGTAATGGGTCAGTAGGGTTAGTTTATAAAGAGCTTTGCTTTAAATTTAAATGGGGTCTCATTAGTGGATGATGTGATTGGTTTCTCAAGATTAGTATAGGGTGTATAAGCTGTCCGGACACTTTGTTATCAAAAAAGTTACTCCATTCGTCCCAAATTGTTGGTGCTGACGGATTTCGATGCATTTTTCAACTGTTCATATCTTTTAGTAATCAATAACGTGTTTTATGTGCAATATGGATCTTATTAATTTGTTATATTTCAATTAGTTCTATTATACACGCTTTTTAATACCTTTAAAAATATTTTAAATTGAAAGATATGAACATTTCATAATTGCATCGAAATCCGAACATGGCAAATAATTTGGGACACAATTAATTTTCCATGGATGAATACAATGTAAGCATACTCAGCAATTTTATAAGCATTTATACCAGTGTCACACCCAAAAAAAAAAAAGGTATCACATGCCAAGAGAGCCTACCAAAACGTGTGAGTGTTACGGTTTGTTTGTTACCAGCGACCACAACCATCATGAAATTATTATGAAGGTTTAACAAAATGTAAGTACTATAACACTACTTTCCAACACCTCATGACACTAGTGATGTCTGCTACAAAGCAATAGTACTAACGCGGGGCCGGCTGTGCAGTCTATGCACATGTGCTACACAGAATCATAGCTGTTCACGAACACCTGTGCTACATAGAATCGCAGTTGATCACAAGTGTTTTCAAAGATTGAAACTAAAAACAAACAATTCGTGTAGAGACCCGGAAATTTCGAATATCCTTAAGGCTTTTTCATATTTAATTTTGGGTTTGCGCAGAAATCACATTTTGAGACACATGGGTTTAATGAGTGAGACTATGTTAGTTTAGGTTTTAATTGGAACATCTTTGTAAGTTGGAGGGGGTGTGTTGTAGTTTGCACCATTTTAGGGAGAAATTAGGATAAAATACTCCCTCCGTCCCAAATTATTAGTCTTACTTTGAGAATCGAACTTTTTATGAATTGTATCAAAAAAGGAAAGAAGTACATAATTTTCTTTGTTAACTTTTTGAATTAGCCATTTATTTTGGGACAGTAAAAAAAGGAAAGAATGACCAACAATTTTGGACGAAGGGAGTATCAATTTTCCCTTCTTCCCCAAAACAGCCGTTCCTCTCTCCTCTCCTCTCCCTGAACTCTCACTCAATCTCCAAAATACCCTTGAAGTATTTGTAGATCCATCAAATACTTTCCGTATTCGCGACCTATTGAACCGGAGATCGTGTGTTCAAGTGGTTCGGTAGAATCGATTTTTGGAGAGCTGGGATTTTTTTTTGGAGCATAATTAAAAGTAAAGCACTTGAGGTAGGGAGAAATTCTACTCTTTCTAAATGTATATGAGTATTTATGACGTAAACATCTCTCTTACATTGTCAAGAACCCATCTTTTTGCTAGTATTTTGGGGTTGAATCTTTGCAATTCAATTTGATTGCGAATGTCTTGAGCCCTTGGTTTGTTAAAATCCATTAAAACTTTTCTCTTGATTAGTGTATTGGAGTTGCATAAAGAAACCCATTTGTTGAACCTTGTATTTAAGTTTGGTTGAAAAACCCCTTTGATCATTTTTCTTAGGGATGCAATGGGGTGGGTAGGTGCGGGTTTTGATCTACCCCTACCCTAAATTGTGGCAACCTCCCCCTGCCCCGTCCCTACCCTAATTGGGTAATGAAAATCTACCCCCATATCCTACATTGTCGGGCAACGGGTTTACCCTACCTGTCTTTTTTTTCCTCTCTCAATTGCCTTACATATTTGATCATGGACAACTATTTTTCATAAGCATATGCCTACTCTCTCTCTCTCTCTCTCTCTCTCTCTCTATATATATATATATATATATATATATATAATAGCCAACAAAAAAGAAAAAGAAAAAATATGATCTGAAGTTTCCCTCAATCTAAAATGAAAGACTTTGTTTATATATATATATATATATATATATATATATATATATATATATATATATATATATATATATATATATATATATTGTGGTACTTTTGAAATTAAATAAAAATATAAGGGTTACAATGTTATTTCATACATATATATATACACACACGGCAATTATCCAATCCGGGATCCCGGATTGGAGGTTTTTTGGTGTTTTGATGCTTTTAAAAATTGTTTTTGGGAAATTTGAGCCGTCCAATGTGTTCAAAAGGTGTTTTCAAGGGTCCAAGCGGGAAATCTTCAAAAACAATACCGGGAAAGGCTTGATCCAAGCAGGTTTTTGCAAAAATTGTATATTTACAATTTTGTGAAATACTGCTCGGATCAAGCCCTTTCCGGTATTTTTTTTTGAAGATTTCCCGCGTGGACCCTTGAAAACACCTTTTGAACACATTGGATGACTCGGATTTTCAAAAAAATATTGGGAAGGTGGAGTCCCGGATCCGGGATTCCTGGAATAGATCGGGACTCTCTCTCTCTCTCTCTCTCTCTCTCTCTCTATATATATATATATATATATATATATATATATATATATATATATATATATATATAAACCGGTGATCCAGTCAAGGATCCCGGATTGAAGGTTTTTTGGTGTTTTGAAGGTTTTAAAAGATGTTTTTGCATGATCCGAGCCGTCCAATGTGTTCAAAATGTGTTTTCCAAGGCCCACGCTGGAAATCTGCTAAAAAAAAATACCCGGAAGGACTTAATACAAGCAGTTTTTCCCAAAAATTGTATATTTACAGTTTTGCGAAAAACTATTTGGATCAAGCCCTTCCCGGTATTGTTTTTATTTTTTTTAGGATTTCCTCGCGTGGACCCTTGAAAACACCTTTTGAACACATTGGACGGTTCGGATCATGAAAATTTGATCCGGAACTGTGAGTTCCGGACTTAGGGATCCCGGACTAGATCGGGACTCTCTCTCTCTCTCTCTCTCTCTCTCTCTATATATATATATATATATATATATATATATATATAGAGAGAGAGAGAGAGAGAGAGAGAGAGAGAGAGAGAGAGAGAGAGAGAGAGAGAGTCCTTCTAATCTGGACCTCCGGTTTTCGGACCTCCATGATCCAAACATTTTTTTGACGATCTGATTTGTCCAATGTGCTCAGAAGGCGTTTTCAAGTGTCTACGCGGGAAATCTTCAAAAAGAAATACCAGGAAGGGCTTGATCCAAGCAGTTTTCGCAAAAAAATAACCCTTGAAAACACCTTCTGAAAACATTGGACGGCTCGGATTTTCCAAAATAATTTGCAACACAAAAAAAAAAAAAATCATTTTTTTCTTATTTTCCGGAGGCTTGGACTAGAAGTTTTCGGAGCGGGTATCAGGGTGGGGTACTGCCCCTAACCCTACCCTAACCCGGTCGGGTTTTCATTTCCCCCCCTAACCCTACCTATTGTCCAAAAAATTTATAAAAAAAAGCCTTCCCGTTAGGGGCAGGGCGGGTGGGTTTCGGAGTGGGGCGGGTTTGATTGCCATCCCTAAATTTTTGCTCATTGTTGCTGTTGGTCGACTGGACTGTTTTTTTGTCTGGACGGGTCACCCCGACCGTCCAAATAGTTTTGATAGAAGACTTCCATCCTCCAAATTCTGATTTCCTCCTCGTGACCCCGTTTGGTCACCCGTGAAACCATTTGAGATACCACCTCGGAAACGCTAAATCCTGTTGCTAAAGTTATAAAGTTTGTATTGACTGATGGTTAAAAAGGGGTACAACGGACACGTTTTAGGTATGAACATACGTTTTGCAATTGAAAGGTATTGCCTGGGCCACCATTTGGTGCGTCTCTGGGCATGGGTTACGAGGCCCGTAAATCTCAGCAGGGGTTACGGGGCCCAAGAATCTCAGCAAAGAACTACGACGTCCTAGGGAGACGTCCTGAATGCTTGATAGGGATTACGAGGCTCAAAATACTCAACAAGGGTTTTATAGGATAAAAAATTTCCAGTTTTTTAGATAAAGACAACTATGGTTTTGGAGAGAAAGTGGAAAATGGACAAATGTGTTGAGTGGATACTTGGGATTTGTTGAAAGGGTTTTCATTGACGAAAGAGGTTTTATGGATACGAAGACACCTTGTTTCTTAAGTTGGATATGTTTTAAAATTTCCTATAGTTGGCTTGCGTCTTATCACCTTATATTTCGTTCCATGCTTATATCATCTCGTATGGATTTAGCGATTGTAAATTTTTTTTCTACTGGACTAGTGTAGCTCAACTCTTCATTTTCAAGTACAAATCAAAGAGCATGAGTGGAGTGCTAGGAGTGCATGTCAATCTTTTTTAAAGCATACACCGGAAGTTATCTTCTCAACTTTCTAAAACTTATTTGTAGATGAAAATGTAACTTTATTTATCAGCTATTTCGACTTGGAAGAATGTAAAGATTTAATCACTATACTTCATGCTTTTCTATGGGACGTGGGTACCCAATTCGAGATATGAGACTTATGACGAGACTTTGGAGATAAATGCATGGAACTTATGTAGTTTCTTTTATGAGAAATGTTTGTTTTTTCATATTGAAAATCGAGAGCGTGACAATTCGCACGAATAATTCTTCTCTTCACGCAAATAGTTTGTTTGAAATCTAGACCGTCCATCCAAGTAATGGATGACTGCGATTATGCACAGCACTGCACAAGCTACACAGTAACCCTCGTGTCCGAAATAGCACGGGAAAGTATGGCTAAAAGTGAAAGAGTATTTTCTCCAATTCTAAGAAGAATTGGTTCTCTCCCCCCCTCCTCCTCCTCCTCATTTACTAGTACTACAATAACACACAAAGTTTACACTAAGAAATTTGAAAAGATCACAGTTTCTACAAAACTGCGATAAAGAAAGAAAAGAGTAAATTTTTAATTTCACCCTCAGTAATAAACTGAGATGGTATAATATTTAAGAAAGTTTTTTAAAATCAGCCTAGTAGGCTGATGTTAAAGTTTAAAATATGTTAAAAGTGTATAAAAATTTGTGAAGATAGTATTAAAAAGTGAAAAGAAATTACACTGAAGTACGTATTTTTTATTTATTATTTATTTATTATTAATTCACTGAGCTGACGATAAGGAAATAATATTTAATCAAGGTTATGAAAAAACTGTGATGATAGTCTCCATGTTCAATCATGCTTTGAATATGACCAAGGGTCAAATCCCACCGACTACAACTAATTACTATAACACTTTTTGCATGTCCCTAAAAAAAAAAAAAAAAAAGCTTTGCATGCCGATTGAAAATAGAAGCTTGCTTTTAAGGGTGACTCCTCGATCAATCCCTCAAGAAAACAGCAGAAACCCTAGAATGGAACCGGAGTTGCCCCATCTTCCTCATGAGATCATCTTCGACATACTCTCTAGACTACCCGTCAAGCCTCTTTGCCGTTTCAAGTCTGTTTCCAAGCCATGGCTCGCTCTAATCACCAATCCCTGTTTCATCAAATCTCAACTCAATCATCAATACACAAGAGGCAACCATACCCAGAAGCTAATCATCGCTGCATCAAAGGGATACGGCCCCTCGGAAACTTCTCAGTCCGTCTATTCCGTTGACTTCAAGGTACCCGACTACCCCTTAACTGAGCTCGAAGTGCCCTGTAAGTCGAGTGTTCGGATTCTGGGTTCATTCAATGGAGTCATACTGTTACACATTCGTCATGAATTATGTTTGTGGAACCCATCAATCAGAACTTACCGAAAATTTTCTCAACCCAAGTGCCCCAATGGGGCTAGAACGTATGGGCTTTGTTATGACTATGTTAGTGATGATTTCAAGGTGGTTAGGGCTGTTATGCCTTCCAGTAATGTCCCTTGTGATGTTCATGTGTTCACTTGTAAACTTGGTTCATGGAAGAAAATTGGAAACTTAGGTTACGAGATCTGTGGCCGCGGGCCTGGGATGGTTGTGAATGGGATGCCACATTGGATTCTGAGACGCCGCGGCAGTACTGATGGAACAAAAAATTTAGTGATTGTTTGCTTTGATGCTACTAAGGAGGAATTCAAGGAGGTGCCGCTGCCTAATTCTAAACGTGAGAGTCGTTTGTGGAATATGAAATTGGGGATTTTTGGTGGATGGCTGTGTGTGGTTAGCAAGTATCTCGATTTGCGTACTAATGTGTGGGTGATGAAGGAATATGGCGTGAATGAATCTTGGACCAAGTTGTCTGTTATGTCACTGCCAAAGGGGTCAGGAGTCTCAGACGTCGCCCCGTTAATTTTCGTCATCCTTATGCCTTTGTGTTATGCAAAGGATGGAGAGGTTGTGGCGGTGTTAAATTCATTTGAGTTAGTCATCTACAACCCAAAAAAACAAACAAAAGTGCCCATTCAGCCTTGCTTTTACCATCACCTTGACGTGGCTTTATATGTGGAGAGTCTTTTTTCGCCCCATGGTTTAAGGCACTGCTGCTAATCAGTTGGAAAATGGAGAAGAAAGCGGTAACTGATACTTTTCCTCGTTCTATTTGGATTTTGCAGCAGAGGTGTTTGTTGAAATTACACAACCAACTTATGATTCCGAATCTAGTATTTTCCAATTATGGTTTTGGGGTTTTAAGTGATCCCTACATTGTTTGCCGTCGAGTATGCTTTGTTGAGGTGTTATGGTTGAAGAAAAGAGTAGTTCAATTACAAAATCTCCCCTCGGTATGTCACATCCAACCTCTAAAATAGAGTTTTAGAACTTGGTTGAAGATGCTCGAAATCCACTTTAGTAGATTAGTTTATTTTATTTTATTTTTTTTCATTCAATGGAATCGTACTCTTTCGTCTTCATTATCAAATTGGTTTATGGATGGGAACTCATCAATCGGAATGTTTCAGACATTTTCAGATCCTATTTGCATTTGTAGTTTGAAATTTGTGAGTAAAATGCTTTGTTAGTGCGTGCTCCTTCTTCACAGTGTAAACATAAATAAATAAATAAATAAATACTATTTTCTCATAGAGCTTGGTGGACAGAATCTTGAGCAACTTGCTTCTGCTTTATAGGAGTAGTACTATGCTTTCTTCCAAAAGCTTAAGCGACATTTTTTTTAGTCATCTCTTGTGAACTCATGTGCTAAAAAATAGACAGTTTTTCGGCCTATCCAATGCATGGATAGAACTAAAAATTAATAAATAAACTGAATAATAATTGCCGATATTTAATTTCCATTGTATTCTTTAAATTGCCCAAGGAAAATCTAGAGAGCTGTCAAGTTTTCCTACATTTAGTTGTCTAGGAGTACTTCATTTTGTATCACCGGAAAGTATGGAACATATTTTGGCCTTTTTAAGTTCTAGTCGTACGTGAATGGTTTGGTGTTAAGTTTAAACTCATTCAAGGAAGTTGACCTAATTTGTGGAATTATAACCTAAGGTTTTGAAACTGAAACTTAGTTGCAGGTAATATGGTACAAGTATATAACTTCTAGAAGTAATTTGTATTTTTTTTTTTTTTTGAATTGCAAAAAGGTGGGAGGGGACAACCAGCGTAGCAACCCCCTTGGGTGTGACCATAGGCATAGGGGCTCCCGACCCACTGTAGAATATCCGGTTCGAGCCATAGCTATGTCCGGAAGGACTGACCGACACCACAGCTCCACCCAGGTACTAGATGGACAAATGACCTTCCACGCTAGTTATGCCGTTAGTGAGACTCGAACCTTGTCGGATCGTGTATGGGAGGAGGAGCACTTAAGCCCACTAAGGCACTCACCCTCGCCACCTAGGGTACCACCTTTGGTGGTTAGAAATAACTTGTTTGGTACGTGGAATTTAGTACTCATTTCTTTATTCCAGAATCAGAATTACACTTCAAATATTCTAACTTTCCACAATTGCCCTTTATATTATTGTTACATTATTTCCTACTAACTTCTAAGAAAAGAATCTACTCAAAAGTGTAAATTATAAACTTTACTAACTTTTACCCACTACCTTTTTCAAATGAATACTAGTCAAAGGACAACATAAAAGCGAATAATGGACCATAAAAAAGGGATGGATGTAGTATATGATTTCTTTTGATGAAGTTTGTAACATTTGCAATAAAAGTATTTTAGAAGGACTAATGAAGTTCCCATAAAAAAAAAAAAAAAAACTGCCTATAGCTTATGGTTTTTAGACAAATTGTTTCTACTATTTAGAGTTGATGTATGTGAGAAGAATGACCTGTCTCAAACCATTCTAGTCAGGATAAACAAACTAATTTTCTCGATTTTACTTGTACGACCAATGCGGGCTAAAATAAGTCAATTGACTTATTTTGCTGTCTTTATTTAATTTTATTCTGCAGTTGTTCGTTTTGTGTCAATTATTTTGACTCATTGGATCTTCTCTATGAGAGTAATTGGAAAAGTATAAGATTATTATCGAAACTAAATTTTTTTGAGTAATGCTTATTTTTGTCTTTGTTTTAAAAAATTTAAGTTTGACACATAATTTTTTGCTTTTCCGATTTCTATTGTCGATATGAATTAGAAAGTCAAAAAAGTTTGAAGCAAAACAAACAAATGTGAGAAAATTGAATAAAAACAAAAAAATCTCCGATACTTTTTGTGTAATGACTTTTGTAGGTATTTTTATTTTTCGTTAATTTTTGTTTAGCTTTTCGTCGGTTTTTTTGAAATAATCATTTGTATCAATGAGATGAATCAGAAAAGTACAAAAATGTGGGCCGAAATTGGAAAAAAAAAAATCATATACGAACTATTAGACCAAAAAAAGAAAGACAGCTATTGTTGTGCTTGGAGCTTTGATGGTAGTAAGGCAAATACTGGGGTGCTCTGTTTTGATTAGTGGTGGTTGTTTCCTGTTTCGGAGTTCGGGGGGCAGAAGTTTGGGTAGCTGTGCTGTTTGTTGGCCGTGTTCTGTGTTTGATTGTTGTGTTTACTGTTGCTTTCCTTTGTTGTTTGTATTTGGCAGTGTTGATTCACTGTGTGTTGTTTTGTGTAGGTTTTTCACTGTGTTTTGTTTGTGTAGGATAGATGTGATGGCGTTGCAGGTCTCCCTGCGTTCTGATCGGTTGCATCATTTAATTCCTACGTGTACGACATTGCGCAGTGATTAATAATATTTTCTCTCTATTCTCCCAAAAAAAAAAGAAAAAAAAAGAAAGAAGTAGAACGTAAGCCACCCTCAAAGTGTCCAAAGGCACAATATTAGATGTTCAATGTGGCAAAAAATGACACATCCCGGCATCCAACCATGTGGCTCTCACCGTACGTTCATCTTGTAAGACACGCAACCCTCACAGATTTACGATGTTTTTTTTTAATTTTTTATGATGGGCATAGATTTACGATGTTGATGTGATTTACGATAGTGAATTGTTTCCCACAGAGACGATGGAAAGTTGTTGCCGTTTGGGTTGACAGTTGGGAAATTCTCCAGCTGAGTTCGCTTGTCTCTAGTTAGAGCATCTTCAACCAAGCTCTAAAACTCTATTTTAGAGGTTGGATGTGACATACACGAGGGGAGATTTTGTAATTGAACTACTCTTTTCTTCTACTTTTTGTACTTTTTGGAGGGACTCACCGTCTTTTCTTTAACCTTGTCCTTGTTTACCAGGTGTTTGAATTCATTGTTCAAAAGCTTTATGCATTGAGAAAACCCAAAACTAATATCCAGATATATCTTTTCCTTCCCAGTGGTGCTCATCTTATTTAGGACCGTGGTTTATGTATCGTAATTTCTCTCATCAAAGTGGCCATTAGTGGGCTCTCTTGGCTGCACACGTTTTTCATTGGAAAAGAAGCTTGTATGTGAATCTAATAGTTTTTTTTTGATGTTCTTCTTATGGTTATTTCTGCATTCCTCCAATTTGTAGATAAATCTACCTACTAATCGCTCCACTGCTGACATAACTGTCCAGCATTATCGGTGACAATTCATGGCAAGCGAAGCAATTTTTCTTATTGAGGTTGTTATTTTTAATATCTTCACAGAATGTACACGTTCTGTTTCTTGTACCAGAAAAGGGCTGTTTGAACTTAGAATAGATGGATAATGCTCAAGCCCAAAATGGTCAAAGGAATTTCCAATATTTCTTTACATAGTTGGACAACTGAAAAGGGTTACTGCCAACATGTATTGATGGTGATGGATTACTGAATCAGAGATGACCAACTTCTAGAGACATACCTGCAAAACGATTAGCATATGCGTTTCTAACCACATTCCAGAGAAGGAGCTAACGATTCCATATGACTTCTCTGCTTTCCTACACGTGCAACACCAGTTAGGAAGAAGGGAATTCGCCTAATATAAGCAAGCTTAACATTGGAGTCAACGGTTACAGTCCAAACAAGAATCATCATTTTATGAACCTTGATTTTTTCTAAGCGAGCCTTCATGGTAAGGAACTCTTGTAGCTCTCAGCTGTGAGTAGTGAATTAAAAGTCTCAGAACATTTCAGTAAACATTCCTGCATTTCATCATGTCCTTCCCTTGCTTATTGTCCTCTTATAATATATCCTCTAAATATGCTGTTACTAGCTTCAACTCCCAATGTTGGACAAATTAATTGAATTGGGCTCCGACACTATCCAAATTACTGAAGTATTGTTGGCCCCAATCCTTAATAAAACATTCTTGAATCTGTTTTCCTGAATGAAAAATTACAAGTACATTATAGGACTTGACTCCCTGTGATTGATGCTTCCCTATGGACCGTAAAGGTTTGATTGAGGGAGCGCTCATATCATATTTCTATAGCTAATGTAGTATTCATTAATTGTATTCGAGTTTAGCTTGGTTTCTCTTTCACTATGCGCATGAGCCTGGACTAAGGCTGGAGCGGAGCTGACGAACCATCGGATATTTCAATGATTGGAGCTATAATTCAGTTAAGACGCACCACTATTTGATAGTGAGTGTAAAATTCACATTTAGGTTATCATTGGGTGCAAGCGGAAAAGCTTTTTAATGATGTGAATGCAGGGCCTATTGGTTTGCTATTTGAGCAATTTTATCTTTGTTAGTCGACAACATAATTTAGGAATTGCATCTTTAATATTCTTTCAAGGAAACTGGTGCTCATTTATTAAAAATGTAGGTATATTATCTCCTTTCTCAAGGAGCATGGCAAGGAGGTATATACTGAAGTTCGCGCTGCATAAGTTGATACGATGAACAAGGTAAACATGAAACCATTTTAAAACTTCTACCACTTTGGTTCGCGAACTTGCATTTTGAATTACATTAGTTGATGTTCTTCCGGAGCGGGGAGTGTCGTGAACTACGTTGTTTGGTACTTTGAATGTCATTTTGAGCAGTGTAATATACTCCGTGTTTTCAATGTTAATTGGAGCACCCTACTCTGAAACTGTTAAAGGTGTATTCTCTGCTGGTTGATGCTGGAGGTTCAGTAATTAGCAGAGCCTTATTTTAGTTTCATGCTGCATACTTGATCTGATGATTAGAGTATGGTGTCATTGGAATACGCCTTTCAGTTTCATGCTGTATGTTCTTTGTAGTAGATAGTAAATGATTACTACCTGCTTTGTTTTTTCTTGTTAATTTGGTAATGGACAGTTCTAAAATGTATGCAATCTATGTACAGACTCTATTAGGCCACACTCTTCACTGTTAGATGATTGGACTTAGAACATTGAATTCATAGCTAAACTCTTCTTGCCCCTTGTCACAGTTCCACATAACAAAAGAGTTATTCTTTTTCTACCATCGGGGTCTTCTTAGGACCAGATCCAGTGTACGCGGAATCCTCAACTGTGATTTCCCTCCAAAGATGCAAAGCCATTTTGTTTAGTAACTAGAAACCTGAAGAAAGCAGCAGGGAGCTATCATGAATCTTTGCAATATTCTCAAGTCCAAAACATGAATATCAACTAAAATTTTCATTCATTCCTTCGCAGATAGCAGGTTGTTCAACATTGTGATGCACTGTGGGTCATTAAGAACAAAATAATGTATTATTGTTTTGCACTTTTTAGAGTTTCTAATTGTCGTTATCCCAAGACAATTTGAGTGTTAGGATACTAGACTTTCGTATGTTTTAATTTGCTATCCGTCTGTTTTAATTTGCTAGTTGGTATGTATGCAGGTTTTAAGCGCACACTTTCGTGCTTATATTCAAGCACTGGAGAAATTGCAATTGGATATAGCAACACCTAGTGATTTGATAGGTGTTGAAACGGGAAGTACCGGTCTTTTTTCAAGAGGGAGAATAACTTTTGAAGAACCGATCTGCTGTTTTTGCTAAGGAGAGAGAATAAGCATTCTTAAGGTTTTATGCTGCTATTAGGAATATGCACCTTTCCTATTTTCTCGAAAGCATTTTACAATTTATCCACTATAAAGTGTCACTCCTTTTGCATAAATTTGTCATGCCTTTCCTTTCCTCTGAAGCTTTTGTCAGTATCTTCCATTCATAAGAAGAGTGATATACGTATACACATGATCGTGCGTAGATAAAAGTAGCATTGCTTTTGTATGTGGCCGATGTTCATCATGCCATAATCATTCTATCCACTAAACATGTGGCAGTTAAATATAATTGCAGTAAGTGTGTTTATTCCAACTTGAATACTTATTAGTAACCATCATTGTTTTAATTTCTAGGAACTGCAAGCAGCGCTGTCTTAACTTGACATCATATCAAATCTGTCTTTATACATGGTCCATGTATACGTAGGATCATATTGTGTGTTCCAGCAAATCCAGCCTTGCCAACTCTCTCTGCTTTCTTCTTGATTTTCTTGGAGTGGTCTTTATGGCTAATAGGATTAGCAGATGCACAGTGAGACAACAAAAATATGACTTTTTTTCCTTTTTTTTTTTTTTTTTTGTGTTTCTGTCATACACGTGTTGAGGAACTCAGTTATTCAGTCGGATCAGAACTACTGGCTTTCTATTTTTTTCTACTTCCTCCAACTGAACTACTGATAATCTGACATTCAATTTGCTAATAATGAAAGAGCAGACATCGCTTATAACCATGGTTTTCTTATCTTGTGATTTTGCCTCCTCATTAGGTAGCTGACAGCCAGCACATAAAAAAAACCCGTTAGAACCTTATGACATGAACCTTAATCATACAACGAGACATGCTAGGGCGTTCCCTTTAAGCGACGCGTTGTGCCTGCCTTCGGGTGCTTCGAAAAATGGGCAAGGGGCGCCACATCGGCGCCCGGGTGTGGTGAGAAGTGAGCAAGGGTTCTCGCGCGTGCCTGGACGAGCGCGGGTAAAGAAGCTAGCCCAGGATTATAGGATCCGTTTAGCAACTTGGAATATAGGGACATTCAGGAGGATATTCCATGGTGTATGTTATTTGCAGATGACATTGTCCTTGTAGATGAAACGGCTAGTGGTGTTAACACTAAATTAGAAATTTGGCGGGAAGCATTGGAGTCTAAGGGCTTTCGGATAAGTAGGAGTAAAACTGAGTATATGGTCTGCAAGTTTAGTGATACCAGAAGTACGTATGAGGAAAGAGTGAGGATCCAAGATCAGGAGATACCAAAGAGGGACCATTTTAGGTATTTAGGATCTATTATTAGTCAAGATGGAGAGATTGCGAATGATGTGACTCATAGGATCCAAGTGGGGTGGCTCAAGTGGAGGAGTGCTACTGGTGTACTGTGTGACAAGAGGGTACCAACAAAATTGAAAGGAAAATTTTATAGAACTGCCATAAGACCAGCGATGCTTTACGGGACAGAATGCTGGCCTATTAAGAAGCAGCAAGTGAACAAGATAAGTGTAGCGGAAATGAGGATGTTGAGGTGGATGTGTGGTAAGACTAGACGAGATAGGATTAGAAATGAAGCAATTCGCGAGATGGTAGGCGTAGCACCTATAGAGGAGAAGTTAAGGGAAAATAGGCTAAGGTGGTTTGGGCATGTCTATCGTAGACCAGCGGATGCAGTAGTTAAGAGAGTGGATAGGATAGCTTTGGGTAGAAACGCACAAGGGAGGGGAAGACCCAAATTGACATTAGATGCGGTAGTACGCAAAGATCTGAGTATATTAGGTTTAAATGATGAAGCAGCACTGGACAGAGCTCAATGGAGAAAAAGGATTCATGTAGCCGACCCCAATTGATTGGGACATAAGGCTTGGTTTGGTTTGGTTTGGTTATTAGTTTGCTCCCCTTAGCCTCAAAGTTCTTGTTTACGACTAGGATTTGCAATTTGGGACAGTGCTTGATGTACTAACAGAATTCAGGCATTTGATTGTATTTTTGGTGAATTTGCTTCACAGTTGAATATATTTACTCTTGCGGTAAATTGATGAACCTGCATTGATTCCGTATATAGCTGAAGCCAGCTCCCACAAGTATCCTCATGAAGTCCTATTTCGGAGCTTGCACAAGCTGCTTATGGATTCTGCTTGTTCCGAGTATATATCCGGTTACTTTGTCTTGGATATCAGACTGAAATGCTAGTCAATGAGTCCACATTGCTACAGTGATTTAGTGCTCCACGGGTGCATATTGACCCTTTCCCTCCATTATACAGGTATCTCTTCTGTGACGACTTCTTTGGCGAAGAATCCGTATTTTATGAAATTTTTGCAGGTACAAGTTCTTATTTGTTTGCACTGGTTGTAGGTAAGAATGGAAATGATCCATAAGACCAATTAAGTGCTGGCGTTTGATGACATTGTCGCAAGTCGCAACCTCTACACAAAATCTTCCTATATCTATTATACATTGATGAGAACAAATGCCCTACAAAGTGTGTTTATCATCCTAAACAGGCTTAAAGTTTGGAGCTGTTATGCAATTACATAGCAAGCTTTCATTGCCAGGTTGAATTTCTTGGATTTAAAATTGTTTTATTAACAAAGAACAATACTTTGGACCCGTCATATTTAACAGTTGTGCATCGTATTTGGAATTATGATGATTTCTGGACATATGCTTTAACTGTACGGTTCAGGTCCATTTGCTGCGGTTGATGAACACTTCAATTTAAGCATTCCATATAGTTTTGATGCAATTAGCCTTATGCTTATGATCCGTATTATACACCAGCAACAGTTAACATTGGACATTTGAGTAATCCTCGTTTGAGTTACACGAATAGCATATGTATGCATCTTTCTAGTTTGTCTGGATGGTGAAGAACCTTTGTGTGTTGTGTGTGTCGCGCTTAACCTGTTGTTTTTGCAACTGGCCTTTGGTCTCTCAGATTTGCATAAAGAGGGTCATCAGTGGGTCTTCCCTAAATAAGGATCTTGTTTCCATGTCTTCAATAATGTACGAAATCAAGAAATACTCGAGGACATTCCAGATCCTTCGCTTTTTTTATTTGAACGCTAATCATTAAAGATTTTAATTACTCGTGATTTGTTTGTGGGAAAAGGGTAGTTAGAAGTTCTCGTCATTGTTACAAACTGTTGAAACATGAGATTTTTTCCCTTTTTGCCTCGTGGGTTAGGAAGATGTTGTATGAGACAATTTTATTTGCAACGATTATCAACAGATGAATAATTGCTGCAAATATTGTCAGTTTTATCTCGGAGTTTTTAGTTACAACCGATGTTGAGTACGCACACTTAGTTGTATACGTAGTACAATGAGATGGTATTTGGTTCCTCGTTACCTCATCACTGGTGATGTAATGAAATTGTTGAATTTGTTGTTGCTTCGACCTCCTGTATTACAAAGATTAAAGGGACCCGATGGGGAAAAAACCAAAAGCAAGAAGCCAACCAAAACCCTGAACCAAAACACCAAAAAAACACTCCGGAGACACCCCAAAAGCTACAGCAGGACGACGCAACAACCAAAGAGATCCTTTCTCTAAAAAAACCAAGAGCAAGCAAAGCCAGAAGTATAAAAAACACCCTAAAAAGCAAGAAACCCCAAAATGACGAAAACTCCACCAAGCAAGAACGAGATCAATACAAAAGAGCTCCCAACAACACACAAGCAGCAGATTAGAACTCCACAGAAATGGAGGCATCTCCCTCCAAAGTGTCAAGAGCTTTGATTTCTGCTTTAATTTCCTGTTCAGAAATTTTGATTCCCTTCAATTCTAAGAGTTTCTTAATATTATAAATCTCCCTTCCATGATATTTTACACCAAAGCGGACACCCATCTTCATGTTCTCCCGGGCTTCCTTGATCAAATTCGAATTGCTCTTACAAAAGACGCTACTAACCTCCTCATGGATCGAATGAGTGCGACCATCGAGACTTCCATCGAAACTTAAAATGGAAACAATCAAGGTAGCCCTTTCCACTCGTTTGCGTGAGAAATTGCTTACTCTTATTGATAATTCAAGTACTTGCACAAACCTTATAAACAAAAACAGAGTAGAAAATCCTCTGAGAAGAACTAACTACCAGTTACATAAAAATTGCCAAACAATCTAATAGACTTATAGACAATTAAATTATCTCCACTTTATTATCTTCTTTGATATTGCTTGCACTGGCTTCATTCGCTCCAATGGTATTTCCATCTCGTGTCAATCTCTTCCAGAATTCTAATGAGACACTTGACACTATCATTGCCCCGGAGATAACGCCATGCACGATAATCCATGCTTTTGCCGGCTTTAGAATGTCGAACCCTACCCATATGTTGGCGTAGCTCAAGAGAAGGACTGTGTAACCTGTGAGATGGTGAAACCAATTCCACAGATATCTGTATTTGTGGTCCTTGGCTGGCCTAAAAAATAGAGCAGAGATCTGAAGTAGTCCGAGGCAGAACAAAGTGATTCCAATGCCAATGTGGCAAGGGTGATGAACGCCGGAGGACTTGATGCCAAGGTAGAGCGCAGTTGCACCTCCCGCCGTGCTGAGTAAATATCCAGGGAACTGAAGAATGATGTGAGCGTAGAACATAGAGGGTCTGCTTTTGGCCCAACGGCCTTCAAGTACCTTGCGGCCATGAATCTGAGTAGCATCATGATTCCCCCACTAACAGTGTTTAGTACTCCATGTACAATCTAAAGTTTTCTTTTAGGATCTAAATTATTCATATTTTCAAGAAAGTTAGAGTACATTATGCGCACAAAATTTTATGATCATAGGAGATTATTAGACAAAATTTAGACAAGATTGTCTTCCAATTTATTCTTTAAATGATATTGGCCGTCTATTTTTGTAAAATAAATAGTATCCGACTATATATGGCTATCAATATCTAACTAATTTAATTTTTTACATGAATGATCTAGTCAACAATATTCCCAACAAATTGAACAGTTTCGATCCCAAATACGGATTTTAGAGGGTTAAGGTCATTATGGGGATATAGTCATTTGGATCACTACGGGGCCTAAGTTTCTTTTTTAAACGCACAACGAAATAGGGTGAGTTCCACTGTATAATTTGACAATCGAAATTGTTGATTTTATGTAGGTCATGGCATGAACATTAATCATGCCAAAAAATCAAGTTGATTGGACATTGGTAGCAATCTCAGTATTTTACATTTTCCATGAGAAAAAATGATCATTAAAATTATTAATGCTAGTATTAAAATTCTTGATGTTATCCAATTGATTTGAATCAAACACTTACCAATATCTTATCTATCTGATTTTTTGAATGATGGATTTACACATGTAATGCCACAAAATGAAAAAATCGAATTGTCAAAATATGTTGTGGAACCTCACATTACTGGGTGGTGTTTGAAAGGTGAGTTCGAAACGGTGTTTATGCGGCAAAGCTCTTTAGTGCAATGGTCAAGGCTCGATGCCTGTCCCAAGTGAACTAGAGGAAAAAATTGAAGTTAACATTAAAGTTGGCTCTCCAATCCTACTACTCTCATCCTTAGTCACATAATTCTTCATAATACTTTTCGCTCCCGCTTTTAATTGTCACACTGCGCTTTGGGCTCTCAATTTCTCACAGATTTTAACAGTTTAAAATGTAATTCGAAGACACTTTCACGCTTACGCTCCTGCTCACGCATGCGCACACAAATTATGTGACTTACCTCTCACCTTGATGGCTTAAATGTTCTTGAATCATTGAATGCCCTCAAAATGATCATCTATGAAGGAACCTAAGTTAATTGGATATCAATATATCATTAACTATACATGAAGCACAATTTTCCTTTTTCTTTTTTAGTTTTAGCAAAACACGTAATATTTTAAAAAAATCATCCTTCTTGAACAACATTTGTTTGTAAGGTGATGTGGATTGTTACACTCGATATTTCCGGTAACGTATACTAGCAAATGTTCATGTCCAGTAAATACTATACGGAGAATGATAGGGTACATAAAGAGTTTCTCCGAAAATGTCTAGGGAAGAGAAATGAACCGTTCAGGGAAAAATTATTTCAAAGGAAATAAAATCTGAACCGTTGATTTCGTTTTCCTAATGTTTTCAGTAAATTTTTTTCTGGATGCTAACATTTTTTATAACACACTCTCAATAGAATAAAGGATGTGCCACGTCAGGCAATTACCGTTAAAACAGTTAAAAGGCTTCCCCTAGGAGAAACGTGGTTCAAGAGTCAACTCGCACACTCCTCCAAGACTCAACCAAGATTGATCACCTCCTCCAATTCCATCCACTCATCCTCAAAACCTCATTCCGCCAAAAAAATTTCGCCCTCTCGAAATTCTTGGGCCGATTCTTTTCGTGTTATTTGGGTCTGTCTCGCTGCAATTCAATATCCAGACACTTATATTTGGAACACCATAATCAGGGGTCACCTTAATTCCCAAAACCCTCATGAGTCTTTGTCACATTTTGTGCAAATGCGCTTTCAAGAAGGCGTTTTTGTTGATAGTTTTAGCCTCTCTTTTGTTCTTCAAGCATGTGGGAGGCCAATTGAAACGGGAGAGCTGTTCATACGCAGTTGCTGAAATTTGGGTTTGGTTCCGAGTTGTAATCCAAACTGCTCTTGTAGAAATGTACGCCAAGTTCGATTGTATACAAACTTCAAGGTAAGTCTTTGATGAAATGGGCAACCCAGATGTAGTTTCTTGGAATGTTATGTTGGTTGTGTATGTTCGTGTTGGGGAAATGATACTAGCACGACAACTGTTTGATAAAATGGACGACAGAGACTTGGTTTCTTGAAAGAAGATGATTCATGGTTATGCATCTGCCCGTGAACTTGGGGGGAAGACATCATATTGCCGGACTTGGAGTCCCGCGATTGCCACCTGCTCCAAAAAGAGGCAATCTGGTGAGGCCTTGAGCCCTTGAGGCTCTTTCAGGAGAGGCAATTAGCAAATGTGGTACCTGATAAAGTCAACTTTGTTAGGGTGCTATTGGCTTGTGGATATCTGGGTGCTTTTGGTACGGGCAAGATGGTTCATGAGTTCATTGAGAGCAGTAGATTCCACATGAACCTTAAGCTTGGGACTGCTCTTGTTGACATGTATGGAAAGTGTAGGGACATTGATAATTCTTTTAGGGTTTTTAATTCAATGAATAAAAAGTATGTGTTTGCTTGGAGTGCGATGATTGTGGCACTTCCAAACCATGGATGTGGTGAGTTAGCTCTTGATCATTTCTCCAGGATGATTTGTGAAAAAATTAAGCCCAATTGTATTACATTTATAGTCGTATTGAGTGCTTGTAGCCATGTTGGTTTGGTTGATAAGGGGATGAAATACTTCAAGTCGATGAAGGATGTTCATGGCATTAGTCCTGAACCTGAACATTACAGATGCATGGTTGATAGTTTGGGAAGGGCAGGGCGACTTCAAGAGGCTAGAGAGCTTATTAGAAGTATGCTTTGCACCAGATGCCATCATTTCGAGAGCTTTTCTTGGAGTTAGTGTAATTTATAAGAATGTTGAATCCTACAGTGAGTCTCCTTGAACTGGAGCCTCGTGTGGATGGGAATTACTCTTGTCTAACATTTATTCCCAAACCATGAAGTGGGACAAGGTTATGAATATCAGGAGGTTAATGAAAAGAACTAATATTCATCAGGACTCCAGAAGCAGCTCAATTTAGATTGATAATGCACTTCATGAATTTGTGGCCGGTGATATGACACTTACAATCGGAGCAAATGTAGAGTGTATTAGTTGAGATGAGCTTTAGGTTGAAACATGCTAGGAATCAGGCATGGGGATCTTCAATTTTGTCCAGGTTTTACGAGCAAGAGAAAGGCTAGGCATGAGTTCATGCTAAATGGACTTATGGAGCTGACCTTCGCATTCCCATTTTGGCTTCTTAGTACACTTTCATTCAGATTGTTTAGAATCTCAGAGCATGTAAGGACTATGATATAGCCTGTAAGCTTGTATGAATCATCATGGCTCGTGCTCATTCTTAAGGCAGGACTCGAATTCATCATTAGCCTCTCAATCACCTCATTTCTTCAGAAACCATTCAGCCTAGTGTAATCCAACGACCATTGTAAGGTAAGTGCCACATGTACCAATTTTTTCCGTATAAAACTGCGTGGAGTGAACCTTTCGTTGACATATGATTATGTTTCTGCATTCTGCTCTTGGTGCAATTAAATGTACATAATTACTTTTGCTCTTTGTTATCCGGATTGAACCATGTACACCACGGTTGACTTGGTATGGAAAGTAAATAAATCAAAATAATGTGTTTAAAAATGAAACTTGAATCAATTAAATTTATAATTATTTCACACACAGTACAACGAAAAACAACTGAAAATTTCATTTTGGGAACCAAAACAACCTATAAAGATGAACATTTAAAATCTCACTGTAAATAGATCTTTCTACGTCCGTGCCAAGTATAACTGGATCATAAAGTAACCAGTTAGACGTGATTGAAGTTCTTCAGTCACATGGTAGAGAGTGTAAACAGATTTTTAGAAAATACTGTCGGTTTATGCATCAGTTGGAGAATACAGCAAGACGACCTTTTCTGGTGAAATCTGAACTGAAATTGGAACTGGTTTTCCACCCTTTAAACCAATCTTTTTGGACTTCAGAAGCATACTTTTGAGACCAATCAACAACAGGACATATCAGAAAACAGGCAGGAAATGTTTTTACTCCAGCTCCCTAGCAGTGAAATGGTTGAAGAACAGAAGTGACAGAGATTGAAGCTGCAGAACATCATGGAGTTACTGAATTTATTAATGATGCTCCCAAACAGAATTCCCTTTAGGTTGAAGGATCAGATGCTGAAACCTGATAGAAGCTTGGCTAACAATATTTGTCCACATTGGTTTGTTTATAAGCACAGTTTTAACAGTAGTAGCCACTTTTCATGCCATTGGCTTCTCAGTTGTTTTTTCTCCGTAACAGGCGTATCCCCTGATGCCGCTTTCCAATGGAGTCTATGACCAATATGGAAATGATCGTGATCCATGATGAGCTAAACTTGCATGATTGCATTCCCGATTTCCCGTTGCCAGCCAGGTCTCGTACAAGGTCCTTTCATTGTTGTTGCTTATTGTGTCTCATCCAGACTTGTGTTTTCCAGACTAACCAGTCCAAGCAAGCTTAAGTTTTATGTTCAAGCCAAGGATAATCTGTGTCATCGCTTTAACCAAAAGCCAAGTGTTGCCGGTCTTCAAGGTACAGACCTCAAGACTGGCGACGCTACATGAAGAGGAGTGGGGTCAGCCGACCCATGGAAATTTTTTTTACTAGCTATTATACTGTAAATTCTAAATTGGTTAAAAAGTGACCCCATCAAAATATTTTATCGACACCCATTCACCACCGTTGGCTAAGGAACGCTCAATTATTTTCCCCTCCCTCGCTAAACTGTTCCCACGTGTTAAAGGTGAAGCGAACAAAGCGGCAAAAGAAGAAATTGATCACTATCAAGATTAAAATGAATGGGTGTCTATTCTGAATTATACTTTGAGTTAATGTTGTTTATGGTAATTAATTTTGACAGTCCATTTTTTATAACCACATTTCAATATTTGTCTTTTATTGTTTAAGATATGCATAACATAAACATTACTGACAAATATTGAAGTGTGGTTATCACAAAATGGAGTGCCAAAATCGATTCCCATGTACAAATATTGAAGTGTTGTCATTAGTATAGGTGCTATTGTAGTTTATTATGGTTGATACGTCTGTTTGTGAATGACTCCATGTACACAGTTTTCTGGAGTCACCACTGGACCTCAAACCATGATGGTTTGTGTATTTTCTTTTGAAAGGAAAGATGACACCTTCAAGTAGTTTTATATGGGAGGATACAATTCAATTCTAAGGTTTGTGTGTTTGCTTGGCTCGTTTGCATTAAGCACCACCAAAGTTGTTCATAAAATCAAGCTCATCAGGACTTTGACATATGTTACTTGTGTGGTACTGTAAAAATTTGCAGTTCCTAGGCAGCATTGCAACGAAGTGTGTACTAGTAGCTCCCCAAGGAACTGAATATCCAAATACCAAGATCCAAGGCTTATCTTTGCCTTGTTTACTCAATACCTGTAAATTAGAACTCTGATCCATGATATAGAAGAGAAAATGCTTACTTCTATTGATAATTCAAGTGCTTACACAAACCATATTTTCAAAACAGATAGTAGAGAATCCTCTCAGAAGAACTAGCTACCAATTACATAAAACAATGTCAAACTACCATGCTTTTGTAGATAGGACAACTAAATTATCTCCACTTCATTATCTTCTCTTCTGCTGCTTGCACTGGCTTCATTTGTTTCAATGGTATTTCCAG
Source organism: Vaccinium darrowii (assembly GCA_020921065.1). NCBI lineage: Eukaryota > Viridiplantae > Streptophyta > Magnoliopsida > Ericales > Ericaceae > Vaccinium > Vaccinium darrowii. The sequence continues at coordinate 13,101,777 of CM037153.1, forward strand.
GTAGTGTTAATCTGATCTTCCAAACTTCTAATACGATAGTCGACACTATCATCGCCCCAGAGATAACACCATACACAATAATCCATGCTTTTGCAGGATTTAGGATGTAGAAGCCTACCCATATGTTGGCGAAGCTCAAGAGAAGGACTGTGTAACCTGTGAGATGGTGAAACCAATTCCAAAGATTTCTGTATTTGTGGTCCTTGGCTGGCCTAAAACATAGAGCAGAGATCTGAAGTAGTCCGAGGCAGAACAATGTGATTCCAATGCCCATGTGGCAAGGGTGATGAACGCCGGAGGACTTGATGCCAAGGTAGAGCCCAGTTGCACCTCCCGCCATGCCGATCAAATATCCAGGGAGCTGAAGAATGATGTGAACGTAGAACCAGAGAGGGTCGGCTTTTGGCCCAACAGCCTTCAAGTACCTTGCCGCCATAAATCCGAGTGGCATCATGATTCCCCAACTAACAGTGTTTAGTGCTCCATGTGCAATCTTGAGTTGGGTTTTTGAACTCCCACCGTGAGATGCCCAGGCTTGTCCAGATGAAAGATTGAGAGTGCCCATCGACTGGAGATGATTCCCAGAAACTTGATGCATTCCAAGCGTATTGCCGGAGACCGGTCCGTCTTGCCAAACATGACTAACACTGGTAGTGTTTTCTGGAAGCTCAATGACCGCATATATCACCATCTGGTTGTCAAAGAATGAGGCCGATATGTCTGAAACAGGAAAACTAAGGTTTCCCTCTCGAAGCTGGGTTCGTAGCTGGTAACAGGTGAAGTGAAAACAGCCATGGTTCCATCGGGCTTTGGGTAAGCAATGATAGCTTGAGTTCCAACCATGCCTTTCGCGGTGGGATTGATACCCCATGCGACCCACGTCGATGAACTCACTTGGGTGTGACGGTAAGCTATGTGGAGAGTGCACGAAGAAGGGTCGTACGTCCAGTGGAGGAACGAATCAAGATTGGGAAGATCGGTGCACGAGGCGAAGATTTCGTTATTTGGGAACACGAAGTTGGAACACGAGGATGAACCGTGAGCGGAGGTGGTAGAAAGAGCGAGAGATGGAACCAAAAAGAAAGTGACCAGGAGAGAAAACTGAAGAAACATCAAGTTGTTTGTTGCCATTGATGTTTGCCTGACGAAGAGGTTAATTGTGTAAGGGGTTTGGGTGGGGTTGAATGGAAGAAAGAGCCGAAGCAATGAAAGAATGCTATGATGGTGAGGCTATGGTTCATGGTGAAAACGTAGGCATTGCCTCTCCTTATATAGGGACTTATTATAAGTCGGTGTCCTTAGTCTGATAGAATTAGGATTTCATTTTGCCTGATTTATGTAAGGGCTCAAATAAACTTTGAAACTTGTGCTTCAAGTACTGTGTGACTTACTTTCCAAAACACTTTTGGACGGCCGAGATGTGTGGTTGGACACCCAATTTTTTCTCGTCCTTAGTCTGATTCTGATAGGATAAGGATTTCAGCAATTCAAAGTTCAAACCAAATAGGGCTTAAACCAATGAGTTATGTGACTTCCTCTGACTTTCCAAAACAACTTTCTAATTTCCATTTACTACCGAAGTTTAAGTGGTTTCTTTTTAAAATACACCACCAAATAGGGTGAGTTCCACCATATATAATTTGACAATCGAAATATTTGATTTTGTACGTCTTGGAAAGAATATTATTTATGACCAAAATCAAGTTGATTGGACGTTGGTAATAATCTCAAAATTCTACATTTTCCTTGAGAAAAAAGGATCGTTAAAATTTCGTAATGCTATTCAATTGATTTGAATCATATACTTATCAATATCTGATAATCTGATTTTTTGCATTTTAGACATCTAGAGCTACAAAATAATCAAATCAGATTGTTAAAATATGTTTTGGGACCTCACACTACTGAATAGTGTGTTTGAAATAATGTGTACAAAGAAAAACTCTTCAAACAATGGTTGAGGCTCTATACCTGACACAAGCGAACAAGAGAAAAAAAATTGAAATATACATTAAAGTTAATTGCATGTGGACTCGCTCCGGTCCTACTACTCTCACCCTTAGTCACATAATCATTCATAATGCTCTTCAGCTCTTCTTGCCCGCTCTCAATTGTCGCATTGCGCTTCCACTCTCAATCTTCGCTCTCGTAGATTTTAGTAGTTTAAGATGTGATTAGAAGATACTTTCACGCTTGTGCTTCCGCTCACGCAGGCACACGCATATTATGTTACTTAGCGCTCTTGATGACTAAATGTTATGGAATGCCCCATAAAGTGATCATCTAAGAAGAAACCAAAGTTAACTGGACATACTAATATATTTTAAAAATTTGCCAATATATTGTTCATCTAAAGGTAATCTGAAGATGTGGACACCAATATAAAATTAGCCATATTTTTTGCGTTAATGACCACCTAACCACTCACATCAACGTGTTGATCATATTGAGTGACTACAGTAAGCCTAATAAATTGAATGTCATTTTTGTGCACTGCACCATCCCCAATACGTGTTACTTAATATTTCAACGTATTATGTTAATGAATAAATTTGAATGGTTAGTTTTTTGCTCAGTTTATCTTGATTAATTTTTGGAGAATCTTTCTGACATCCTCAAGATAAAAATTGTAGAAGTTCATAACATTACGTAATCTTTTGGAAAAAAATATGAGATTTTCGAAAAAGGACCATAATCTTTTGGAAAAAAATAATGCACGGCCAATCTGCTTCAACTACTGGCAGAAACGATGGAGGTTGCACAAATAATTGCGGAGACAATAGCAATAGTTCAATTTTAATATCCAACAAAATAAATGGTATGCCACAGTCGGCCAAATACCGTTAAAAGCCGTTAAAAAAGGGTTCCTTCAGGACAATTTAATGACCTACACTTCACTAGATTCTCTTGAACTGGTTTTTAAATTTTTTTTTTTTAAATTGTCGGCAATGGAATATATTAAAACTCGATAAGGGTACATCGAGGGAAATGGAAGGCCACAACCAAACACAGGTGTAAGGTATAGGCAAAAACAAATTCCGGCGGACTCCTGAAATTGAAAAGAGAGGAAAGATAAAGTACAAAAAGAAGAGAGGAAGAACAGCATCAAGGCATGCAAAGGCAACCATCCAAATAACTACTAAATTCCTATCCTTAGGCTCTGTTTGGTACCTTGGAAAAGAAAGGAAAGAAGAGGAAAATAAAAAACTTTTCTTCTCCCTTTGTTGGGGTTGAGAGGAAAAGGGGTGGAAAAATAACTAAACTAAACATTTTAACTAAAAAATTTCTTCTTTGACTTTCCTCACTCTTTCCTTTCATTTTTCCTTCCTTTTATTTTCCTTTTATTTTTTTTTTCTCCAGGGACCAAACATAGCGTTAGCCTTGCTCCACAATCTCGGCATCACCAACAGCTAGTACGAAAAAACTTTGAGCGTAGCCTCCACACCAGAATCAAAGAAATCTTCAAATCCACAAAATATGGTAAATCTTCAAAGTATCATAATAGTTTCCACACCAATCCTCAAAGTAGCAAATCGAGTAGTATCAGAATACTCGCACATCAAACATTAGCATCCCTCCAAGACCTCAAACTTAGCAGCAACAGAAGAGGAACTTGGGTCTTCAAGCAATATAAATAGAAGCACAAATATCCAAACAGGTAGTTCTCTTCCAGATTTAATAACTTCATGTGAAAGAGGATAAAGATCATAGCATCAGCAGAAAGTCATCTTCACAGGTGACAACTAGCATTAGCTTTGGAACAGAAAATCGCACACTAGCCTCAACGAATGAAGACAGTAGTAATAGAAGCATAAAAGACAGCAACAACAGTGTGTTTACTCAAAGCCAGGATCAGCAGAGCAGATATGTGACGATGAGGATCCAAAGATCCAACCCAGATGACTCGGACTCACCAAAACCCAGATTCATGTACCAACCCCAAAATGACTCGGACCCATATACCCCAACCACCAAAATAAAATATGAGACACACCAAAATGACTCGGACCCATAACCTGGAACCCCATGAAGACACAGAAGTACCAGTAATCAGGATAAAATTTCTGTGAGTAGTTAAAGGTATCCTTGTTCCACATTATTAAAATCCCCCTTGAAGCACCAATAGCCCCTGAGTCAGCAAATTCCACTTCGGTATTACCCCAATATCCTTTGCACCATTATTCTCTTGAACTGGTTGCACGGGCTTCATTTGCTCCATTGAAATTTCCATCTCGTGTCAATTTCATCTTGTGTCAAATTCTTCCAGGCTTCATTTGGGACCTTGGCTCCGGTCTCGATAGATCGTGGGGTGGTGTGACGGGCTAGCATTTTTCAACTGCATCAATCAGTGATACAATCTCACTCCCCATGTGATGGGTTGTACAAATTTGTAGGCGATTAATTTTCTACGTAGAACTGCAAGTACGTCTGTCCTCTTTCATTTTTGAAACCCCAATGAATAGCTCAAGTGGCAACAAAATGAGCTTTAGACCAGAGATCCTGAGTTTAAAATTTGACAACATCTTGGGGCCAGGCCGAAAGAAATTCTCGTGAATCCCTAGTACCGGGCATGGATGTGCCACATCATTCAAATACAGATAAAAACCGTTAAAAGGGCTTCCCTTAGTAGATTCATGGTGTTCAGGACACACCACAAGAGTCATGGGACTTTGGTCCACGCTAGTCAACCTTCACACCAAGACCATACAACAGAAAGTCATGTCTCCAATCCAAGATTCAACCCAGATTGATCACTTCCTCCAAATCCATTCACTCATCATCTAAAACCTCATTCCTCCAAAACAATTTCATCCTCTCCAGGTTCTTGGGTCGACTCTTTAATTTCCTTTCAATGTCCTGACACTTTCATTTGGAATGCCATGATCAGGGGTTACCTTCATAACCAAAACCCACATGAGTCCTTTTCACTTTTTGTGCAAATGCGCTTTCAAGAAGGCGTTTTTATTGATAGTTTTAGCATCTCTATTGCTCTTAAAGCTTGTGCGAGGTTGATTGACCATCTAAATGGTGCAGCACTGCAACTATTCATACCCAGGTGTTGAAACTTGGGTTTACATCTGATTTGTTTGTCCAAATAGCTATTGTAGAAATGTATGGCAAATTTGGTTGTGTAGAAAGTTCAAGCAAAGTTTTTGATGAGATCAGCAACCCAGATGTAGTTTCTTTGTAATGTTATGTTGGGTGAGTGTGTTTGTGTTGGGGAAGGGACGCTAGCGCAAGATCTGTTCGATAAAATGTCTGAGAGAGACTTGGCTTCTTGGAATAGGATGATGAACTCGGGGGAAATGAATCTTTTGACGCAACTTGGAGTCTAATTAGTGCAACCTGCTCCAAAAATAGCCAATAAGGTAATCCAATGACGCCTTGAGGTTCTTTCGGGAGATGCAATAAGCCAATGTGGTACCTGACAAAGTCACCTTTGTCAGTGTGCTATTGGCTTGTGGGGATGTGGGCCCGTTAGGTACATGCAAGATGGTTCATGAGTTCATTGAGAATAGTAGATTCAAGATAGACTTCAAGCTTGGGACTGCACTTGCTGACATGTATGCAAAGTGTGGTGATATTGACAACTCCCTTAAGATTTTCAATGCAATGAGTAAAAAGGAATTGTTCGCTTGGAGTGCAATGATTGTTGGACTTGCAAATCAAGAACTTGTGAGTTAGCTCTTGATCATTTCTCTAGGATGATTTCTGAAAAAACTAAGCCCAATTCTATTACATTTATCGGCGTGTTGAGTGCCTAAAGCCCCGTTGGTTTGGTAGGGCCCGAAATACTTTAAGCCCATGAATGATATTCACGGCATTACTTCTAAACTTGAACATTACGGATGCATGGTTGATATTTTAGGAAGAGCAGGGCGAGTTCAAGAGTCACGAGAACTTATAAGAAGTATGCCATTTGCACCAGATGCCATTATTTGGAGAGCTTTTCTTGAAGCTTGTGTAATTTATAAGAATGTTGAATTAGCAGAAGAAGCTGCAGCGCATCTCCTTGCATTGGAGCATCACGTGGATGGGAATTATATACTCTTGTGTAACATTTATTCCGGATTCACGAAGTGGGACAAGGTCATGAATATTAGGAGGAGGATGAAAAGCACAGATACGCAGAAGGGCCCCGGAAGCAGCTCAATTGAGGTTGATAACGCACTTCAATCTTCATCAATTTTTGGCTGGTGATAAATCACACTCACAATCAGAGCAAATTTATAGTGTGTTAGCTGAGATGAGTTTTAGTTTGAAACATGATGGGTATCAACCATGGACACATATTTGATGAGCAAGAGAAAGACAAGGCATGAGTAATTGCTATTGGGACCTTCGCAGTCACATTTGGGCTTCTTAGAAAAGCTCCAGTTCAGAACAATCATATGGGCATTAAGCTGGTATGAATCATCATGGCACATGATCATTGTTAGGGACAAGGCTCGAGTTCATCATTTACCTCAATCTCGTCATTTTTGCGGAAACCTCTTCAGCCATTGTAAGGTAAGTTCCACATGTACCTTCTTTTTTTTAAACTACATAGAGTGAACCTCTCCATGATATGTGACGATGTTTCAGCTCTTAGTAATACTAAATGTACTTTTGTTGCTTAGATTGCTCTTACAATGTTGTCATTGATTTCCCAAGAAAGGGGAAAAGATAATAATATCCAAGCATATGAAACTTAATACTTTCGTAGATTGTAAACAATAACAAGCCATGTGTGCCACCCATTTGAATCAAGAAACATGTAATACTTTAAGTATGAAAATACTAACTGACATTTTCATTTTGATAACTAGAACAACCTATAAAGATGGATATTTCAACCGCTACAGTAAATCTTTTTTTTTATTATTATTTTTTGTTTAATATTCATGTCCAGTTCGCATTGTGCATGTTAATTTCTCAATTCAGATGTTGATATAGGCATCGACCTTCAAATGAAATCTTGTTTTGTCATGTTCATTCCTGCCTTAGTCGGTATATTGTGTGATTTGGACTCCTGCAAGCAAGTCTGCTATGTCCATTGTTTCGTGTAGGCGAGCTGCTGGAAGCCAAGGAACTGATACTGAATACAAAGAGATCCAAGGCATTACCTTTGCATAGTTTACTCAATACCTGTATTTTAGAACTCTCCTTCTGAAATGATATAGAAGAGAGAAAGCCTATTTTTATAGATAATTCAAGAACTTACACAAGGCCATGTTTTTCAAAACAAAGAGTAGAGAATCCTCTTATAAGAACGAACTACCAGTTACTTAAACATTTACCATAGGACATTTACATTATCTCCACTTCATTATCTTTTCTGAAACTATTTTCCATTGCTTCATTTGCTCCAATAATATTTCAATCTCGGGTCGATCACTTCCAGGCTTCTAGTACAATAGTTGACACTATCATTTCCCTGAAGGTAACACCATACACGATAATCTATGTGTTTGCAGGCTTTATAATGTAGAAGCCAACCTATATGTTGGCGAAGCTCAAGAGAAGGACAGTGGCTGTGTTTGGTTCGATAGTTTAGTTTAGTTTTGATGATGTCAGTAGGTGTAATGAGTGGAGAAAGATAGAGAGGGAAATGAGGGAAATGATGATGTCATCAAAACTAAAACTAAAGCTAAACTAGAAAACGAACAGAGCCAGTGTAACCTGTGAGATAGTGAAACCAATTCCAAAGATTTCTATAATTTTGGTCCTAGACTGGCCGTAAAAAATAGAGCAGACACCTGAAGTAGTCCGAGGCAGAACAAAGTGATTCCAATGCCCTTTTGCCAAGGGTGATGAACACAGGACTTCTTGATGGCAAGGTAGAGCCCAGTTACACGGTGCACCTCCCGCCATGCTGAGTAAATATCCAGGAAGCTAAAGAATGATGTGAAGGTAGAAAGAGAGGGTGGCTTTTGGTCCAACAGCCTTCAAGTACCATGATTCCCCAACTAACAGTGTTTAGTACTCCATGTGTCTGTAAAGTTAATTTAAATTTATGTAATTGGGTGTCATTGGTCTGATAGGATTAGGATTTCCTTTTGCCTGATTTAGATTTGATGAAAGAGCTCATACAGTTCATAGGCATAGGGCCTAAACCAATGAGTTCTATGACTTCCTCTTGCTTTCCGAAACAAATTCTCATTTACTTCCAAAATTGAAGTGGTTTCTTTTTCGCTTTTGTACAATGATCGAGGTTCGATACCCCTATCCCACGCGTCAAATAAGGGAAAAATTGAACTTCGCAGAAAAGTTGGCTATCTGTGTCCTCGCTCCAGTCCTACTACTCATAACTTGATGGCTTAAATTTTCTTGAATTGGATCTCTCTCTCTCTCTCTCTCTCTCTCTCTCTCTCTTGAACAGCGAGAAGGAGAATTTATTAATCTTTGGAAACACATTACATAGATTAAAGGGGGCCAAGGAGATAAAAGATATGAATCTCAATGCAAGATACCACCAAATAGTGGAGCCTCACGCAAAGACAATCGATATCAACCAAGGACCCAAGGAGAAAACAGAACCAACTAAAATAGCAGCAACATGGGTTGATAAGGGATCAGCCAACAACAAAAATAAAAGATACAAATCAGCAATAGCAAAGACCAGCAACAGCAGCTATAGGAAATCAGAGGCAAGAACAAACTGTAGCTTTCGAAAAACAGTAGCAAGGAGCGTATCAGGTCCAAAATAGAGCAACGAGCATGTGCTATCCCAAACAATCCAAATAGCTAGCATGAGCTACCCCAAACAAACTTCATATCATCAACCCAGAAAGCTTTTCCAAAGTATCTGATCGTAAAGAAATTATCAGACACCACAATCAAAGAACAGCAGTGTGGTACAGCAGATAGACATCAATTGAGTACTCTGCACCGCACCCACCTTCCTTAGTTTTTACCCATAAAGCAATCCTAATTTTTTTTGGCTTCAGTGATCTCGTCGCAATCCAGAGTAACTCCCTCAAAGATAACGGAATTTCTTTTATTCCAAATAGACCACATGACTACAAGACGAGTGCAGTCCCAAATAATCCCTTTTTCCTTGTTCAAACACCAGTTGTTCCACCAAATTAGTGAACTGACAATGGATTTTGGATTCACCCATTGAACTCCCACCAATGTGAGATGTTTGCCCAGACTGACCATACCTTTTCACAGTGGAGCAGTAGGTGATCCAATGATTCCTGCTCTAAACCATAGAATTTGCAAGTGGCATTTTGAGCATCGTGAATTACTCCAATGTTTAGCAAATACTCAGAAGTTTTAATTCTACCTAAGTGAACAAGCCGTCCAAAGCATTGAACCCTGTAGGGTGCTACATTCCTCCAGATAAGATCATATGCTGCATTGGTCAATTTTGTTAAAGACGAGACCATGTAAGTATTATTTGGGAAAGAAAAAGAAGGAAAACTGCAATGGGTTTAGTCTTCTGATTGTAGAGCTGGGACTTATTTTCCATGTTATTTTTTCAGCCGAGGACCCAACTTCCGGTTCTGAGAGACCAATAACTCTGTCTGAAGTTGAGCCACTTGTAAAGGACTTTTCGAGCAGATGGAAAGCAGCAATAGAGCTAATGCACAATGTTGTCATCACTTCTTTCAACAACTTCTTGTGTGGTATGGAGATCTTAAAAGCTTCATCGACTCAGCTGCTGCTATACTATACAAGGCTCTCAGATTGCATAAAGAGGGTTGTCGGTCGGCGGGTCTTCCCAGAATAAAGATCTTGTTTCCATATCTTCAATAATCGTTAAAGATTTTAATTACTCGTGATTTGTTTGTGGGAAAAGGGTAGTTAGAAGTTCTCGTCATTGTTACAGACTGTTGAAATATGAGATTTTTTCCCTTTTTGCCTCGTGGGTTAGGAAAATGTTGTATGAGAATTTTATTTGCAACGATTGTCAACAAATGAATAATTGCTGCAAATATTGTCAGCTTTAGCTCGGAGTTTTCAGTTACAACCGATGTTGAGTACGCACACTTAGTTGAATACGTAGTACAATGAGATGGTATTTGGTTCCTCGTTACCTCATCAGTGGTGATGTAATGAAATTGTTGAATTTGTTGCTGCTTCGCTCCTGTATTAGTAAAAGTTGGTAATTTTCTGTTGTGTGCGTGTTTTTGCATGTGAATGGTAAATTTGTTCATCGTGGGAATAAGTTCTAAGTTCTAACCAAGAATCAAGTTAAATCCTACCCAGTTACTTAGGTCCTTGAATTTCTAAACGCTATTTTTTGTTGTTGTTGTTGGTAATAAAGAGTGTCCCAATGAACTGAACTAATCTCTTCGGTCCCTCCCACAGCCCTTTCACTCGTTCGGGTGAAAAAATGCTTACTTTATTGATAATTCAAGTACTTACACAAACCTTATAAACAAAAACAGAGAGTAGAAAATTCTCTGAGAAGAACTAACTACCAGTTACATAAAAATTCCCAAACTATCTACAGGACGATCAAACGAAGCTAACCTGTGGATTGAAGGGAGCTTTGATGCTTCACGGAGGAATCGCGAACTTGAAAGAGATATTGGAAAGAACCGTCGAAGAACTCGAGAGTAACAAAAGTGTCTCTCTGACGATTTCAACCCTATTTATAAGGGATGAGATGAAAGATGAAGGGGCGCGGGAAACGAAGCACCGCCGCAGAAATTCGAAACGGCAGAAGCACCCGCTAATGGGGGCTTGCCACGTGCTGCATCTGGTACAGGGCCCGCGTGGGGCTGTCAGCGGAACGTCGCGTCATTATGATACGCAATGATTGCGTATCTCAGAGCACGACACGTGGATGAAGGATAAGCTCGGAACACGAGACGACGATTGAGACGTGTACGGCGTTAATAGATGAATTCGGTCTGAAAGCATTTTCGGCTTGAAAGCGTTTTAACTTCCCGTGTCTACGTCACGAAAAGTTAAGGGGCTATTGTGGGGGCCGAATATAATCATATTGAGCCGACAACACTATATGGCCGCACACGAACTCATGTTGGCGATCGTGTATCTTACGATGCTGTTGTGGCGGATGGTAGGATAAACGCCCCGTTAGGGCCGACGGTATCTCGAGGGGCTTGATAGGGCCGAGATAACGACATATCTCCGGATCAAGGCAAGGACTCGTCGGGTTAGGCAATATACGGGTGGGCGGTTAAGGCCCGACCCGTAAAGCATGACCCGAATGACCCATGGAGACGGTTACGGAAAGCACGTGCCGAGGGACCCCCGGCAGTTGGGAGGAAGCTTCTAGATGGCCACGTGGCGTCCGCCTATAGGCCATGTCCCATGACCATAGCGTGACGAGTGACGTCACAGGGCTTGGAGAGCAAGTACAAGGATACCTATAAATACCAAGGGATAAACCCTAGAGGTACACACACAATCTCAGATCTATACTTTTATGCTCTCCTCTCCTTCTCGACTAACTTGTTCGTCGGAGTGTCCTTGGGCAAGAGGCCCAAGTGACACTGACTGTGCTTAGTGGTGCAGGATCAAGTGCAAAGGAGATCCGAGTTCCATCATCAGGAAGTTAGCTCCCTTCTGCAGAATCTTCCCCTTACACCCACGATTGCCACCTGCTTCAAAAAGAGGCAATCTGGTGAGGCCTTGAGCCCTTGAGGCTCTTTCAGGAGATGCAATTAGCAAATGTGGTACTTGATAAAGTCATCTTTGTTAGGGTGCTATTGGCTTGTGGATATGTGGGTGCTTTCGGTATGGGCAAGATGGTTCATGAGTTTATCGAGAGCAGTAGATTCCACATATAGGGATGGCAACGGGTAGGGTATGGATCGGAGGACCCTATTCTACCCCCAATCTCCAATTGAAAATTTCATCCCCATCCCCACCTCCATACCCAAAAGGGATAGTGGACAATCCACCATACCCGCCTCCCACTGGGGATTGGGTATATTCGGGTAAATCCATATCCAAACTTGTTGAACCAAAAAAAAAAAGAAAAAGATAAGATAAGATCTTATTTGTGTCTTGTAATAACGAAAACAACAATTTACAACAAAATATAGAATAGAAAACTATAAAGAAATAACATTCTACCAAGATATATAAAATTTTAACTACCATCACTAAACTTTTTTTAACACTTTAGCATATAGTTTTAATTTGGAACAATATACACAAATTATACGTATATGCGTACTTATATAGACACACATACATAAAAATTTATATACTACTATATGCCCGCATATATACATACATTCATAAAAAAATAGACATATAAAATTGGAAATGGGGGCGGGTACGGGTATTCGAAGGTGGATATCACAAAATTATACCCGCCCCATTTTCAACGGGGGATTCTTTAAGTTCTACCATACCCGCTCCTATTGGATGAAAATCGAGTAATATCCGCCTCCAAATAAGCGGGGGCGGGGCGGGTATCCATCGGGTTTGGGGGAATTGCCATCCCTATCCACATAGACCTTAAGCTTGGGACTGCTCTTGTTGATGTATGGAAAGTGTAGTGACATTGGCAATTCTTTTAGGGTTTTTAATTCAATAAATAAAAAGTATGTGTTTGCTTGGAGTGCGATGATTGTGGCACTTCCAAACCATGGACGTGGTGAGTTAGCTCTTGATCATTTCTCCAGGATGATTTGTGAAAAAATTAAGCCCAATTGTATTACATTTATAGCTGTATGGAGTGCTTGTAGCCATGTTGGTTTGGTTGATAAGGGGATGAAATACTTCAAGTCGATGAAGGATGTTCATGGCATTAGTCCTGAACCTGAACATTACAGATGCATGGTTGATAGTTTGGGAAGGGCACGACAACTTCAAGAGGCTAGAAAGCTTATTAGAAGTATGCCTTGCACCAGATGCCATCATTTGGAGAGCTTTTCTTGGAGCTTGTGTAATTTATAAGAATGTTGAATAGGCAGAAGAAACTACAGTGAGTCTTCTTGAACTGGAGCCTCGTGTGGATGGAAACTACTCTTGTCTAACATTTATTCCCAAACCATGAAGTGGGACAAGGTTATGAATATCAGGAGGTTAATGAAAAGAACTAATATTCATCAGGACTCCAGAAGCAGCTCAATTTAGATTGATAATGCACTTCATGAATTTGTGGCCGGTGATATGGCACTTACAATCGGAGCAAATGTAGAGTGTATTAGTTGAGATGAGCTTTAGGTTGAAACATGCTAGGAATCAGGCACGGGGATCTTCAATTTTGCCCAGGTTTGACGAGTAAGAGAAAGGCTAGGCATGAGTTCATTCTAAATGGACCTTGGCATACACATTGGGCTTATGGAGCTGACCTTCGCATTCCCATTTTGGCTTCTTAGTACACTTTCATTCAGATTGTTTAGAATCTCAGAGCATGTAAGGACTATGATATAGCCTGTAAGCTTGTATGAATCATCATGGCTCGTGCTCATTCTTAAGGCAGGACTCGAATTCATCATTAGCCTCTCAATCACCTCATTTCTTCAGAAACCATTCAGCCTAGTGTAATCCCACATGTACCAATTTTTTCCGTATAAAACTGCATGGAGTGAACCTTTCGTTGACATATGATTATGTTTCTACATTCTGCTCTTGGTGCAATTAAATGTACATAATTACTTTTGCTCTTTGTTATCCGGATTGAACCATGTACACCACCGTTGACTTGGTATGGAAAGTAAATAAATCAAAATAATTTGTTTAAAAACGAAACTTTTGAATCAATTAAATTTATAATTATTTCACACACAGTACAATGAAAAATAACAGAAATTGTCATTTTGAGAACCAAAACAACCTATAAAGATGAACATTTTGTGTAGTTTCTTTTGAAAGGAAAGATGACACCTTCAAGTTGTTTTATATGGGAGGATACAATTCAATTCTAAGGTTTGTGTGTTTGCTTGGCTCGCTTGCATTAAGCACCACCAAAGTTGTTCACAAAATCAAGCTCATCTGGACTTTGACATATGTTACTTGTGTGGTACTGTAAAAATTTGCAGTTCCTAGGCAGCATTGCAACGAAGTGTGTACTAGTAGCTCCCCAAGGAACTGAATATCCAAATACCAAGATCCAAGGCTTATCTTTTCCTTGTTTACTCAATACCTGTAAATTAGAACTTTGATCCATGATATAGAAGAGAAAATGCTTAATTCAATTGATAATTCAAGTACTTACACAAACCATATTTTCAAAACAGATAGTAGAGAATCCTCTCAGAAGAACTAGCTACCAAATTACATAAAACAATGTCAAACTACCATGCTTTTGTAGATAGGACAACTAAATTATCTCCACTTCATTATCTTCTCTTCTGCTGCTTGCACTGGCTTCATTTGTTTCAATGGTATTTCCAGGTAGTGTTAATCTGATCTTCCAAACTTCTAATACGATAGTCGACACTATCATCGCCCCGGAGATAACACCATACACAATAATCCATGCTTTTCCAGGATTTAGGATGTAGAAGCCTACCCATATGTTGGCGAAGCTCAAGAGAAGGACTGTGTAACCTGTGAGATGGTGAAACCAATTCCAAAGATTTCTGTATTTGTGGTCCTTGGCTGGCCTCAAACATAGAGCAGAGATCTGAAGTAGTCCGAGGCAGAACAACGTGATTCCAATGCCCATGTGGCAAGGGTGATGAATGCCGGAGGAGTTGATGCCAAGGTAGAGCCCAGTTGCACCTCCCGCTATGCCGATCAAACATCCAGGGAGCTGAAGAATGATGTGAACGTAGAACCAGAGAGGGTCGGCTTTTGGCCCAACAGCCTTCAAGTACCTTGCCGCCATAAATCCGAGTGGCATCATGATTCCCCAACTAACAGTGTTTAGTGCTCCATGTGCAATCTTGAGTTGGGTTTTTGAACTCCCACCGTGAGATGCCCAGGCTTGTCCAGATGAAAGATTGAGAGTGCCCATCGATTGGAGATGATTCCCAGAAACTTGATGCATTCCAAGCGTATTGCCGGAGACCGGTCCGTCTTGCCAAACATGACTAACACTGGTAGTGTTTTCTGGAAGCTCAATAACCGCATATATCACCATCTGGTTGTCCAAGAATGAGGCCGATATATCCGAAACAGGGAAACTAAGGTTTCCCTCTCGAAGCTGGGTTCCGTAGCTGGTAACAGGTGAAGTGAAGACAGCCATGGTTCCGTCGGGTTTTGGGTAAGCAATGATGGCTTGAGTTCCAACCATGCCTTTCGAGGTGGGATTGATACCCCATGCGACCCACGTTGATGAACTCACTTGGGCGTGACGGTAAGCTATGTGGAGAGTGCATGAAGAAGGGTCGTACGTCCAGTGGAGGAACGAATCAAGATTGGGAAGATCGGTGCACGAGGCGAAGATTTCGTTATTTGGAAACACAAAGTTGGAACAGGATGGACCGTGAGCGGAGGTGGTAGAAAGAGCGAGAGATGGAACCAAAAAGAAAGTGACGAGAAGAGAAAACTGAAAAAAAATCAAGGTGTTTGTTGCCATTGATGCAAGGGGTTTTGGTGGGGAGTTGAATGGAAGAAAGAGCAGAAGCAATGAAAGAATGCTGTAATGGTGAGGTTATGGGTTCATGGTGAAAAAGTAGGCATTGCCTCTCCTTATATAGGGACTTGTAACTTATTATAAGTCAGTGTCCTTAGTCTGATAGAATTAGGATTTCATTTTGCCTGATTTATGTAAGGGTTCAAATAAACTTTGAAACGTGTGCTTCAAGTAGTTCAAACTTCTAACCAACAGGGCCTAAACCACTGTGTGACTTACTTTCCAAAATACCTTTGGACGGTCGAGATGCGTGGTTGGACACCCAATTTTTTCCCGACCTTAGTCCGATAGGATTAGGATTTCCTTTTGCCTGAGTTATATAAGAGCCTAAATAAACCGTCACGTGTGCTTCAAGCAGTTCAAAGTTCAAACCAAATAGGGCTTAAAC